>CM040245.1:123258470-123590647 GCA_022545495.1 Chrysanthemum lavandulifolium
TAAACCCAAAAGGTTCTAGTAATGAAGTCTTGGTAAGCATGAAGGGGTTGAAGAATAAAAAGAAATGAATGTGAAAAGGGTGAAAAGAAATAGCCCTCCAACAATTCAACCTTAGTGAAACCGGGTTCAATACATATACTCTTGGTGGTTACTTAGGTAACACGGTATTGAATACAAGACATCATGGACCCGGTGATGCAATCGCACTAAACTTCCCAAGCTACTCAAGTTCCTCTTAAAAGGGCTTGTTTCATTCTCACGGGGAACCGACATTATCTATCGACTTTCTCTTAGAGATTGTTGATATTGAAGAAGGAGACCCTCTCCCTAGTCTCCGGCATAGGAACCAAATGTGCACAATTGAGTCTAGAGCCGAGAGATCATCCACAATATCTCAATAGGACACTAAATTAATGAAGACTTGCTGTTTCACACAATGTGGAAAGTAAGTATATATTGAGAGTCCTACGCATTATCCTTGTGGTATTGCCAGAACATCTGATAACGTCTAAAATGAACATGTTTTTAGTAGCGTTATTGTCAGTTTTGTGCATGATATTCGGCTATATTTACTCATAACTATTGCAAAAGTGCAAAGATGCGCCTTGTGTATGTATATGTAGCCGTGTATTGCGAATATTGAAGAAATGAAGTTTTATGCACATTTGGAAGCATCTTAAGGAAGGAAGTTGAGATTGGAAGCTTGTGGACTCAATGATATGGAAGCGTAGTGATTTCAAGCATCTACAAAGAAGGAAAGATCAAGTTTGGCTTTGGAAATCATCAACGAAGCAAAGAATGAAGCGTAAAGGGAAAAGTCGCAAAAGTCAAAGGAGCAAAACCCACCGCCGGTCGCAACCCGCAACCGGATCCGCCGGGCTAATGGTCAAAGCCGTGACCGATTCGTCGTTGAAGAAACCGATCCGTTTCGCACCGCAGCTACACACCAGATTTATTGTTGTCTTAACTCCCATAATCATTGGAGTCCGATCATTTTTTGATATTAACTTGGAGAGAACGTTTTTGGCGCTAAGCAAGTGCTTTGGCTATTTAAAGAACCTAGGACTTGTATGCTAAGTGTGACACAACAAATAGAGTATTAGTTTACACCAAAACTCATACTTACCCATTTATTTCAACCCAAAAGCTTAGTAGTTACCGGAAAACGCCCGTAAGCAAGGAAGGAACCATTCTTGTCCATTGTTTCGTAGTTTGGAATTGTGCGGTGATCCTAGGTGATTGGAGGCGTGGTTGCTACATTCCACGATTTCTAATTCTTGTAATCACAAAAGATTAGGTATTCTATGAACTTTGTTATGGAAATCTATTCTCTTGAATTGTTTGAATTACCTTGTTACGACTTGTGTTTAGATATGATTGTTTTCATGGAGTAGTTTGTGTTATACTTGTGTGTTGGAATGTGATTAATCATAATAATGTTCTCAAAATGTGATGCATGTATATATGATCTTGTTTAAATGAGTTTGTTGGAAAAATACTAGTCTTGGATTGATTTGTCAATAAAACATGTTTTAAGAAAAAGGACCGAAAGGATTTCTCTTGTGTTTTATTCCAAAAAGTGTTGTGACAAACTAGTATGGGGATATGGTGATTGACATCCACCATGTTTTGCTTATTAAAACAAGACTAGAACGTTTTCATCACGAAGGGTCGAAAGATTCGTAAGAACAAATTTAATGAGAGCATGTTGCAAACAAATGGAATTTTATAGGATAATCATTGGGATAAGGACCAAAGGATTACCTAAATGTTTTTGTTCTTAGAATGATTTTTACAAACAAATACCATGGTTGGGGAATCATTTGCTTATGATTTGTGCATCATACTAAGAGTATACACCAAACCTTTATGAACATTATCTATGGTTGATTATGAGACTTCACACAAGTATATATTTTTATTCTTGATTTCATATTTTCACTAGAACACTTATTCGAGAGAGCCTTGACAAGCTTTCTTGTTAGAAACTTTTAATAAAACTATTTTCAAAACAAAATCCTTGGGACGATCTCGACTTACCAAAACGTTACTATTATGGACGAGTATACTTGCTCGTATGTGTTAAAAGGTTATACGGTTAATTCGTGATTATAAATTTTAAAACTTGCACCAACCGGAGCACATCAAGTTTTTGGCGCACGCCGGGATTTTTCTATAATTTTCTTTGAAATTAGCAAAAAAAAAAAAAAAAAAAAGTTTTGTTACAAACTAACCGATTCGGTTGGTTACCCAACCGAATCCGTTAGACATTCTGTGAAAAATTTTTGGTTCGAATTTTATATCTATCTTTATTTAGTTTATGGTGTTTTGATTTCTAGAGTAATTGTGTGGTTTAATCGTTCTTAGATTTATTGTCTTTATTTATTTTTCTTTTCTTTACATTTGTTATTTAGTTAATCTAGTTTTATTTATTTTAATTTTATAGTTGATGATAATGGTTAAGAGTATCTTATTTTCGTTATAGTTTATTTTATGATAGCAATTATTAGTAGTTTATTTAGTTTTAAGTTTAGTTTTAATTTTGGTTTTAATTAGAGTTAATGAGTTATTTAATTATGAGTTTATGAAGAGTTTTATTTAATTAACTAGAGTTAGTACATCCTTAATAATGCTTATTTGCTTTCAATTATTATTATTATTATTAAATTTTTTTAAAAAAAAAAAAAAAAAAAATATATTTTTCAAACAAACCGATCGGTCGCAACCCGCAACCCGATCCGGTTCGTGTTTCGTTCTAGAATTTTCAACCAACCGATTCGGTTGGTGGTCCAACCGAATCCGGTTGGAGTTTCTGTGCCGAGTTTTTTTTTTTTTTTTCATTTTTAGATTTTGAGTTTTTATTTATTTCTTTTATTTTGTTAGATGTCTTATGTGTTTATTATATGTTTTTTATAGTTTGTTCTTGTTTTACTAACGTTAACGCTAATCATTCGGGATTTGATTTGTTTTGTTTTGTTAAGTTGTCTAGTAACATGGATAGTTTGAGCGGAATCTCGGAATACCTTCGTAATTTGGATGACATGTTCAAGGATACGGGGAGTTCATTAGAAAAGATTGGAGGAATTCTGGAGGAAAGCAAGAAAGAATTGGGAATTGACACGGGTGATATGGAAGAAGTATGTGAGAACAAGGTTCATCTACCCAAAAACAAAAGAGTGGTAGTGTTTACACAAGCACCATCAACGGTGTATGATTCACCGATGATGAGATTTGGAACACCTTGTGAAGTGGAAGGAGTACGTGCTTGGGATGCACAAATTCAATATGGCGATGGAGAGAATTATATCTTGGAAGAGGTTCTTGACGAGATCGGTCATATTCGTATGGATTATGAGGCGATGGGAGAAAGATGGTCAAAATCGAAAGTCAATATTCATGGGCATATGTTTGAAACCGATTTTGTTGTTCTAGAGGAAGGTAATGCGGATGAGCCAAATGTTTGTTTTGAAGAAATTTTCTTGTCACAACTAAGTGTCAAGTAGATTTTGGTATGGGAGAGATGCGGATTAACATAACCGAGTTGGAAGAAGAAAAGGGATCAACGAGATGCTAGTGGAAGTGTGTGCAAATATGGAGGAGAAGAATGTGGAAGTGGTGAAATGGGAAAGCAAACCGAAAGAAACCATCATCAAATAAATTAACCCCAACAACAACCTCCACCACCAAAATGATTACACACCATTGTCACCTACTACTACTATCAAACCCTTAACCGAAAGCCAAAAAGAAGCAATCTTAGAGAATCTAGAACAAAATTTCTAGAGCTCAATGAAAAGAAACCGTTATTGAAGTTCTCCAAGATTATGTTCTTTATAGAAAGAAGTTGGATGCATTGATGCTAGCGAGGGCTAGGTTGGAAGATAAGAATCTCACGGATGAGGATCGAGATCGAATTTTGTTTAAAGGCATGCCAAGGAAAGAGAAGGATCCGGTAATTTTGTGTTGCCAATCAAAGTAAATGGAACTACACCGCTTATGCTTTTCCGACACGGGTCGAGTGTTAACGTGATGCCGTATCCATTGTTCAAAACTTTGGGACTAAGTAATCCGCAACCTAATCATTCTAAGCTCACTATGGCGGATAACACTCAAGCAAAGGCAATGGGAGAAGTTAAGAATGTAAGAGTGCAAATCGGCTACCAACCGTATTTGGCGATTTTCTTGTCTTAGATATTCCGTGGACAAGAGTTTACCACTATTGTTGGGGAGGCCATTTTTACGAACTTGTGGAGCAATTATAGACATGGGAAGAGGTACCATGACTATTGACGATGGAATTTCGAGGCAAACATACTACCCAAGACCAAGAGGACCAATTTTGGAAGGTATGGAAGATTTGGAATGGATGGATGCAAATGATGATTTAACTTGTTTTGAAGTGGGACGTGATGTCCATGGTAATCCAATGTACGGACCTTTAACTCCACCTTATTTCGATATTGAGGACGAAATGGAACGTGCATTCGCGATAGAAGCTTTTACAACCCATTCAAAACATTTTTGTTTACAAAAGTTGACCGACTTTTTAGGATCTTTACCGTGCAACTTAAGAATTTGGAGTGGAAACCCAAGGATTGGGGACTTACAAGAGGCAAAGCGGAGATGGGGCATGGCATGTGAAGTTTGATATATTATGCCCGGATGGACTAAGATTTATGAGGAAATTTAAAACTTTTGAAACATTCCGTGAATTGACCGGAAAATTTCAAAGCGAGGATATTCTTAGGCAAGAATATTTTGAGGAATTTTGAGGAAAGGAAAGATCAGTAATAACAAGCAATCATTTGCTTGAATTTCATGCTTTATTTTATTTTGTTTTGATTTGATGCATTAGGATTTTTGTTTCTTATTTATTTTTCATGTTATGATTGAGGTAATTTGGTTTTAATACATTATGACTATGATTTTGAGTTGAGTTTGGATTAGTTCATTTATATGATGAGTTTAGTTTTTTTGGATTGAATGATTGTTCAAAATTTCATTTGGTGAATAAATGTTGTGTGAATTTTTAGCAGGAATTTTTTGAGTAAAAATATGTTGCTTGGAGGGTAAATGCCTAAGTAACATGTTAAACAAGTAAAAAGCAAATTTGGCAAAAGCATACCGAATCGGTTGTGTACTTGATCGAACCGTTGCACCAAAATATAAAATTCATTTTTCCAAAACACACACACACACTAATTTTCCAGGTGGGTTTTGCAAAAATTCATCCAAGAAGAGCAGATTGGAAGTTGTTTGAATTGTAGGATAACATCATGGCACCTAAGCAAGTAAGCATTTACATTCAATTTACTCAATTAAGGCTTTATTAGAACATTTGATTCGAATTGGATTTTAGGTCACCAATTTGGGGGTTTTTGTTATAATCCGAATTAAGTGGTAATATTTTAGGATTGAGTGGGTAATTGATATAGGAGTGCATTACAATAAGTGATTGATTAATTGATTCACCATAGAATGGATTTTAGATGATGAGATTTTTCGGAATTAATTGGGTTATGCTTATAGGATGAGATAAGTTACAACTATTGATTCATTTTGATGGATGATATGTTTGATTTTTAAGAGTGATGGATGCTACACTATTAGAGCTTATGATTTCTAAGAATGTTGAGATGAGTTCTAAGATGTTTGATGATTTGGAAACAAGATAGAGTATTTCTAGGATGTGGGAAATCATTGAGGATGATAGAATGCGATCTAAGAAGTGGTTTGAGCGTTAGAAATTCGAGATGTTGAGGATTTGAAGGTGAAATACCTTATGCAGTCTGCACAACCGATTCGGTTGCGCATGGCAACCGAACGGTTGTTGCCTGATGACAGTAGGAAACCGATTCGGTTGGTGATCCAACCGAATCCGGTTACGGTTTCTGAGAGGATTTTTTGTGAAATTTTGAAATGTCTAGTAGAGGGTTCTCTAACCTTTTTGTTTGTTCTAACACTCTTATATGATCTTATTTTTGTGATTTCTACAGAGAATTGTTGTAGGAAGCTCGAGTGGGGAGGAAATTCCAATTAACCCGCTTGTTACGAAGTTTTGTGAAAGGAACGAGAAGAAGAAGGTTAAGTATAGTGTGAAGAAGGAAGCAAATGCTAATTTAAAATTCAAAATCTCACCGATGGAGAGAAACATGCTTTTCGAGAAAGATTGTCGAAATTACAACATAGGCAATGTTTAGTTCCAAGGGTGATTGATTGGGATTTATTTAACGAATGTGATTGTGAAGATGAGTTAAGAAGTATGATGCTAACGCCTTATGTATATCCGTGGGATGGAGATTCGCTCAATGATTTGTCATGGAAAGAGCATTCAGTGTTAATGAAGAAGTCACCGAGAATGGTGTATGGAATTCTTTTCAACCATGTATTTTGAAAGAAAAGTAGATGTTCGAATTTGATGTCGAGATTTGTATTTGGTTTAGACTTTGTGGTAGGGATCATGCTTACACATTGCCGCCTTTTGGTGTAGCTCTTGGTTTGTATGAGCCACATGAGGTAAATCATCGATTATTTGAAACTCACTTTTCTAGACTTGGAGGTTTGAAAAGATTACCCTAGTATTCCCGCTTATTGGAATCAAGTGGGAGATCCTACTTGTGCTAGGAGGAATGCTTCAACCATCGTGAACCGTTGATGAGGATACTTCACAAGTTGATTGTGACCGCCATTTAATAGATTTGGAAGCGTAGACAAATGTCGAAACCGGACTTATGGATTATGAAGTTGCCGGAAGAAACTAAGGATGGTAATGCTATTTGGCAAAGTTGTCGAATATTTGTCTAGAGAGCCCCGGAATCAAGAGCAACAAGAATATTTGTGGAGGACATTTTGTGACAAGATTGGCGAAGAATCTTGGATATTATGTTGATGAGGAATTGGCTAAGTGTGGAGAGCCAAAGTATAGTGAAACGTGGATCATGCGAAGGTTTTGGTAATGCTTTGAATAGAGATTGAAAACCGTAGGGTTATGGGTTGAACCAAGACCACAACAAAGAACCACCACGACAAAGAAACACCACAACAAAGAAGGGAATATACCAATGGAGAACGTGCAAATGGGTACGCCCAGAGTTTTGATTCGTGATGGGAGAGTGGAACCAACATCTAGATGAGATTCAATGTAGGGATGTGTGGAGAGATTCGATGATGTTAAGGAACAACTACATCAATGATTATTCGATGCCGATCTTTCAACACATGGCTCGAGAAGCCAATTACGAGTTGCCACCCTACAATCCACCAAATGTTCCACCATATCCTTTTCCGTACACTTCTTATCCTGGACCCTATCCGTATCCATATCCCGGTACGCACCGCTTCTCGATCCAATACCCCATATGGTCGATTGCCCAAGTCGGAGGAACAAGTTATGAAGTTGGAGGATCATCATCGGAGTTGGAGGCAAGAAGAAAAGAGGAGAGTTCGCTCGTAAATCATAGACGAAAACTATGTAACCGAAAGTGATGATGATGATGAGTTTGATGATGAAGAAGGAGAAGAAATGAGCGAGGATGACGAGTGATTATGGGTCATTCGTGAACTTATGGTTTCAAAAACAATGGTCATGATGTGTTTTAAACTATTTCTATCTTTTGATTGATTTTCTTTAGGATGTTTGGTATATTTTGGTTTTATCTAGTTTTTAGTAGTTTTGTTTGTTTTGTGCATTTTGTGTTGCAGTTTTTGTTTGCAGGATGGATATGTTGGAAGCTTATTGATGGTCGAATATTTCGAGTTGGATAACTCACAGGCTTGCTAATGACCCAATGTGCTTATTGCATATTTTATTCCGTGGTATCTTTTAACTATTTCTTTTTCCCATTTTCTTTACTTTGAAGTTCATTTTTCATTACATTGAGGACAATGCAAAACTTAAGTATGGGGGAGGGAAGAAAATAGGAAAATGATACGCATTTTTTTTTTTTTTAGATAACTTTTGGATGCAAGTGATTAGAAGAAATTCGCCTTGATGGTCTAATAGTTTTCGCGTTATTGATAATTAAAATACATAATTTGGGATTTCAATGGTAAAATGAGGTTTTGAAAATTTTTAGAATTGAACCAAATTATCAAATAATTCATTTTGGATTCGATAGCATTTTCTAGCATGCATAATAGCCTTTTTCCCACATTTTTGTGAGGTTTCTTTTGTATGAAACATCTTTTGTTTTATATTTGCTATGAGTGTGCCGGTGATTATGTCGATTCTAGAACTTGTACTAGTTATGCATTATGGTTAAAATCACTTTCGAGTGATCTAAATATTTTCAAGTGATAAGAGGCATTTTAGGAATAACCAAATGGCCTTCCATTTTACATTTAATGATATATTAGTCGACCACATCGGTTAGTTAACCACCCACATGGACCCATTTTGTTAGTGCTCATTTTAGCACTAGATACCCCTAGTTACACCTTCCGAGCCAATCCTTTTCGCTTTTGTTAAATCCAAAAATACAAAATATTTTACACCTTTAAACCTTAGCCAACCCTTATCAAGTCTAATGGTTTGTTGCTAGTTGTTTGGAATGATTGGATTGTTTTTGATGATTATGAGTTAGTTACACTTTGCCATTCGTGTGTGCCATTTCGACAAAGACGAAGGATGCATACTTTATTTTGTATTTTTGTGGTGATGCTTATGCGAAGTGAGTTAAAAAAAAAAAAAAAAAAAAAAAAAAAAAAAAAAATTTGACAATTATAGCCAATGTGCTACATTATTATGAAGATGAAGGAAGATGAAGTATGTTTGAGTTATCGATTAGCCAATGTGCTAAGACGTGATATATATTTGGTGATTGATATGAGAAGAGGAGTAATAATCGTTTTTCGGATTGTGGTTTGTATGATGACTAGCACCATGGAGGTTTGGACTTGATTTTATTTTTATTTTAAACCAATTTCATAAACTATCCCATGCCTTATCCATACCTATTATGAACCCATAGCCTTATCATTATAACCCGAATAAAAGACCTCTTTGATGAATTTATTTTCTTTGTTTTGATACTTGTACAAGCTTATGGTAAAAAGCATTGATCATGACTAGGCATTGAGTGATATACCCACCAATATATGAGTGTTGAGTGAAATCTTAAAGCCACTTGTGAGGTATCCTAGTTATGTTATCTTAAGTGTTTGGTTCATTTTTAGAAGATTTTCTCATATTATAAGCAAAATAATAGTTATCTTTTATGGTAATTGTTACATTTTCTGAAACATGGTGTTATGGACCATTGAAATCAATCTTTGCAATGTTTGACCTACTCGAGGGCTAGTAGAGCTTAAGTGTGGGGAATTTGATAACGCCTAAAATGAACATGTTTTTAGTAGCGTTATTGTCGGCTTTGTGCATGATATTCGCTATATTTACTCATAACTATTGCAAAAGTGCAAAGATGCGCCTTGTGTATGTATATGTAGCCGTATTGCGAATATTGAAGAAATGAAGTTTTATGCACATTTGGAAGCATCTTAAGGAAGGAAGTTGAGATTGGAAGCTTGTGGACTCAATGATATGGAAGCGTAGTGATTTCAAGCATCTACAAAGAAGGAAAGATCAAGTTTGGCTTTGGAAATCATCAACGAAGCAAAGAATGAAGCGTAAAGGGAAAAGTCGCAAAAGTCAAAGGAGCAAAACCCACCGCCGGTCGCAACCCGCAACCGGATCCGGCGGGCTAATGGTCAAAGCCGTGACCGATTCGGTCGTTGAAGAAACCGATCCGTTTCGCACCGCAGCTACACACCGCATTTATTGTTGTCTTAACTCCCATAATCATTGGAGTCCGATCATTTCTTGATATTAACTTGAGAGAACGTTTTTGGGCGTTAAGCAAGTGCTTTGGCTATTTAAAGAACCTAGGACTTGTATGCTAAGTGTGACACAACAAATAGAGTATTAGTTTACACCAAAACTCATACTTACCCATTTATTTCAACCCAAAAGCTTAGTAGTTACTGGAAAACGTCCAGAAGCAAGGAAGGAACCATTCTTGTCCATTGTTTCGGTAGTTTGGAATTGTGCGGTGATCCTAGGTGATTGGAGGCGCGTGGTTGCTACATTCCACGATTTCTAATTCTTGTAATCACAAAAGATTAGGTATTCTATGAACTTTGTTATGGAAATCTATTCTCTTGAATTGTTTGAATTACCTTGTTACGACTTGTGTTTAGATATGATTGTTTTCATGGAGTAGTTTGTGTTATACTTGTGTGTTGGAATGTGATTAATCATAATAATGTTCTCAAAATGTGATGCATGTATATATGATCTTGTTTAAATGAGTTTGTTGGAAAATACTAGTCTTGGATTGATTTGTCAATAAAACATGTTTTAAGAAAAAGGACCGAAAGGATTTCTCTTGTGTTTTATTCCAAAAGTGTTGTGACAAACTAGTATGGGGATATGGTGATTGACATCCACCATGTTTTGCTTATTAAAACAAGACTAGAACGTTTTCATCACGAAGGGTCGAAAGATTCGTAAGAACAAATTTAATGAGAGCATGTTGCAAACAAATGGAATTTTATAGGATAATCATTGGGATAAGGACCAAAGGATTACCTAAATGTTTTTGTTCTTAGAATGATTTTTACAAACAAATACCATGGTTGGGGAATCATTTGCTTATGATTTGTGCATCATACTAAGAGTATACACCAAACCTTTATGAACATTATCTATGGTTGATTATGAGACTTCACACAAGTATATATTTTTATTCTTGATTTCAGATTTTCACTAGAACACTTATTCGAGAGAGCCTTGACAAGCTTTCTTGTTAGAAACTTTTAATAAAACTATTTTCAAAACAAAACCCTTGGGACGATCTCGACTTACCAAAACGTTACTATTATGGACGAGTATACTTGCTCGTATGTGTTAAAAGGTTATACGGTTAATTCGTGATTATAAATTTTAAAACTTGCACCAACCGGAGCACATCAAGCCAACATCAAACAAGCTCTTGGTGGGTGACATGTGAGATCTTTTCTAAAGATCAAACTTGTGACAACTGGATAGAAACGATGGGGCTATTCACTCGTGAATCAACCTTGGTCAAGGAAATGAATTGACGAATACTTTTGGAAAAACTGTTCGATGTGCAAACCTTCTTTTCTCTAGCACGTCGAATGTGTATTCATGTTTTCAAACACAAAAAGTATCTCTGATTGAAAAATACTTTTGGAAAAATCATTCGATGTGCGAATCTCTTCTTTTCTCTAGCACATCGAATGTGTACTCTTTTCAAATACAAAAAGTATTTATGATTGAAAATTGATCTTTCTCATAAATCCTTCGTCGTATTGCAAAACTCTTTCTTCTATGCAATACGCGAATGTTTTCAAATAATTTTTCATCAATCGCTTAATCTTAATTATTTGGTTCACTCACTCCGTGTTGTCTTCTTTGAGACGTTCGGTTTGAGAACAACTAGAACAGTGCGAAACCCCTCAAGGAGATTCTTGAATCCTACCGATCACAAAGTGCGATTTGTACCGATCAACAGGAATCGTGGGCCGGTACCTCAATTCGTGAAGTGATCAAAGACACTTTCGTGTTTTATTGCTAACTGTTGTTTGCGGTGTACATTTGGACGGTTGCAACCGATCGAATTGAGAAGTCAATCCAAAGCCGCATGCTCACAACATCGACACTTAGTTGAAGAAATCATGACTTGTGCTTATCTACATAACCTAACTCGATATTTCTATACTATGCTACGCTATGTCACGCAAATATCATGAGTCGAGAAAGCTCCGCTACTCGATGAAAGATGTCATGATCCCGAAAGTGTGAGCATGTCGGTCCAAAAGTCACAACATCACATGATGGCAACACAACTATGGATGATCCGTAGAGATTTGATGTGGCCGATGATCTCAAAGAAAGCTCAAGATCATCAAAGATGCGGATCGTTAAAGGCCTCCACTAAAAGTACAAATAAATGCGGACTTTGAAGAATCGCTACTAAAGCAAAAAGATTGAGGAATTAAAGAATTGAAGTCTACGAGCTCAAGAAAAAAGTCAAGAATAGAATGCTAGGATGCAAAATGTATTTCATGGGGTGACCTCCCTTAGGGGGAGATTGTTAGGAATTGGAAATTCCATGTTAAAGTGTCGGTCACCCCAATTATAGTCTAGCATAAGTTAGCTCGTAGACTTGTAGTTATTTACGTTATTTAGTAGTTAATTAGTTAGTCAGTAGCGTAGAATAGTTTAGAGTAACACCGTGAGGAAGGACGGGTCTTTACCCACTGTATGCCTGATCCACAGTCCAACAGGAGGACGTATTTGTATGTTACTATAAATACCCCTTCCATCCATGGAAGGGGTGGTGCTTATTTCAATCTAACATTTACATTTTACAAAGCAAGTCTCTACCAAGAACACCCTCTTATCCTTTCTCTCTAAATGGCTAACATGTATTTCCATCATCCAAGACCACCCGAATCATCAACACTTTGTTAATACAAATAAGTCAGAAAAACGTTTATTTATATTTTACGATCTTCTAATGTTTTGTCGATAACAAACGTAAAATCATATTAACGAAACAAATAAAATACGTAAATGGTTTGAACTAATAGTTTCTAACATATTCACATTTTCACATAAAACACTAAAACAAGTATAAGTGATTTTATGATTTAGTATTACATATGTACAACAACTAGTGTTTACATATTTGGGTAAATATACACATAACTAGTATGTAGTATATTGGGTAATGTAAATGGGTAGAAACTTAAGTATTTGACCCATTGACCAAATACATTGAATGTAGTTGGGTAAAACAAGTATACACTAAATGGGTAAAACTAGCAAATGGTATTGACCCATAACCCATGGTTTTATATATACCACTTGACTAAGTTCATTGTACTCTTAATACTAGCAAATGGTATTGACCCATAACCCATGGTTTTATATATACCACTTGACTAAGTTCATTGTACCTTAATACTAGCAAATGGTATTGACCCATAACCCATGGTTTTATATATACCACTTGACCAAGTTCATTGTATCCTTAAGATACATTGTATCTAGAAAGAAAACCATGGATCAACCCATAACCCATGACCCATAACCAAAAATACCCATGGGCAAGAGGAGCGCTCCACGGATCCCTAGCGTTGTGCTAGCCGGATCCCAGTGGAAGGGATCCGTGGGATCCGGAAACAAGAGAGAATTTTCTATAAATAGAGAGCCATTTCTTCCTTTCTATTCATCACTTCACACACATACTTCCCCAAGTATTCTAACCTCTAACCTCGGATCCAAGTGATCTATGTAGTTTGTCTTTTGTTTTGTGTGATCTTCTAGGTTCCTATTAAAGGAAAGATCACCACTCTTGAAGACGCAAGCTCAAGTCCATGAGTTGCCATGTTTCGTCATCATCAAGACAACGAAGGTTCTCTTGTTGATAGATCTACCTTTCTCCATAGATGTTGGGTTGAAGGCATTAGTGAAGAATGCCGAAAGTGTCAAGATGAAAGCATTAGTGAAAGGTGCTCATCATCCGTGTCAAAGCATTAGTGAAGAATGCTAAAGGTGTCAAGACGAAGGCATTAGTGAAGGGTGCCAAGCGTTGTGTCAAAGACATTAGTGAAGGATGCCTATGAATCAAATCAAGTAGCATTTGGGAAGAATGCTTAGGTCGATAATTGATGAGGTGCATCGTTATACTTATAAGTAGTTGTTTATTTACAAGGATGGTGATATCCTTGATGATATTGTAACAAGGAGTAGATCTCCTTGAGATTAGGTGTTGTGTTGTGAAGGGTAGTAGTTCCTCCATGGTAATGGAACTAGGTGCTTAGCCTAGTACCTAATAAAGGGTAGGCGACGTTGTGAAGGATTAGTTCTCCTAAGGTGTGAAAGAACTCGGTGGTTAGCCTAGCACCGTATAAAGGGTAGGCGACGTTGTGTTAGGTGTGGTTCGCCTTGGTGTGAAAGAACTCGGTATTTAGCTTTGTACCGAAAAAGGTTAAGCGGCGTTGTGAAGGCTTCTCCGCCATAAGGAGTTGGTGTAGTGTTTACGAACTCTCGAGTAGGTGACTCGGGGAGTGGAGTAGGGCAAGGAAGGTGTCCTTGTAGCCGAACCACTATAAATACTTGTGTCGTGGTGATGTGCTTCTTACTCCTTATCTTTCATTACATGTTTATATATCTATCTATCAACGTCCAACATAAACAACCAAATAGATTGACATAAGTCGATCTAAATATTTAAAAGGAAGTTTTAAATTGGTAAAACTATTCAACCCCCTTCTAGTTTTCCACAATTGGCATCGAGCTTCGTTACCAAGTTTTTTAGTATATTGTACTTTGAAAACTTGATACGATCCGTGTATGTTTGAAAACTAAAGAAGGGAATTTCTTAAAACAAAAAGTCATGTTTTTAGAAATCATCATATGTTGGATAGTGATAGATCATTCTAACATTTTCCTTTGAGAAGTCTTCATACTAGGATTTGGGTATCTTAGAAGATCATGAAGTATTTCGCGTCTATGGTTTCTAAAACCATAAAAAGGGAATATAGCAAAGGATTGGGGTATCTTAGAAGATCATGAAGTATTTCGCATCTATGGTTTCTAAAACCATAAAAAGGGGATATAGCAAAGGTATGTTTTCTTAGTTACAATTTTTGTCAAAAACATGCTAAATTGCTTGTGGACAAAATGGTGATATATGCTTCTATCTTATAATAAGCATAATATGAAAAGTGTTTTAGTGATTTTTTTTCTTTAAAGTTTTGTTGTTAGATATCTTGTTAATCAAGCTTGAATAAAGGTAAAATGGGTAATATAACTTCACTAAAAGTCTACAAAGACTAAACCTTTTCGTCGGGTCAAAACGCACATTTTGTAATTTCGTGTCGATCCGCGGATCCCTCAAAGTTACATCGGACGGATCCTCAAGCAAGGGATCCGTGGGATCCGTAGGTACTGAAGACGCTTTTTGTCTCAATTTCAAAATTCATAACTTTTAACCGTAAGTCGTTAGAAGTCGTGCCACCTATCGCTTTAAAGGTATTTGAGTCTACTTTCATTTAAAATGATTTCATAAACCGATTCAAAACAATAATTTACGAATCATTGATTTATAATAGAAAGTCATTTTTCGGTCATAACTTTTGCACAAACTTTTGATCTAATTGGAGACGGATGTTTTCGCTTTTGAATAACAATGTGTCCTCTATTGAAATTAAGGTTTTGATCATATTTATAAATATAAAAGAAACTAATCAAGCTTGGTATACATGTTTATATTTAACACAAAGCGATGAAAAGAACTTTCGTATGCTATGCTAAATGATAAATTGTCTTTGCATTACTTGATTATTTGCTTATCTCAAATAGCTTTTGTGCTTGTTTGATTGAATAGCATATGTGGTTTCCTTACCTTGCTATTCATTCTCTTGTTTGTCGATTTAGTAATATTCTACTAATCAATGTGCTATTTGAAGGAGTGTTTGGGATAACATCTAGTTGTGTCGAAAATGTTAGTTTAGATACTTAGATAAGTCATATAGGTTGAAAATGTTTAAAACATATAACACACTAAATGGATTTTTGATTGAGTTTGTTGTGCAACATAAATGTTTTATGTGCTTATATGATTTCTTTTGTTCTTGTATCATTTTCTAAAAACAACAAGAATGTACATCGGATCATAACCTACACTTGTGTTGATGATGTACTCTCCCATTTTCCTTTTCATGATCGCTCTCCAAGCTTCATAGTAGGATTGACAACTTGATTATTTCATCCGATATACTCAAGTAAATTATTTTGCAACGCAAATATAATTGTTCATATCCGAAAGTCCAAACTCAAAGCTTTCCAACAACATATGTTGAACTAGCTCATCCAACCATTTTTGTTGTTTACCATATGGACAACTTTTAAACTTATTTTTAACATGACGCCTTCGTCACCTTAGTTGTCTCAAGTATAATATTAAACGAAGCAAAGTATCATCATTGTTACTCTTCGATAGGCCATTGTAGGAATATAAATTTTCCTAACTTGAGAATGAATACTGGAGAACTTATGGCACTAGAAACTCAATTTGACCTAACGGTTGAATTGCTTCCTTGATAGAAGTTGGGTATGTGGAATCACCCGTAAAAATGGTCGTGTTTAGCCGTAATTGAGCACCACTAGTAATAGTCTCATATTCATTCTCTCACTTGGGAAATCTATACTCCCATGTTTTCCTAAAGTAAGTTTACAATGGAAATACTTTGCGTTGTCTTAGGATTACTAATCAACCAAGTTGTAAAATTGATTTTTCTTTTAATTAATCACAACCACTTGCCTCATCAAGCGATTATCTTGCTTTGATCGAGAAGAGCTACATGACTTCATCGACAAAGTTCATTGTATGCTAATCACCATCCATAATGACTATACATAGTTCATTGCTTCCGTTGGCCAAAACAACCCTATCATCTTGAACACCATTATCTAATTTGTACGCCATTGTTAATACAAACGATTTACTAATCTAGATCGTAAATAGATTTTGAGCTTCTTAAATAGCGCTTGTTAAGTTTGATAAACCTCTGTGTTACTTGTGAGCTAGATCTCATTTAATTGCTTATGTGCTATTTCTACATGATACTTAGTATGTTTTACTTGTATACATGTATGCTTATCGTAGAGATCATTAGTTTCTAATTTCGATACTTAGAACAAACGCCACTCGTTAAGTAAAATCGTCAGATGATGCGGATCCCTAGTTTGTAACTAGCCGGATCCTCAAGTGAAGGATCCGTGGGATCCGGGCAAATAAGTAGAGTTTCAACTTTACACCTCAAACCATGTTCCTAAACTACTTCACACTAGTGAACTTAATACCTTAGGATCTCTTAAGTCCTACTCAAGCTTAGTAAGCTCACACACTCACTCATAGGATCACACTCAAAGTGCTTTTCGATCTATCGTTTCACCTAAACTCATTACTCTTCCGCCTCTAGATCACTCATTATTTCTCACATGATCCCTCACATCTAGACTTAGAAATCTTTTGATTATGGCAAAATTGATCATAATCATCCTTACCTCAAAATTGGTCGAAATGGATCAAATTCTAGTTCACCTTAAAACCTTTAGGATTTTCTCCAAGACATTATCCTAAGTCACTATTCGATCACTAGGATCATTTAGCTCCATTTGACACTCTCAAGATTTTAGTGTCATCTTTGTTCATTCATTGGTACTCACGAAAGTTCCAATTTCTTCCATATAAGGCAATCATTAGCTACATCACTCATTGCCCTTGAACATTTAAGTACCCTTCCATTTAAAGACACTTAGGAGAACCGAAACACTCAAAAGGTATAGGCTTTAGACCTTTCAAACATCACTTCTATCCTTTCCTAGTGCCGAGAGCCGGATCCCTAGGATTAGCCTAGACGGATCCCCATTGGTGGGAACCGAGATCCGGTGATGATTTATGTCAACTCTTGCTAGAACAATCATTTCAAGCTCATCTTGCTAACTTGAACACTCCACCTCATCCTAATTAAATCCCTAGATCAAGAAACTCTAAAGTTGACTCTTGTGCATGCTAATCATCACATTCCAAAGGATATTAGAGACTTAAGTCTTGAATGCACTTGCTAAATCCTTCCCTTTATAAGTCATCTTGCTAGAACCTTAGTCATCAAACACAACATAATTCTTAGCATTTAGAAACCTTTTCCTTAGTCATTTCATCATGAGGAAAGCTCCTAGTGCTAACTCA
Organism: Chrysanthemum lavandulifolium; assembly: GCA_022545495.1. Classification (NCBI taxonomy): domain Eukaryota; kingdom Viridiplantae; phylum Streptophyta; class Magnoliopsida; order Asterales; family Asteraceae; genus Chrysanthemum; species Chrysanthemum lavandulifolium. The sequence continues at coordinate 123,276,254 of CM040245.1, forward strand.
TCCAACCAAGAACCACCCTAGAAACTTTCTCGTGTTGTACACGAAATTTCCTCAACCGAATCATCTCCGGTTAAACCCACAAATGGTAGGATTTCCCATCCACCGAATCATCATCCGTAAGAGATAATAGTGCTAGAATCTCACCTCAACAAACCCAATCAACAATTGCCAATAGAACCGCAATAATTAGCATTAAACCTTTTAGGTTAGAAAAGGATCATCGATCTCTAAACCAAACGTACCTAGTTCTAGCAAAACGCCTAAACCTTCATTCCTAGAGCATGGACTACAGTCCTTCACCGAGCCTCTCTCTACCCAAATCTCTTTTCATTAGAGCATTCACCACCGAGAACTTCCTAATCACCAACTAGTCCATCGTTGGAAACAAGGAACCACCAAGGACTTGATCATATTAAGGAATTTCCATTACCACCACTCTGATTCCTAGTAGAACCTCATCCTAAATTACTCAATGTACCTCCATCATCATTTGTAGAACCTCCTCAAAATATCATGTTCCTAATCAAGACAATAATTGCTCTAATTGTCTAATCACCCAAGGACTTGTTCAAGAAGTACGAAATGAGTTGCATTTCATGTTTAATCATCTTCTTGAAAGATTGGACCAAATCAACAAGTCTACTCATCCCTAGACTCAAGCACATTGTTGCCTCTTATGCTTTGGTCACTTATTAGTTTTAGTAGAATATGGCTAAATCATTCTCTTAGTTTTTTAGAGATTTGTTGATCATCTCTTATGTTTTATTGAATGATAGTTTACTTGCCATATTGCATTGAGTATATGTTTGTTGGTGAATACATATCTCATTTTGATGTTAACATTACTTGTTACATCACCATTGTGAATTTAATCATCGCCTATACGGATCCCTCAAAATTGCCTAGACGGATCCCTACTAGAGGGAACCGTGGGATCCGTGAGATGTAAAACTATTTTTCTACTAACTTGGATCACATATGCAGGAAATTGTGCATTATACTTGTTTTCTAACCTTTGTTTTGTAGTTATTCAATCTACACTTGAAGCATTTGACACCCTAAAGCTAGGGGGAGCTTTGTGTCAAAACAATACATTGCAAATTACTTGCAATATTAGGAATACATTTCTCGACATCCCTTTGCAAAATTGCAATCATCAAGGGGGAGCACATTCGTCACTTAGACGAAATATTTTGCAAACTTAGTTGCAAACAAACTAGCTTAGTATTACTTTCTTGACGCCCTTACATAGGGATGGACTCGTCAAGGGGGAGTAAAGACGAGATCCGTTCCCGTTACTTGCTCTAAATATTTTTTCTTTCACATGTTTTTCCTAAAAACAATGTGTTAGTTTCCTTCAAGCTCTTTTGTTTCGACAAAAAGGGGAGAAGAAAGTAAAACTACAAATTCAAACTTTTTAATTTTAGCTTTTCCTTAAAATAATTTTATGTTTTGTCATCAACAAAAGGGGAGATTGTTAATACAAATAAGTCGTAAAACGCTTATTTATATTTTACGATCTTCTAATGTTTTGTCGATAACAAACGTAAAATCATATTAACGAAACAAATAAAATACGTAAATGGTTTGAACTAATAGTTTCTAACATATTCACATTTTCACATAAAACACTAAAACAAGTATAAGTGATTTTATGATTTAGTATTACATATGTACAACAACTAGTGTTTACATATTTGGGTAAATATACACATAACTAGTATGTAGTATATTGGGTAATGTAAATGGGTAGAAACTTAAGTATTTGACCCATTGACCAAATACATTGAATGTAGTTGGGTAAAACAAGTATACACTAAATGGGTAAAACTAGCAAATGGTATTGACCCATAACCCATGGTTTTATATATACCACTTGACTAAGTTCATTGTACTCTTAATACTAGCAAATGGTATTGACCCATAACCCATGGTTTTATATATACCACTTGACTAAGTTCATTGTACCCTTAATACTAGCAAATGGTATTGACCCATAACCCATGGTTTTATATATACCACTTGACCAAGTTCATTGTATCCTTAAGATACATTGTATCTAGAAAGAAAACCATGGATCAACCCATAACCCATGACCCATAACCAAAAATACCCATGGGCAAAGAGAGCTGTTCCACGGATCCCTAGCGTTGTGCTAGCCGGATCCCAGTGGAAGGGATCCGTGGGATCCGGGAAACAAGAGAGAATTTTCTATAAATAGAGAGCCATTTCTTCCTTTCTATTCATCACTTCACACACATACTTCCCCCAAGTATTCTAACCCTCTAACCTCAGATCCAAGTGATCTATGTAGTTTGTCTTTTGTTTTTGTGTGATCTTCTAGGTTCCTATTAAAGGAAAGATCACCACTTCTTGAAGACGTGCAAGCTCAAGTCCATGAGTTGCCATGCTTCGTCATCATCAAGACAACGAAGGTTCTCTTGTTGATAGATCTACCTTTCTCCATAGATGTTGGGTCAAATACATTAGTGAAGAATGCCGAAAGTGTCAAGATGAAAGCATTAGTGAAAGGTGCTCATCATCCGTGTAAAAGCATTAGTGAAGAATGCTAAAGGTGTCAAGACGAAGGCATTAGTGAAGGGTGCCAAGCGTTGTGTCAAAGACATTAGTGAAGAATGCCTATGAATCAAATCAAGTAGCATTTGGGAAGAATGCTTAGGTCGTATAATTGATGAGGTGCATCGTTATACTTATAAGTAGTTGTTTATTTCCAAGGATGGTGATATCCTTGATGATATTGTAACAAGGAGTAGATCTCCTTGATATTAGGTGTTGTGTTGTGAAGGGTAGTAGTTCCTCCATGGTAATGGAACTAGGTGCTTAGCCTAGTACCTAATAAAGGGTAGGCGACGTTGTGAAGGATTAGTTCTCCTAAGGTGTGAAAGAACTCGGTGGTTAGCCTAGCACCAGATAAAGGGTAGGCGACGTTGTGTTAGGTGTGGTTCGCCTTGGTGTGAAAGAACTCGGTATTTAGCTTTGTACCGAAAAAGGTTAAGCGACGTTGTGAAGGCTTCTCCGCCATAAGGAGTTGGTGTAGTGTTTACGAACTCTCGAGTAGGTGACTCGGGGAGTGGAGTAGGCAAGGAAGGTGTCCTTGTAGCCGAACCACTATAAATACTTGTGTCGTGGTGATGCTGCTTACTCTTTATCTTTCATTACATGTTTATATATCTATCTATCAACGTCCAACATAAACAACCAAATAGATTGACATAAGTCGATCTAAATATTTAAAAGGAAGTTTTAAATTGGTAAAACTATTCAACCCCCTTCTAGTTTTCCACACATTCTAAAACTAAACATATTGAGATAAGACATCACTTTATAAGTGGACTCAGAATGAAAAGAAACTCATCCAGTTGATAGGATTGATACCGAGTTTAATGTTGCGTATCTTTTAACAAAAGCTTTTGAATTGGGAAGGTTTGATGACTTGGTCACAAGTATTGGGATGCTCCATCCATAATATGTCTTATCTCTCTATTTTGTAAAGTTTTGTAAGTGGTGGTTAGTCTTCGATTGTTATCTAGTTAATATCGCTAGTGTAAAGTTAATACGGATTGTCAAGAAAATATCTTGGATTGTGTTTTCTTGGTTTTGAACTAACTTTTCGAGGATAGCACAAGCGTATGGATGTGGTTTGGTGACCGATCACATAAAGAATGTGATTCACCCCTATGCTCATTCGATGCAACCACATGTTGGAAATTGTCGTAATTGATTGTGTGATGCCAAAGCATTATGTGGCATCTTGTGGTGAAATGAACACGAATTGATGGTTTCGTTAGTCGGGGTCATTCTCGCACTAACCCACTCTTTGCCATTTTATCTGCTTACAGATAGTGTGACTAGCCCAAGGGCATCTGTCTTAGAGAGCAGCGAGCAACCGTGAATCTAACACTTATGTTGGAGGCAACACCTGCCACAAGTTGGAAACCCTATCAAGAAGGCCCTTTTAATGGTACTATCCATCACAGCAAAGGTTTCAAGATCGAAACCATTGGTTTTCACCAAACCATAGACCATGTAAGGCCAACCTTGATTAAGTGTCTGTCACCACACTTAATCCCTTCAAAATGGGGTTTCAGTATTATGATTTCCAAACTATGAGATAATAGTGGTGGGTAAAGTTAATACTGATGGTTATAACTTGGTACTGATAAGCTTAGTTAGTACTGATGAACTAGCCGTTAGTACTTATTCCAAAAGTCTAATTGAGTTGTTACTGCCTGTTTTTTTATATAAGGGTTTGCTAATTGGTTTCTCTTTACTTATTACCAAAAATATTTACAAGGCAGTCCAATCAAAATTCTCCAATTCTCTATATATTGCATAACTTTTCAATTGCTTTCACCACAATTCACTAAAGACTTTTCCGATCAAATCCCACTTTAATAACCCTAACTCTTATTGCTAATGGCTCCTCTTGATTTTTTTGACAAGCACAACATGGTGGCGTACTTGGACTTACCAGAAGGCAATGAAGAGTTCACACAAATAGTAGCCTTCCTAAATCAAAGCAGAAAAAGGTTTGCTTTACTCTTACCCCTGTCAGAAAGTTTTGGCAAACTGCTATTGCCTCAACAACTGATGACGGGGTCCAAAAACTAACTGGAACAGTGGATGGCACTCAAATTGTTATTACTGAAGCTTCTCTAAGAGAACATCTTCATCTTAGGGATGTCAAGGTATTAGCACTGCCACCATCGGTATAATTGAACAACTTTCATTGATGGGGTATAGACATGACAACACTTTTAACTTTCATAAAATCAATTTCCATAATGGAGGTTCCTAATTCATACACTCTGATAAGGTTTTAAAAGGTACCATTTTGAGGGTCGTTAAAGCCCTTATTTGATCACTTTGTATCCGTTATTGCTTAATATCGCTCCTTTTCACTTTTAGGTCTCTTGAAGGCAAAATGTGGAATGGCACTTATTTGGACGAAAAGGCGCGAATATATGAAGAAAATGGCCAAAGTCATAATCGAGACACTCAAAGTCATTGAAATGTAGGCGCGGCGGCCGTGTTAATTGCGACGTCGTCGGAGGATTTTTGTGACGATACGTAAGCCAAAACCCTATTTTCAAGTGACGACGCCGAGCTTTAAAAGAGTAGGCCGTTGCTACTCGACGGCCTAGATGCAACCCGCACGACGCCGGTCAAGAGGACGGCCACGGACATAAGGTGACGCCGCCGCAAGGTTAACATGGCCAAGACGAAACCCTAATGACGGCGACACGACGGCGTCACAAAACATAAGGTGACGCCACGCATATGTAATATTATATATAGAATCCAATTTTTCAGTTTTAAGAGAGTCTTTTGGAGTAAAACCTAAAACCGAACCAAGGGTGTCTTGTACAAGATTTTAGGTTCCAAACCCTATCTTACATCAAGATAAGTATTTACTTCATCAATTTAATTATGTCTTTGATTATTTGTGTGTATGCTTGCATGTTCTCCATGTCCCGCTAATTTATTTGTGTGTTTGCTTAGGAAGTATGAAACTTAATTATTGAATATTGATTGGTTGTTTTTATCTTAGTTGATTAATGATCTAGTAATGCGATAGGTCATTCGTTGTGTACTTAATGCTTGATTCATCTTTGTGAACCTTAGAATATAATTACCCGAGTAGTTGTAAGCTAAACCATCCAAAGAGTGCCTTAGAGTAAGAGTTTATTATCCCTAGTGGGTTTTGTAGACGAGACCCTTTGGTAAGTTCAAAGAGTTAGGAGAAACGACACCCTACAACTTTAGACACACAACGCAACTAAGAATAAGGACGTGACAACTCAACCATCAATAGGAGATAATTAAGGAGTAGTAAAACCTAAGTAAACACATCTTTAAACTATCATACGAGCACACATTAATTAGACATAGACTACCACCACCTTAGTTTAGATAATTAGATAATAGTAGAGTAATCGGTAGAAATACCAACCCCCAAATCCAATACCCGAGATTTGTACTTTCAATTTCATAAAAACATAAAAAGATAAAAATAATCTTCCTCAACCTTAACCTTAGCGTAGTAACTTCTCACTAGCATTCCTATTCCCTAGAGAACGATATCAATACCCGTGGCTTACCCTAATACTACACTACAACGATTAGGTTCATCGCCTAGGTGTTGAAAAACTTGCTCGACGAAAAGGAAGTTCCTTTGACCCGAACGCTACGTGTAAGCGTATCAAGTTTTTGGCGCGCCACGGGAATAGAATAGCTAGTTAGTAGTCCATCTCGCTTAGGTCTACTCACAAGATTCCTATCAAGTGAGATTTTTTCTTTTATTAGCTTCCTTGTAGTCTATCCCCTTCTTTGTGTTTGTGTTCAGAAACCATTTTCATTTGTCACTATGGCAAGTGAAGTAGCATTTGAATCATTAACAAATGAGGAACAATTGAATTTCGCAAGTTGGTTTGGTTTTTATTGTTCTAATGAATTTGTGAGTGAACTTAGAGATATCCAAAAGAAGAAGGGTGTAAGATTGGATGGATTTGATATATTTTGTGTTTGTGTGGCTTCTATTCAACGATCGTTGTCAAGATCAACTCCTTTTAGTGACACCATCTTTAGAATTTTCGTAAAACCTCCTATGCATAAACCTTCAATTGTTACAACTTGAGGAAATGGATAAGAAGGATTTATCTAACCTTAGGAATCATGATCAAAAAGACCTAGTTTTAAGAACATGAAACCTAAACCCAAACAAGATTGTGAGATGGTTGAAGCTAAAATACCTAGTGCATGTGTGGGATAGATTTCAAACATTTAGGAGATCTAGATATAATGGAGAAAAAGGTGGAAACCCAAGCCCACAAGCCCTACCATCACTTGAGGAACACACATCACCTATAACTTACCCTAAGAAGTAGAAGAGACTATAGGAGCCCCAATTGATAGAGAACCTTGGACCAAACGCCACTAGAGAATGTAGGTTTAGATGCTTGTTGTCATGACCTCTCTTAGTCCTAGGGAAGTTCCTAATTTTGATGAACCGAGCCTCAACCAAAAACCTTACCCAATGTTCCGCCTTTAGATGTGAATCTTGGAATTGAATTAGGCCCCAATCCACCCATCAAAATAGATAGTCCGGTAGTTGCTTGATAAAGGTGGTAGATTCTAGGCCATGTAGAGTGGAAGCTAATATAGAGTAACCCATGACCTTACACACTTATATCACCCATTCATGGTTGATAACAAGAAACACTATGGGTTTAAACCGGGTTTATTAGGTCAAGATGGATCCTTAACTAAGAATCTTTTGAAGTTGATAGAAGATGATCCATTTTAGGAGGAGATTTGATTCACCCGCTACACCAATAGACTTAGGTAAGGTTATAATGAATGGAGCACACCTTTGAGCATATAAATCACCCATCACCCTCTCCTCACGTAGCAAATTTCCACCCTAAGGGTGTGTATTGCTACTATCACCCGCACTTAAACTTAAGTGTAGGAAAACTTCCCTTTATCCGTTAAATAAGGGTAGAGTCGCTCGTGACTCGAACAAAACAAGCGCTTCTTGGGAGGCAACCCATGTGTATTTGTTTTTCATTTTCATTTTGTGTCGATATCTTTTATTAATTGTTTATTCTCATGTTTGAATTTGTAAAATGCTTTATTTTGTCTTTAACCTCGCCTTAATTACATATAAAGGTATTTTACATAAGGGATAAGTGTAGGAGGATTACACACGCTTTCAAAAGAAACGTGAACATGAGAATTACAATTATTTAAAAGATATATATGTGTGTTTGTTAGAGTCAAATGCTTGTATCGAGTCATAATGGATGTTTTGCGTGAATTTTTCCAAATTCTAAAGATATAAATTTTCCGTAATTTTTTCGTAAAATCGCAGACGGTTTTGTCAGATAACCGACGGCGTCAGATCACAAACCGACGGCGCCGGAGGAGTAGAAACCGCTACTACTTTTTCTCGCTCGAGCTACTTATAAATTTTGGAATTTTCCGTGTCTTAATTTTCTTAGAAAATTTGCAAACATCCATTCCACAAGCATTATATCCTAGTTTAAATCGACATCTTATATATTTTGTTTGTTCGGTTTGATGTGTTGGTTTGTTTGTTTTCTTCAAGTGTGTGGTGTTTAGTTTGTCAAGAAGAAGTTACACAAGATTGGAAGGAGCTTTTCACGCAATAATTCTTCTTGAAAAGGATTTAACCACCACTTTACACGGATCCTACCGAGCTAATCGGGAGTATTAGTTTCTTTCGCTTTTAATTACCTTCATTATCATAACTTTGATATTTTCGGGAACATTGGGGACAATGTTCGCTTTAAGTGTAGGAGGAAAATAAACGGAACTTTGAAACTATGCTTATCCTTGATTATTTGCTTTGTCCAATTGTATTTGTGTAATAAACCATGAGAAAATGTCGGTTAGGGTAATTTTGGCACCAAATTTAAAATTTTTCATGACATATAGGAGTGGCCATTAGTCTTAACAAAAGCGCCTCACTGATAGGAAGTTGCATGACTAGCACAAAACCCTTTACCACCCAAATTCCACCCAAAATGTGAGGATCGCCTTAGATTAGTAGGAATTAAAAGCATTCATCTTCAATGCTTAGAGAGTGAACCGTAGTATATTAGATTCTAGAACTTGTTTTGTGATGCATTCCGAGATCGCAAGTGAGACTACACTTGTGTAGTTAGGAATAACTAAATGATAAGAGGCATTAGGATAACCCTTGTTTGATACCCGTAATATAATTACTTCTTCCACATCGGTTGAGTAATTCCCCACACCCTTATGCGTTGTACTCATCTTTAGTACACGATACCCCTAGTTAACCCCTCGAGCCTATCCTTTTCGCGGTTCTCGTGATGTTTCGATTTTTCCGAATATCAATGAAGAGCATTGTTTACACCCCACCCCAAATATACACCCAAATCGCCTTAGCCTACCCTTATGCACTCACTTTAGTGCAAATGTTTGTTATCACCCTAAACCCTTAGTTCAATTATCCGTTGCTTGCATGAGTTGCTAAGTCGAGTCATATCCTTTGTATACGCTTTGGGACGATTGGGATTCATGGGAAAAGTTAAAGTTTATGAAATGACGGAAGGGAACGTTAAATTCAAATTCCCTTTGTTTGCGTAATAATGTACCCCAAGTGTTTTGATCTTTCAATTCGGGTCAAATTAGTGTTAGAGTAATAAAACTCAAGTGTAGGATGTGCCTATAAATCCCTATCATTTTGATGTTATAATAGAGGATGGTAGAGTAAAGTGTATGAAAAAAAATGAGAAAAAGAGAAAAGAAAAAGAAAAAAATAAAAAAAAAAAAAAAAAAAAAAAAACATACGGGCTACCATCCTACATCTATCCTTTAAATTTATGTTTGTTTATTTCGTTACCTAGAGTTTTAGAGTGTCGAGTCTTGGCTTAGCAACGCCATTCTTCGTATGCATTTAACATAGAGATTTTTGACTTGCCACCACTAAATAGCCTATCCCACCAAACCCTTGTTTCCTACCGTAAGCCTAACATTACAACCCTTTAAAAGACCTCTTTGATAGTCTTTCCTAGGTGCTTACGCCAAAGCGATGGAGGTTTGATCTATTCTCAAGCCTATGGTAATCTATGTACTAGGACCGTTAATGAGTGTTTATCTTCCATTTCCTATTTGTTATATTTCATATATACACCCGAGAGAGATGCGAGTATCCAAACACCCCATGTGAGGTGCTAGTATGTATTTCCGTGCTTGTTATGACTTTTATGGGCTTATATGTGTTGTGGACCATTTTAAATCAATGCTTCATGACCCCTAACTTATAAATTAATTGGTTAAAGCACATTTGCTCGAGGACAAGCAAATAACAAGTGTAGGGATATTTGATAAGGTTTTAAAGGTACCATTTTGAGGGTCGTTTAAGTCCTTATTTGATCACTTTTGTATCCGTTATTGCTTAATATCGCTCCTTTTCACTTTTAGGTCTCTTGAAGGCAAAATGGAATGGCACTTATTTGGACGAAAAGGCGCGAATATATGAAGAAAATGGCCAAAGTCGAATCGAGACACTCAAAGTCGCCGAAATGTAAGGCGACGGCGTCGGTGTTAATTGCGACGCCGTCGGAGGATTTTGTGACGATCAAGCCAAAACCCTATTTTCAAGTGACGACGTCGGGCTTTAAAAGAGTAGGCCGTCGCTACTCGACGGCCTAGATGCAACCCGCACGACGCCGGTCAAGAGGACGGCGCCACAGACATAAGGTGACGCCGCAAGGTTAACGTGGCCAAGACGAAACCCTAACGACGCGACACGACGCGGCCACAAAACATAAGGTGACGCCGCACGCATATGTAATATTATATATAGAATCCGAATTTTTCGCTTTTAAGAGAGTCTTTTGGAGTAAAACCTAAACCGAACCAAGGGTGTCTTGTACAAGATTTTAGGGTTCCAAACCCTATCTTACATCAAGATAAGTATTTACTTCATCAATTCAATTATGTCTTTGATTATTTGTGTGTATGCTTGCATGTTCTCCATGTCCCGCTAATTTATTTGTGTGTTTGCTTAGGAAGTATGAAACTTAATTATTGAATATTGATTGGTTGTTTCTTATCTTAGTTGATTAATGATCTAGTAATGCGATAGGTCATTCGTTGTGTACTTAATGCTTGATTCATCTTTGTGAACCTTAGAATATAATTACCCGAGTAGTTGTAAGCTAAACCATCCAAAGAGTGCCTTAGAGTAAGAGTTTATTATCCTAGTGGGTTTTGTAGACGAGACCCTTTGGTAAGTTCAAAGAGTTAGGAGAAACGACACCCTACAACTTTAGACACACAACGCAACTAAGAATAAGGACGTGACAACTCAACCATCAATAGGAGATAATTAAGGAGTAGTAAAACCTAAGTAAACACATCTTTAAACTATCATACGAGCACACATTAATTAGACATAGACTACCACCACCTTAGTTTAGATAATTAGATAATAGTAGAGTAATCGGTAGAAATACCAACCCCCAAATCCAATACCCGAGATTCGTACTTTTCAATTTCATAAAAACATAAAAAGATAAAAATAATCTTCCTCAACCTTAACCTTAGCGTAGTAACTTCTCACTAGCATTCCTATTCCCCAGAGAACGATATCAATACCCGTGGCTTACCCTAATACTACACTACAACGATTAGGTTCATCGCCTAGGGTGTTGAAAACTTGCTCGACGAAAAGGAAGTTCCTTTGACCCCGAACGCTATTGCTGTAAGCGCATCACATACCAAACAGAGAGCTGGGATACATTTCATTCTCCTCCTCATACTGAACCAGATGAGCCTATCCCAGATGATGAAGGAGATAGAATGGTTAAGGCTACCACTACTCCATCAAGCTTAGAGGCTGGTGAGGAAAGTGGCAACATACCTAAGACCCAACCAATGCCAACACCTAGTAAGCAACACTCACAGGGTGGACCCAGGTAAAGGCTTAAAAGGGGGGTGCATCTGCTCAGGATAGGCTTGGGAGTGCATCTCAATTGCCCAATTACCCACCTCTCTCAGCAGATAACAGGCTGGAGATTGCTTTGTCAAAAGGTGAACAGGCTGGAGATTGCTTTGGAGGAGAATAAGAAAGCTGCATCAAAAGTCCATACCAAGATGCTCTTGAAGATGAAGAAGTTAGAGCATCAAGTTAAAATTCTTACCAAGACTACTACAACAAACTCTCCAGTCATTGCATCTCAGAAAAGAAAGACCAAGTTCAGGGTATCTAGTACTTCTACAGAGGATTTTCCCAAATAGGGAGGAGTTTTGATATTCAAGGAAGACAAGAATTTGGTCAATGGCAAGGTGGTGCAGCATTTCAGAGCCTTTTTGCTGAAGAAGAGGAAGTTCATGTCACTGTAGATGCTGAAGAAGTAATTAGTACTCCTACAAGCACTATCAGTACTATCCCAGTTAGTACTGTTAGTGTTGTAGTTAGGGATGTAATCGAGTCAAGCAGAGCTCGAGATCGACTAGGCTTGAGCTTGGCTTGAAACAAAAATAGTAGGCTTGAGCTTGGCTTGATAGCTTGTCAAGCTTTAATCATTCAGGATTGAGCTTGGCTTGAATAGGTTTCGAGCAAAGCTTGAGCTTGGCTTGAAAAGCTTGAATGTATAAAAAAATATTGTATTTGATAGACAAAGTCATAGAAATATATATATTCATAAAGTAATACAAACTAAAACCATATTTGAAAACCAAATTAATTCAATTTAACGGTAATAAAACCAAGAATAACGTTTTTATACTAAGTCCAACATTAGAATGAAACATAAGCCAAAGTACTAATTAATGTTGTCATCGATATACTAAGTATAAACAAAAGTGTTGGGTTTTGGTTCCTTGGATCAAGAATTATTCTAAGTGTTGGAACTACGGACGAGTTGATAAAACCACGGATAGAAGAATGGAACCAGCGATGAAGACAAAACCGGCTAGTAGTATTGTGTAACCACGGATATTGTAATGTAACCACTTGCTAGTCTTGTATAGTCGGTTTAGTATTTTGTATTAGATAAATATGGAAAAGATATTTATCTTGTAGGTTACGTATTGTATTATGTAAAGGACTCCTTAGCCTATAAAAGGAGGTTCTAGGTTAGATTAGATATCATTATGTTTTATATCTAAGGTCGATACACTTCAAGGTTGTAAAACCCTAATCTTGGTTAGAGTATTCAGTATTAATAATAATATTGAGGTGTTGAATGTTCATTGTTCTTCTTCTTAAGATTAAGTATTAAATTCGCGTGATACTTAATAAGTATTTGTTTAAGTCGGTTTCTATATTAGATCGTTTGCTCAACTGGGATCAACAAGTGGTATCGAGCTTTTGATCTAGAAAGCGTAACCAAGAAGAAGTTCTATTAAGTTCTGTTCAAGCAAGTTAAGATGTCGTGAAACTCACATAGTTCTTGCATCAAAGGTACCCATGCTCAAGCGGGTGAATACCAAATTTGGAGAATGCGAATGAGGCAATACATTCGTATGATTGATTATGCCATCTGGGATGTTGTTGAAAAGGGTGATACTCTTCCTAAGAAGAGTGCAGATGGTACTAAAATAGCCATTGTTAGTGAGGTTGACAAGGCTAAAAGGAAACTGGAGATTAAAGCACTTAGTATTCTCTCCATGGGAATACCTAATGAGTTTGCCTTGGACTTTGATCATTATGAGTCTGCTAAAGATTTAATGGATGCTATTGAAACAAGGTTTGTTGGTAATGAAGCTACAAAGAAATCAAGGAAGAATATGCTAAAGCATCAGCTTGAGAACTTCACTGCTCTTAGTGGAGAAAAACTTGATGGCACTTATAACAGACTTCAAAACTTATCGGTCAATCAAGTCCATGGACTACAAAGTTGCTCAAGAAGATATCAATCTTAAGTTTATTAGAAGTTTGTCACCGATTGGGCTATGCATCTTGTTGTGTGGAGAAACAAAGATGACTTTGATCGATGACTCGGACAATCTCTACAACAATTTGAAAGTTTATGAGTCCGAAAAGAATATTGTTGGTTCATCTTCATCTACACAAAACATTGCTTTTGTTTCTACAAACCATATGAGTTCTCAAGATGCATCCACCGCGCTTATGGTATAACCATCGCTATTGCAAACAATACCATTGTTAGTGATAATGTCGGTGATGGTGCAATTTGTGCTTTTACGGTCGATTTAACTACCGATTGTTCTTGTTTTAAATCAAGATCTAGATCAAATTGATCACGATGATCTTGAAGAGATTAATCTTCAATGGCAAATGGCAATGTTGACTCTCCAAGCAAGGAAGTTTCGAGGAGGATTGGAAGGCAGGTTAAGTATGATGGTCAAAGGAGAGCTGGATTCGACAAAAGCAAGATGGAGTGCTTTAAGCGCAAGAAGAAGGGTCACTTTGCTAGGGAATGTCGAGCTCTAAGAGAATTGAAAGCATTAAGAAGACCACGAAGAGCCGCTGCTTCTTGACTTTGGTTGCTCAAGATGGGATTGGTGACTATGACTTGGGTGATCAGTTGAAGAAGGTCCCAATGCGACTTTTCTTGCTAGTGAAGCTTCAAAAGAGCATAACTTTGCTCTTATGGCCTATGCTTCATCTTTTCGGTTCGATTAGAACCTCGAGGTATCTAATGATTCTAAAACTTCTATTTGTTCCTTTAAATCATGTCAAGATAACTTAGAATCTCAAAAGCTATCCTTGAGAGTTTAAGGAAAGAAGTAGAAAGGCGTCTCTAGATAACTTAGGTTATAGAGTTGGTCTAGAAAGTGTTGAAGAAAAGCTTAATTCTTGTATTAAATGTGAGTTTGAGTATGTTGATAAAATTAATATACTAGGTGGAGAAATTGATCTTAAGGATAGAGATTAAGATGCTTAAAGAGAAACTAGAAAAGCAGAGAGTGTAAAAGTAGAAGCCCTAAAAGAAAAAGAAAACATGTTGTTAGGGTTGCTAAAACACGGTATGCTTCGATCTAGTAAATAAACCAATAGGTCAAAATTGTTCAAGGATGGTGCGGCCTTGGTTACAATGATATGCCACCACCATCTCTTATGAAACATGCACCACCTGCAAAAGAGCTCTCATTTAGCAGTGAATTTAGTTTTAATAAACCTGTAGGTGAGACTAACAAGATTGAATCACCTAAGATAGGTTCTGATAAGTCATCTGATGCTCCCACAATTGAAGATTGGGAATCAGATTATGAGGAAGATAGATCTGAATCAACTAAGCATGAAGAGATAGAGAAAGTTAAGAAAGTTGATTCTAAACAGGCCAACCTTGTACCTAGATTTGGAGCTCAAATTGCTAAGAAAGTAGTAGAGTACAAGGAATTACCTAGGGAACAGATGAAAAGATACATACCTAGGGGAAACCAAAGAAACTTCAATGGACTAATTACTAACAGATTAGGAGATGAGTTTCAATGTGTTAAAAAGGCTTGTTTTGTGTGTGGTAGCTTTGAGCACTTACAGAGAAACTGTTATAAAAACAGACCACAAGTTTGGAATCATTGGAAGAGGGTAAATCATCAAAACTTTTCAAAGAAAACAAACCCTCATCCGAACAAAAACATGATTCCTAGGGCAGTGTTGATGAGGAATGGGCATACCAAATCAATAGTCACTGCTGCACCTAAATGGGTTCCAACCACTGCTAAGCAAAATGTAAACACGGCTAAGCAAAATCAAACCACTGCTAAGCAAAATATCACCACTGATAGAAAAGAAGTTTTAAAAATTCCAAAGGTGATAAGCGACATAGTGGTTGGAAATCATTTTATCTTTGTTAAGGCCTCGACTAGTTGGCAATGGAAGCCTAAGACCAAGGTGTTACATCATGTCAACTGTGCATCAATGGACCTAAATAAATTTGATTATGTTGATGACAGGCGGACCCAAGTCGATATTGGCTTGGGTCCCAAAAGAACTAATCTGTTTAATTTCATGTGTAGGGCAATCTACATGATGAGCTAAAAGATAAAGGAGTTTTGATAGTGGTTGCTCCGGGCACATGACTTGGGATGGGAGCAACCGGAGGATTTTGAAGCTTTTGATGGAGGATATGTGGCATTTGGTAATGATCCAAAGGGAGGAAAGATACTTGGCGAGGCACAATCGAGCAGGAAATTTAGACTTTGAAAAGGTCTATACAGTACGAGGACTTAAGTATAATCTATTCGGTGTTTCTCAAATGTGTGATAAGAAAAGCGGGTACTTTTGGTGAAACCGGTGTGTGGTGTTGTCACCGATTTTAAGATGCACGATGAGAAGTTTATACTGACTTAGGGTACCTAGGAAGGAAAACATATCTTGTTTTGATCTTAAAGATGTTCTTCCCAATAGGTCCTTAACTTGTTTGTTTGCTAAGGCTTGAGTTGATGAGTCTAAGTTATGGCATAGAAGGCTAGGTCACCTAAATTTCAAAACAATCAATAAAGCGGTAAAAGGCAACTTAGTGAGAGGTTACCTTCTAAAGTTTTTGAGTGTAAGGAGGCTGTGTGGCTTGTCAAAAGGAAAATAACATAGAGCTTCTTGTAAGACAAAATTGTTAACACCATCACACAACCTTGTTTATGCTTCATATGGACTTATTTGGACCTACATTTGTTAAAAGTTTGAACCATAAGCGGTATTGCCTAGTGATCTTGATGATTATAGTAGATTTTCTTGGGTTTACTTTTTGGTCGCTAAGAGTGAGACTAGTGAAATAATCAAGAGTTTCATTACTAAGATAGAAAATCTAGTAAATCATAAGGTCAAGATAATCGGATGTGATAATGGGCGAGTTTAAGAATGATTTGATGAATCGGTTACGTGTAGCTAAAGGTATTGAAAGACGGTTTAGTGTTGCTAGAACACCACAACAGAATGGTGTAGTTGAAAGGAAAAATAGGACACTAATTGAGGCGCTAGGACAATGTTGTCGAATCTAAGTTACCTACTACCTTTTGGGTGAAGCGAGAGGCAGCCTTTGCATGTTATGTCTGAGAATAGAAGTAAGGTAGTGAAGCCTCATAACAAGACCCCTATGAGCTATTACATGATAGGAAGCCAATGATTGCATTCCTAAAACCTTTTGGGTGTCTGTTACTATCTTGAATACCATAGACTACCTAGGCAAGTTTCAAGAAAAAGGCGATGATGGATACTTTTAGGCTATTCTTCCAATAGTAAAGCCTTTAGAGTATACAATAGGAGGACTAGAATAGTTGAAGAGAATCTTCATGTTCAATTTAGTGAAAAGACTCCTAGTGTTGAGACCAAGGGACGGGACGGGTCGTTTAACATTGATATGCTAACCAAATCTATGAATTATGAGCCTATCATTGCAGGAACTTCCACTAATGATAATGCAGGTACACAAAAGAATGCTGATGCAGAAACAACTTCTAAGGAAGCTGATTCTCCTAAGGAGTTCTATTTGGTTGAAAAGTGGAAAGATGGTTCTGTCTCACCCATCATTGATAAGCAAGGTCCCACTGCTGATGATGTATTGAATACTGGAGGCAATGTTGATCATCATCAAGATAAGGATGAGTTATTGAAAGATGACTTAGTGTTGGTAGAAGAAATTGAAAAGAAGAAAAGGCATTCTGAAAGCACTGCTAAGCCAACTGAAAGCACTGCTAGGCCATCTTCTACCACTGATAGTTCAAGTGAAATTCCGGTTGCAAGTACTGATGATAGTATTTTCTTTGGACCAAATGCAAAGCCATTATTTGGTGAAGAGGAGTATCCCCATGATCCTAACATGCCTGATTTGGTAGAAATTGATACTCCTACTGATGATGAAGACATGGATGATTTCTTCAATGCTGATCTGTCTAACTTGGAAACTGTCATTCATGAAAGTCCAATCACCACTACAAGGATACATAAGATTCATCCCAAGGAACAAATACTTGGAAATTCGACCCGGTTCAAACAAGAATCAGGGTTAAGAATACTAAAGCCTTTCCTGAACAAGGTTTCTTTGCAAGATCACTTCACAAAAAGCAGTCATAAAGATACGCAAAATTGCTGTTTGCTTGTTTTCTGTCTCAAAAGAGCCCAAAAGAGTGGAAGAAGCTTTATCGAAGAAGGATGGGTAGAATCAATGCAAGAGGAGCTTCTTGGTTCAAACTTCAAGAGGTTTAGACATTGGTTGATCTTCCTAATGGTAAGAGGCAATTGGGACAAAATGGGTGTTGAGAAACAAGAGGATGAAAGAGGTATAGTGGTAAGAAACAAATCAAGGTTGGTTGCTCAAGGATACACACAAGCGAAGGCTTGGATTATGATGAAGTGTTTGCTCCATTGCAAGAATAGAAGCTATTAGATTGTTTTTAGCATATGCTTCATTCAAGAATTTTGTGGTGTATCGGATGGATGTTAAAAGTGCATTTTGTATGGCACAATTGATGAGGAGGTTTATGTTTGTCAACCTCACGGTTTTGAAGATCCGATCATCGACAAGGTTTACGAGGTGAGGAAGGCTATGTATGGGTTCCATCAAGCTCTAGGGCATGGTATGAGTGCTGTCTACTTATTTGATGGACAATGGGTTTAAAAGAGGATTGATTGATAAAACTTTGTTCATTAGGAAGCACAAAGATGATATTTTATTGGTTCGGTCTATGTAGATGACATCATCTTTGGCTCAACAAACAAGGAGCTATGCAGGATTTTGAGAAACTTATGCATGATAAGTTTCGGATGAGTTCTATGGGAGAACTCACTTTCTTTTTAGGGCTCTGAGTTCAACAGACGATGATGGTATCTTCATTAGTCAAGACAAATATGTAGCGAGATATTTTGAAGAAGTTTGGGTTTCAAGATGTAAAAGTGCTAGTACACCAATGGAGACTCGAAACCTCGCTACGGATGATGGAAGTCCCAAAGTTGATCTAAAGTTGTACAGGTCCATGATTGGATCTTTGATGTATCTCACTGCATCTAGGCCAGATATTATGTTCTCAGTATGTGTGTGTGCAAGATTTCAAGTCACACCTAATACCTCACACAAGAATGCTGTTAAGAGAATATTTAGATACCTTAAAGGCCATCCTAAATTGGGTCTTTGGTACTCTAAGGATTCTCCTTTTGATTTGGTGGCCTACATAGATAGTGACTATGCTGGTGCTAGTTTGGATAGGAAATCTACTTTGGAGGATGTCGGTTTTGGGGCAGACTAATTTCATGGCGGTGTAAAAGCAAACTATTGTGGCAAATTCTACAACTGAAAATTTGAATATGTGGTGCTTTGCTAGTTGTTGTGGTCAAGTTCTTTGGATTCGAGAATCAATTCTTTGGATTTTGGGTACAATTTTATGCATACTAAGATTTACATTGATAATAACGATACAATTTGCATCATTAAAAATCTGTTTTACATTCTAGAACTAAACATATTGAGATAAGGCATCATTTTATTAGAGATTGTAATGAGAAAAGGTTGATTCAAATGGTAAAATCCATATTGATTTCAATGTTTACGATCTTCTTACTAAAGCTTTTGATGTGGGAGGTTTGATTACCTTGTTGTTAGTATTGGAATGATTAATCTCTAAATCTCAACTTGTTTTGTAAAAGTTTGTATAAGTATTGGACTGTTATTATGTGATCTTAGTATTGCTATTTTTGTTTCTAACCACTGATAGTTATGTTCAAACCACTGCTTGTTGCTTTTTGTTCCCACTAACCATTTTGCAGACAAAAGGAAGTTAAATACAAATGCAAAAGAAGTGTTGAAGTTAAATTGTTCATTCATTCAAGATACAGTTTACAGCTTACAGCTTACAATTAACTTCAAATGCAATTAAAAGACTAGTTCTATACAAGATTTCCTACTCCTATCCTAGCTCTATAATCTATTCCATCTATTTGGATATGCATGACCGGTCTGACGAAGAAGCTAAGGATCAAAATGGGAAGGATGGATTGATGAAAACGAAGATGATGAAGATGAATACAGTAGATGGATTTGTGATATGAGAAGTCTTCGGTTGTTCCATCTACTCTTTCCACCATAAAGCATCACTCCATCTTCCTTTTACCCTTTCCCTTACCGATATGAGATGAAGCACCAAAACTTGGTGCAGGAAGACCAAGAACCACCTCTATGTTCTTTGGAAGTGGTGGATTTTTGGCACGTGGCCTTGGTTGAGGGTGAGAGGGTGAAGGTTTTGCTTTTTCTGCTTCCTCTTGAACCAATCTATTGAAGATTGGCTCCAAACGCTCAGTGGAATCATCTGATCCTCTTGATGACTCACTAGGATCTACCACACTATCATCTTCCGATGAAGGAAGAAAGGGGGATTTTTTAGGTCTTGGTTCTTGTGGAGGCAGGTAAAGTCGCCATGGATTAGAATCATCACTTGATGATGATGATGAGGAGGAGGAGGAAGAAGTTGTTAGATCAATTACTTCTGGTTGATTCCACATGCTGATTGTGCTGATTGTAGTTGATTGTGGATTTTGGAGGAATTAGGGTTTTGGTTTGATTGTTATGTGGTTATTTGGGGCGAGAGACTCTTTTATAAGCAGAAGTAAAGGTATTAGTGAGTAAATGAGGGGAAGGTTAAAGTGGTTGAGAAGTTAATAAGGTCGTTTGACTTTGACTACGAATTACTACTGGAAGTTGACCAACTTAACTTTAGCATTGGCTAACCACTGCTAGTGTTATGAAACCACTTCCATGTTTTGCTAACCACTGCTAACATTAACTCTCTTCTCTGTGTATTGGTTCTTGTTTGTGTCTTGCAGGTATGAAGGTTAGTGTACATTAGAGCTTTTGCTTTGGAGCTTAATTTTTGGATCTTTGGAGCTTTAGTGTTAAAAAAAATAAATAAAATAAAAAAATAAAAATATTGTGTAATCCTTCATATTGTTGTGAGATATCTCTTATTTAGACACATATTTGCTTGCTGTATCTCTTGGTCAACTGATTGGAGTGACACACTGTATCCACTGCTAGTATGTTTCAAACCCCGGATAGTGGACCTCAAACCACTGATAGCATGCTGCTTATTTTTGGATAGTTCAGGGGCTGTTTGGTAACTTTGGCGAAAGTATATTTATCTCCCCAAATCACGGATGGATCATTTGACTGATCTTCAAATCACATCAACTTGGAGCTCTACATCAACCCTAATCACTTTTCTTTGCATAATTCATAAATCCCATATCATACCCATTATCAATCACAATGGCGAACCAGTACTCCCACACACATAACCTTGTTGCTAATCTCATCAAGAACAATAGATCTGAAGGTTTTCATCAGATGATTGATTTCCTTATTCACATTCCTATTCACTATGCCTTAACCGTCACACCAACCATCCTTAAGGCCTATATTCATCAGTTCTGGGGGAATGCTCAGCTTGAGGAGGTCGATGGAGTAGATGTGTTTAGCACTGTTGTAGATGGAAATGCTATTCTAATTAATGAGGAGATCATTAGAAGTGTTTTGAAGTTTGATGATGCTGATGGTCTTGATAATCTTTCAGATGCTGAGATAGTTGCTGGTTTAGAAAGGTTAGTATATACACACAGGGGTGATAAGGTAAAAATTTTTAAGAGTTTGTTTTCCAAACAATGGAAGTTTTTTATCCACGCCTTGTTGATGTGTATGAGTAATAAGACCACTGGGTTTAATGACTTTCCTTCCAAAATTGCTATTGCTATTATTTGTTTGTCTGATGGAAGGAAATTTAATTAGTCTAGGATGATTTATGAGGGGCTAGTACAGAACATTAGGAAGAAGGGTAAATACTATTTATATCCTAGGTTTGTTCAACTGATTGTGGAAAGTCAAATAGCAGAACCTGTTGAGCATTCTAGGGAGTATGAAGTACATTATATGCTTCCTAAGGTTTTTGCACATATGAGGAATCAGACGCCAAATGTACAAATTAGGGATGTTCCTTTATTTCCACATATGTTTGCTTTGCCTGTTGATCCTGAGTTTGATGAAGAACCCACTGCTAGTACATCTCAACCCACTGATAGTACACTTGCAACCACTGTTAGTGAAACTCAACCTACTTCTAGTCAAACCCAAACCACTGTTAAACCAATTGTATGGACTAGGAGACAGAAGGGCGCCAAGCTACCTCAGGCTGGTGTTAGTGGTGTTGTTGATGAGGCTGTCACACGGTGTGGAGGTGACATGATTGGAAGGGCTTCCATTCTCGATTCATGCTTAGTCTTTGGTCGGGATAGTGGAAACATAATTAAGACCCAACCTTTGGCAACTCCTAATGTGGAGAGTTCCTTGGAACTTAACACGGTGGAGGAATCCTAGCCAACTGGCTACTACGAGTGCATAGATGATCGGGCAAGGTGCGGTGCTATGTTTACTTTATCCAGGATTCACCTCTGGGCGATTAACACATTCAAGTGATGAGGATAGTTTGGAACATGATCTTGAATTGACGGATCCTAAGTTGGTGGTCGATGACTTTTCCAATGAACCACCTCTCGGACCGGTTAACACAGTCGAAGTGGGAGGATATTCTTGAGCGCTTTAATGAATTGACGGTTAAATGTGCTAAAATGGATGATACAATCTCAAGTCTTCAAGAGTTGGGTGTTTTGAGGTAAAGAAATTAGAAGGTGAAGCATAGGATGTTGGTTTTGGAAAAAGTAAGAAGACACAGGGTTGCTTTTGAGAACTATGAGGAGAATGAAAAGAAGGTGGACTCTCTCCACTCAGATGTGGAGAATGTATCCAAGCAGGGAGGAGTGAAGGCATGAATTGGGGAGGTGTTGATGTATCTATGGAAGAAGATGTTGATAGTAGAGATCAAGAATTTTGGTATCGATAAAGATGGGAATGAGCGGTTCTTGAAAGTTTGAAGGCTGTGGTAGAAGATGAGATAGTGCAGGACACAACCACTGATAATATGTCTGCAACTACGGATAGTTTTCTTGAAACCACTGCTGCAGTTTCAGACATGACAATTGTACCCATTGCTATCATAACCACTTCCACCATTATTACAACCATCTCTGTATCACCACCTAAACCTAAAGAAGTTGAGAAAGAAGCTGCAAGTACATTGATCAATCTGAGTAAAACTTCATCAAACCCTACATCAATCATTGCACCTGTTTCATCTATTAAATCTACTGCAACCAAACCCAAAAGCAAAAGTTTAGTTATTGGTGAACCTTTAAGGAAAAGGTGACTCAATCGAGTTGTTGGAAAAGGTAAAGGAGTTGCGAACCGAGTTGAAGTTTAAAAGTAAAGAAGAGCAGTTGCTTATGATGCGAGTATATAAGAAAGATGTTAGTGAAGAACAAGCGACTTTAGAGAAAAGGAAGCAAGAAGAAGAGGAGGCTAGTCGAAATGGTTAGCTACATGGTATGAATCACAAAACTACCTTCAAGCTTCTAATCAAATACATGATGAGTATCTTGCACAAGAATGGGCATTGTTGGATGATGAGGAAAGAGCTAGACTTTTGGGTGAATGGGCAAGGAGGATCGAAGAAAGGAAACAAGTTATAAGAAAGAAACCTCCTACAATTGCACGGATGAGGAATGTCTTGATGAAGATTATTAAGAATTCAAGCATTCATATTCACGATAATCTTAGTAAATGTTCATTTGAAAGAATCCATGAGCTTTATCGATGTGTATGAGGATTAATAATGAGAGTTTTACTCCTATGGGTTCGAAAAGGATGAAGAGTGGATTAAAAGTAATCTAAAGAGGAAATCGAGATTAGAGACATCGATTCTAAAAGGCGAAAGAGAATGAAGATGGTAATCAAATTATCTTTTATGAGTATGAACTTAAAGGAAGTAAAGGATGTTGGAAAATTCAAAGACTCAATAATGAAGTTTCGAGTATAATAAATTTTCACAGATGCTTGAGATTTTGATAGAGATGATTTCTTTGCATCTTTGGGAGCTTTATAGGAATAAGTTTGGTGATGTGCAACGGATGATTATCATGAGAGAATGATTTATAATCACTTGAAGATTCTATTTGAACCTACTCATGATGAACACGAATGGAAAGGACTCGCAATGGACAAGTTACGTAATGGTTCTTATATCAAACTTGTGGAGTTCATATGTTAACTATTTCTGGAGAAGTTATTCATATGCTTATAGAAGGTGATTATCCTCAATTGAATAAGTATCCAGAAGTTATTACTCAGATGTTGAAGCCTGGTATTATCAAGATGTTGATACCTTATGATGGTCAAGCTTACAATTTGTTACTGAAGTATGAGAAAATTCTTAAATCTAGTAAGTGTTTGGCTACATCCTCCAATTCAGATGTTTTGAAACTTGAGAATTCTATTTGAATGTATCAAGTTTAGGGAGGATTGTTGGGTTTTTGGTTCCTTGGATCAAGAATTATTCTAAGTGTTGGAACTACGGACAGAGTTGATAAAACCACGGATAGAAGAATGGAACCACTGATGAAGACAAAACCGCGGCTAGTAGTATTGTGTAACCACGGATATTGTAATGTAACCACTGCTAGTCTTGTATAGTCGGTTTAGTATTCTGTATTAGATAAATATGGAAAAGATATTTATCTTGTAGGTTACGTATTGTATTATGTAAAGGACTCCTTAGCCTATAAAAGGAGGTTCTAGGTTAGATTAGATATACGTATGTTTTATATCTAAGGTCGATACACTTCAAGGTTGTAAAACCCTAATCTTTGGTTAGAGTATTAGTATTAATAATAATATTGAGGTGTTGAATGTTCATTGTTCTTCTTCTTAAGATTAAGTATTAAATTCCGCGTGATACTTAATAAGTATTTGTTTAAATCAGTTTCTATATTAGATCGTTTGCTCAACTGGGATCAACAAAAAGCTAAAATTATCTAATAATAGTATATATTTTGGTCTATTAATATTCATAATTCGTAACTAGAAACTTGTATTCGCTTCTAGATATAAAGCAAGTAAGCAAAATCACTGGTCTAAGATATCGTTGTTACAAATAATTACAACTTTATTTACCATATAAAAGTCCTTCAAGAGTATATTAAATAATTCTTTTTGAAGTAAATCCTTATAATTAGAATAATATTTAAACTAGCCCTTAGTTACTTATATGAATTTAATATAAAAATATATATATAGTAAGGCTTGATAAAAGCTCGAGCCAAGATATCAAAATCTTGAGCTTGGCTTGTTATATGTTTGGAGCCAATTTATTGGGATTGAGCTTGGGCTTGAGCTTGATAAAAGCTTGGCTAGATCGAGTCAAGCTCAAGCTCAAGCTTGAGTTGCTTGATAAACGCTTGGCTTGATTGCAGCCCTAGTTGTAGTTAGTACTTTTAGTACTATGGTTAGTACTCCTGGAGTTCCACAATCAGTACTAAGTCCTATCATTCAAGTAGCTGCTGATTTACAACAAATAACAACTACAGAGGCTACCACCATCACTACCCTCCACATGAAGACAGTGATGAAGAAGAAAGAGAGAAACATGCGTTTTGGGACTACAAAGCCTGAATAAAACTATCCCCATCTCTCCTACTTACAAGAAGCCTCCAGTTCTATACTTAAGGAAGAAGTCCAAGTCAGTAGCATCCAAGCCTAAGGAAAAAGGAGTTGTTATCAAAGAAGGAGGTGTCCCAGCATCACCAACCTCCTCAGCTCCAAAGATTAACCCCAAAGATAAAGGCAAGGGTATTTTGGAAGAAGAGCCAAAGAAGAAGAAGCTTTATAAAGCAGAAATTGATAGGCTAAATGAAGAAGCTGCAAGGGCACTTGCAACATAATGGAATGAGGAAGAGTTGCAGGAAGAAGCTGCAAAGAACGAAAAACAAAATATGGCTAAGATTGTTGAAGACTGGCAGACATGGGATGATATGAGAGCCAAAGTAGAAGCTACCAAGGAGGTACAATAGAAGCTGCAACAAGATCAAGGTACAAGTACTAATGAAGCAGCTCAGTTATTCAGTGAAATTTTGGCTAGAAGGCAGAGTCAGTTCAGGCAGCAAAAGGAAATTGAAAAACATTCAAGACCTCCTACCAAGAGTCAACAGAAGATGTATCTTTGAAATTACAAGAATTCAGGTGAAGAAAGGAGAACATTGAAGAAATTGAATCAACTATCTTGGGAGACTCTCCAAAGACTTGCTGATACAGTTCTAAGAAGATTTCTCAACTTCAGGCCTATGCAATCAGATGATACTCTTGAAAGGTCACACCCGAGGAAGCTACAAAGACCATCGAAGAAGGTGCTTCTCAATGCTCCAAAAGATTGAAATCCTCAGATGAAGATGAAGGTGGACTCACTGAAGAGGAGCTCAATAGGATGATGTTGATTGAAGCTCCTGAAGAAGCATTGTACTCAGAGCCTATCAATACTAGATATCCAATCATCAACTGGGATATCTATACTGAAGAAGGGAAAATCAATTGGAGGATTCACAGAGCTGGTGGAAGGACAAGTGCTTATCTATACTTAGTGGATCATTTGCGGTCATTGATGTGGAAGATCCGCTAAGTGTGGGAACTAGTCAAAGATGGTTCAAGAACAAAGATCCAGATAATGACAAGGATCCGGAGCTACTCTATGAACTCCGAACATCTTTGAAGGTGATCCAACAGAGAGCAATGGAAGTTTCAACTCGGTGATGAAGCTCTAAGTTGGACTTTGCTAGATTCTTGTAGACTGCACCTTGTTACTACTTGAACAATATATATATATATATATATATATATATATATATATATATATATATATATATATATATATATATATATATATATATATATATATATATATATATATGTTTGAAAGAACATATCTACTTGCACTTGGGACTCTTCTACAGATGTTGGATGAAAGGCTAAGGATAGAAATGCTATTGAAATGGCCAATGATAACATCAAATAGTCCTGAATATTAAGTGTCAATTTCCCCCAATAATGCTTGTAATTTGTATCATTTATATGGATTTACGCTTGTTTTCCATTGTTTTCCACTTTCAGGTAAATTACGAGCATTGGAGCTAAAGAGACGTGGAATTGGAGAAATATCAAAGACTTATCTTAGTATGCTGACTTTGAAGAACTTACGGCGTAACTCATCTCTCACATTACGCCGTAACTAAAGCGTGACTCAGAAAACTAACTCATCAGAAGGTTACGGCGTAACTCTCCCCTAAGACTACGACGTAACTATATTAGGTCAAATGAGGTTCCACGCCGCTGATAACTACGCCATAACTATTCCACCAACTACGGCGTAACCAAGTAATATTGAAGAATACGGCGTAACCACTCATAAGGTTACGTCGTAACCAGCAGATCTAGTGCAAATAACAAAGGAATTGAAGATTACGTCGTAACTCTTATTCTAGTTACTGTAGTAACCCGATCCGCCTATAAATACCCCACGATTTCCAAAGATTTTAAAGCATCTCATTCCACACATCACAACCAAAGAACGTGGGAAGAAGCCAAAGGCGGTCTAGAGGATCATACGGAGTCGTCTCAAAGGAGAAATCACTCCCCTATGATAAGCATTAGCATTTTATATTTTCTTTACTTTTGATTCATGTATTTCGTAACTTTGAATATTGAATTGATTTGTATGGTTAATATGAGCGGCTAAGCACCTCTTGGTGCTGGCCTAGTTATGATTCCTTAATTGTTTTGTTTTCGTTTACATTACTTCCGTATAATTATTTCTAAGTGTATGCATGCATAGTTTATTGGTAGCTACCCTTGTTTCTGTAGTTTTGAATGGCGGTAGAGGCCAATTGCCTTAAGATATGACAAACTGACCCTAGGTGAGTGGAATGAGATGGGAAGGGTAAGATATGACCAACCGACGACCCTTTCTACTTGTGCGATTTGACCAACTGATCACCTACCGTTTAGATGAACTTAAGAATTAGGGGGTGAGTGTTTAAGTTGCTAACGCCCGGGCACTCACTATTATAAATCTAGCATGTAGCGGTACTTAATGACTTGACTTAGGGGACCAGGAACAACAGGACTTATGAGGGACACCGACTTCTCCTGTGGTGGCATCTTTGCCGATAGGTTAGGCGAATTGACCAAATGTTGTCCTCTCGACTTTGACCCCACCAAGTAATTGAAAGTAAGTAGACGTAGACATTACTAGCTAGGAGGAATAACTAGGTTAGCACCACTCTCCTCTATTGATTAAACCTTTGCCTTTTATTTGCTTTAGTAGTTAATTATTTCCTTATCGAAATCATTATTAATCTGTGACACCTAGACTTAGTAATAATCCAACACACATAGCTCTTGGGACGACCTTGGTTTTACCGAATACTACACTACACATGACCGTGGACACTGCCCGTTAGTGCATTAGGATAGACCATAGGTATAACGAGACTTTATAAATATTAAAACCTGGTCAGTAAAACCTGCATCAACCAAGGAGTTACTGCTGAAGATTTTTGATCAAGCTGGAAGACCTAGCAGAAGAAAGTGATATTTGGAAGAATCCTCTAAGACTGAAGAAACTTGTGATTCAGAAACCCAATCACAAGTTTAGGGGAGGATTGTTGGGAAATTCACAAATGGATTTAATACTTGTAGCTTTGGAGTTAGTACTGATAGTGGTATTAGAAGAGTATTAACTAGTTAGTACTGATAGTTCAATAGTTAGTACTGATAGTGTTGAGTTTGTACTATTCTATATTAAGAATGTCGTGTATGGTCTGTAACAGCATATCTTCTATACCAATAGAAGATATGATACGTTTAATACATAGTTATCTTTGTAAGGGATCTCCTTAGTGTATAAAAGGAGATCCTAGCTAGGTCAGAAAGACACACATACTCTAGCCGTCTTAAGAAAAGCCTCAAGGTTGTAAATCCTAGTACTAGGAGAGTACTAGTATTATTCATTAATAATATTGAAGCTGTTGGTGTTACATTTGTGTTTACTTTAATCTTCTAAGTGCATTCAAGTAGATTCCGCATACTTGTGTGTATCTACAACAAATTTTCTCATTGTTATTTTGGAACCATCCAAGGCAACTACACGTTTACAAGCTAAGTGTTCTAGATCCAAGGTTTGGGACTCCACAACCTTGTTTTTGCACAATACATAGTTATCAGGTTTGAAATACACTAGGCGGACGCGTTTGTTGTAACACTATGCCAATTCATTTTTAGAGCGTGCTAGGCGGATGTCGGCTAGATCGCACTTTTCCTCGGCTAATTCTAGGTATAGCCTAAGGGAGTCTTCATTTTCATCCTCGTTAACCATAGCAACTCTTTCTATTTGGATGATCATTTCAACAGATATCATGGATTCATTTCCATAATCCAAACTAAAGGGTTTTTCACTTGTGCTTTCCTTTGGCGTAGTTTTGTGTACCCATAGTACGCTTGAGAGCTCATCCACCCAACAAGTCTTGTATTCCTTCATTCATTCTCAATGCATTTCACAAATTTTCTATTAGCTACCTCTGCCTGACTATTAGCTTGAGAATGGTAAGGAGATGTAATAGCCTTGAGGATACCCTGATTTTTGTACCATGATTTGAATGGTTCGTCAATGAATTGGGTTCCGTATCAGTGATGAGTATTTGTGGCATGCCGAATCGAGTGATGATTTGATCATATACGAAGGTTAAGACTCTTCTTGAAGTGATGAAGGCTGGCGGTTTTGCTTTAATCCATTTGGTAAAGTAATCTACGACTACAATCATGTGTTTGACATTTCCAGGGGCAGCTGGGAACAGTCCGCATATGTCAATGCCCCATTGATAGAATGGCTATGGTGCAATGATGAGGATGAGGTCATGTTTTGGCACGCGTTGAACATTGGTGTAAACGTGACATTCTTGGCATGTCTTTAGCTCAACCTTGCCATATTGATTGACTATTGGCCAGTAATATCTCATCTTGATTGCTTTGGTTGCTAGAGCATGGAACCCAGGGTGCATGCCACACATTACATTGTGAATGTCTTGAATGATTGTTCATGCCTCTATTAGTCCAACACATCTTGCCATTGGTCCTCTGAAATTTTTGCGGTATAAAATGCCATCCCTGATAGAGTACATTGTGGCAATGCGCCTGAGTCTCAGTGCCTCTATTTTTTCAGGTGGCAAAATACCTTGAGATAGCCAGTTAAAAATAGGAGTCATCCAAGTGTTATATGTCTCGACCTGGGAAACTTCCGCATGTTGGAGGATGGATTTCTCGTTGATGACTTCTACCAAGACCTCCTTTTCGAAATTTTTAAAAGTAAGAGCAGCAAGTTTGCTCAAGGCATCTGCTTGTTGGTTCTGTCCCCTAGGGATTTGAGTAATTGTGAAAGACGTAAAGAATGGTAGGAATCGATTAACCAATGCCAAGTATAACTTCATCGGTTCTTGCGTTGCAGTGTATTCCCTTACTTGGGAGGCTAATAACAATGAGGCACTGAACACCTTGATTCTTTTGGCCTCTATTGTTTTAGCTATACTTAAGCATGCTAGTAGCGGTTCATATTCTGACTTATTGTTTGCGGCATCAAAGTTGAACTTTAAGGCATACATGAAGCTTTGCCCTGATGAGCTTGTGAACACAAACCCTGCCATGAACTACGTTTACATGACGCACCGTCAGTATGTAAAGTCCATGTTTCGTCATCTTGCTTGGTATTGTTGGGCGGTGTATCGACTTTAGCAAGGAAGTCTGCTATGATTTGCCCTTTGATTGAGTGCCTTGATCCAAAGGTGGTTGTCTGTTTGCTCAGCTCGATCACCCATTTTGACATTCTGTTTATCTACTCGTGGTTCGATAGAACCTGTTTCAGGGGCTTGTCTAACAGGATGTGTATCGGGTGAGCCTGGAAGTTCCTTTTGAATCACCTGGATGATAGTATTAGGGTAAATGCCAGCTTTACCATTGGAAAATAGTTGATTTGTGCATGTTGTAAAATCTTGCTGAAAAAGTAGATTGTCTTTTGAACCTTGTTCCTTTCTGCTAAGAGCATTGTCCCAATTGCTTTCTCGGATGCTGCTAGATACATGGTGAGTGTTACACCTAAGACTGGAGCCGTCAGGGTGGGTAGCTCGTTTACGAATACCTTAAGGTCCTGAAATGCTACCTCGGCCTCTTCTGTCCACTCATACACCTTATTCTTTTTACACTCAATCAATACCTTGAAGAATGGTAGCCGTTTTTATGATGCTCGTGAGAGAAATCGGCTAAGAGCAACTTGTTTCCGTTGAATCTTTGTAGTTGTCTCAGGTTCTTAGGAGGATTCATGTCTAGTACAGCCTGAATCTTTGTAGGGTTCACCAGATTCCTATGGCATCGATTATATGACCCAAGAACTGGCCCTCTTCCACTCCAAATGTGTACTTATCTAGGTTTAGCTTTATGTTGATGCATGTAAGGCTTTGGAAGGTTTCTATGATGTCACACAATAGGGCATCCTCTGTCTTGCTTTTGATAACTATGTCATCAACATATGCCTCGAGGTTGACGCCTATCTGAGATTTGAATATTTTGTCTACCAGTTCCTGGCAGGTAGTACCTGCGTTTTTTAAACCGAAAGGAATCTTGGTGTATCAAAAGAGACTTTGATTGGTGTAGAATGTTGTTTTGTCTTCGTCAGATTCTTTCACTAGAATCTGGTGATATCCCTTGTATTCGTCAAGAAAGCACTTATACTTGAAATCAGCCAAGGATTCCACTTTCCAGTCGATAGGAGGCAGATGGTAGTTGTCCTTTGGACATGCCTTGTTTAGGCTGGTGAAATCGACACACATATGCCATGTGTCATTGACTTTCTTGACCATTACTAGTTTTGAGACCCATGATGCCATGATTGTCATTGACTTTCTTGACCATTACTAGTTTTGAGACCCATTTTTATTTTGAGTGCACCACATCACGCACAATCTTGGCATGGATTAGGTCTCAAGTCCAAACGATGTTTTTGAAATAGAGTGCCATAATGTACAATAATGTAAGTGCGGCCTTGCGATCCATAGTCCCTTAACCTTTGATGTCTTAGCGAAAATACATTGCTAAACGGAAATGACTGCGTAAATGTTTTTCGCCTAATATGTGGTGCATATTGGTCTAGGTTACAATTGCTTAAGGTGTGTCCGTGATGCTAATTGCCAAACAACTCGTAATGGAATACATGTCAAGTATGGCGGTTGGGATTCACCAACCCTCATAGGTGTACATTTGAAATAATCGGCAACTTTGTAACTCAAGCAATGTAAATGTATTTAACATACTTGATATCGTAATAAAAATGTTGTGCAATGTATTCTCCCGTAGGTTTGAAATAATGTAAAACTTGTAAACGGGCTATGAAAACGCGGAATGATGGCAAAAGTGAGTACGAGGTATAATGTGATGCTTTAACCGGGACCTATTATCAATGATATGATATGTAATGAGTTGCAATGTAATATTATGCATGCACTTCATATGTTATTTATACCATTTATGAGTTTTGCAAAATATAACTTATCGTGTTTGCCAATAGTTGTACAAATTGGTAAATAATTTTACAACTCCAAACTGAACTAGATTTTACTAGAAGGGGTGCCCTCAACAGAGGTTGACCTCGATTGTGATGGGTTAACTCATACAAGAAAAATATAGTATGGGTATTTGGGATATATGATAACTTTCACGTGATTGAAAATAGTTTTCTCGGACAAAACCTATTCTAATCCCTTCAAATCAACTCCAAAGCTAATCTAATCCTACCATACACCTTCTTAGGGTGTCATGGGTTCCTAATCACCATCAAGACCAATGAATTTTGGGATTGTCTCTGAAAATGATAAAACATGCTTACAAGTGAATATGATGAGGTGAATAGGCTCCCACGCGATTTGACAAAAGTGTAAGTAATTGTGTAGAAAATGTACAAGTAAGGGTAAATGGAAATTTTTGGTACAAGTAAGTTTTAATAGGTCAAAATAGAATGTAATGAGATAATAAAATTGTAAAATACATTCTCGTATAATTTTAGTATTTCGGATTAAATATACAAAATAATAACTTAACGTTTATTAAATATAAAATTCTTCCATCTTAGTCCATATGAAATGTACGTGATGTTATGATCATGAATTCGCGCGAATTTGAAACCGAGAAATGACCTAAAAGTACGGGTTGTCACAGAATACATGTCATGTCTCAAGGTGTCTAAGCGAATACGTCCAGGCTGTTTGCCAATAGTTGTACAAATTGGTTATAAACTTGGGGTGAGAGGTTGACCTCGATTGTGATGGGTTAATCTGGGTATTTGGGATATATGATAACTTTCACCTTTTTGGGATTGTCTCTTGGAATAGGCTCCCACGCGATCTCTCTAATATTTCTTTCTTTCACCGCGGCCGCTAGGCTTGTATCCTTGCCAGGGTAGTCGCTTTTTACTGTAGCGACTCCCGCTCTTGTTGGAAACTCTACCAAAGATCTGATGGTTAAAGCTTACATGCTAAGCTTCTGGAGCGATTTTCTTCCGAATATGACGTTGTACTTGGATGCAGATTTGACAGTGTGAAATTGTAACATGATCGTTCTTGACAGCGGGTGTGTTCCTACTGTGAGTTCTAGGGTGACTACACCTTCAGGATATGATCTCTCTCCTGAGAAACCGATTAGTGGTGTGGTTGGAGGTTTGAGGCTTAACCTGTTGTGTTCTAGGAGTTTGTTGAAATAATGTTCGTACATTATGTCGACTGAACTCCCCGTCCATGTATATTCTACTAACCCTATGTAAGGCTATCATTGTTGTTATGACAACGGGGTCAGACGATGGTATAAATGTATCCCATGGAATGCTTCGCAATGAGGTACGTTGCCAGGTTTCCATGACTTCGTTGACTTTTTTTGTGCCTGAGTGCCATGACTGGATCATGTTGACACTTCCTATTTGTTCCCTTAGGGGCCCTTGTTCCTTTTGGTTATTGTCATCTACCATGGATTGTGTGTCAGGGTGGGCTGGTTTGTTTGTGCCAATAGTGAGGTTGTCCATGAGAATTTTTTGTTTGAGATGTCCAGGCTTAGGTAGACTGGGTAAATGCTTCATCTTACTCTCTGCGAGTGCCCTAGTGTTAGGCTTTTCCAGGTATGGGTTTGAGATTTGTTCTAAGTATATACTAGGTTGCATGTTTTTTCCGGGGAGGGACAAGGAGGAAATTTCAGGGTGTCCTTCTGAAGGGTGATTCCTAAGTAATGTATTAACCCTATTGTTGTATGTAAAGTAATGTGTAAAAGGATAAGTAGGTTGATATATGCTTACATGAGTTTTTTCTGATAAGTGGTCGTAGTATAACCCGATTTGCATGCTTCTCAGTCCTTTTCCCTGACACCATCTAGCATCCTTAGCTGCTCCATGAACTTTGAAGGGTTGAGACATCCGCGGTTGTGTGGATGGTGTAAGAGTGTGATGTCTCTCACCGGAACATGTGACTTTCTTTAGGAAAGGTGACGTGTGCAGGTTTTTAAGGTGACGTGGCGTGTTTAAATAGGCAACGACGAATTTCATACAAAGTCCCACGAATCCATGGATCCTTACGGGATTCATGAGTCTGCAGGATCCATGGGTCTGTAGTTCATAACCAAATATCCTTTTTGAAATGTGTTTAAACTTTTGTCTGCATTGTTTTCATTTTAGAATGCTTAGAGAAAAGTTGTAGCAAAGCATGTTTGATGTTTTTCTAATGTGTTAAACACTCAAAGGCTAAAAGTGGTTAATGAGTGTTTTTATGCAAACACACATTTGATGTCTTCCTCTTACGTTTTGATTATTACAAGTATGGTTAATCGATCTTTCAATGCAAGATGAGATTTAAAACAATGAAGATTCTTGCTAGTTGCCAAATTATATTTTATAAAATATTTGATTTAGAATGGAGTTACATAAAATTGATATGAATGCTTATAAAATTATGCAGGAGTTTATAAAATGATGCAAGTGTTTTGATTCATTATGTATGATAAAAATATCTTTGATCATTAAGTTAATTAGTTTTAGAAATTCATATTTATACTTTAAATAATTTGCAGGAAGTGATGATTACTATGCCGAAAACATGTTTACGTAATATGATTTTATATTTGTCATTAACAAAACATAGATATTGTTAATTAGAAATAACGTTTTTAAGCGATTATTTGTGTTAATTCTTACTTACTATTCAAATTAAGTTATCTGAATATTATTACATAAATTATTTTATGATATCCATTATGGCCCTTTCAAAAATAATAAAAAAAAAATCCATTATGTCAAAATCAAGTTAAGCATTGTTATTATATTGTTTGAAAAATCCTACACCTTTGCATTTCAACTCTCATGTATAAACTACCACGAATTGACATTTCCCTTGTCTTACAAGCATGAATGCCACAATGGACATCGGAGAATCATCGGACAATGGAAACATCATCTACGGCCTCGGACTCTACTTCGTCATCCTCCTCTTCATATTCATCCTCTACACATTTCACATATGCAAACACGACATCCACTCTCCAACACCTTTAACACCAACCGCTAACACAGATGATCATTTCATAAGACTCACTCAAGGTCTTCCAGATGATGTCCTAGCTACTTTCCCGACCTTTCAATGCTCTGAAGCCATGAAGACTCATAAAGTTAATACTCACGGTTCGGGTTGCTCTATTTGCTTGACGGATTATAAGCCAAACGATGTTCTTAGGACGTTGCCGGAATGTGGTCATTTGTTTCATGTGAGTTGTGTAGACACATGGTTGAAGGCTCATCCAACTTGTCCCATGTGCCGAAATTCGCTTAAGTTTAATGTTGTTTATGTAAGTTAAACCCAAGATTTATTATACATGTAAATATAAGTTTGATTGGGCTGTTGATTTTCCTCTTTTGCGTATAAAATAGATTTTTATTTCTTTACATACATTGAGTGTTGGAATGATGAAGACATTTGACCTCCGGAGTGGTGGTGGTTGTAATTGAGTGTATGTTAAGTTTCACGACCTTTTTAAAGAAGAGGTGCATATATATATTTTTGAAAACTTATCAGAAATTTATTTGACATTCTTTTTAAAGTGTGTTGAAAATTATACCCTCATATAGAAAAAATTGTGTAAAAGTGATGTGAAGACAAATCTCAAAGAACTTTAAAATGACTCATCAAATTAATTAAGATATTTCAATTTAGGTGTGTTGACAATTATATCCTCATGAGTAAAAAATGTGTAAAAGTGATGTGAAGAATAAATCTCCTTTTTAAAAATGATACAAATTGTTCTTACTTATCCTTTTATTTATAGAATTTTGACAAGTGTTAGAATTAACGGTTTGGATACAGAAAGATAATGAGTAAAAATATATATATATAATATTGTTGTGTGTGTAGAAGAATTAGTAAGATGATATTATAAAAGGCTTTAGCAATACTATTTAATAATCTTTTAAAAATTCAGAACGTAATCAATAATTCGATAAACTATTTAATAATCTTTTAAAAATTCAGAACGTAATCAATAATTCGATAGTTGTTATGTTGCTTATTAAAATGAACTTGATTTGATAGAATCTGCGATATTTGTTAGCGTCTATTTTTGTAAGGTTACCCAAAAAAATTGAACTTAAACAATTTTACTTTGTTATAAACACGGTCAAATATCGGTCAAATATCGGAATATCGGTCGATATCGGTTCAGAGTATACAGAACTAAATTTTACAATGATTTGTAATATAATTGCATAATTTTTTTCATCAACTATGTATTAATAGAATAATAATAAAAAAAAATAGTAATATGATGTCTTATATAAAAGAGTTTGTGGATGAATTTTTAGAAATTATTAGTATTGTGATTAAATATAAAAGAAGTCTCATTTTTTTTTGGACTACATTAAAAAAAGTCTAATGACATTAAAAAATCGCTAATCTAACTCATCTTTTTTGTTGTTGTTGTTGTGGCCATGGTTTTTTTTTTTTTTTTTTTTTGCAATTAAAACACAAATCTTTTAAATTTTCGATATTTGTTTGTATTCTATTCATGTAAATTTGCTATTTTACCTTTCGAAATTTGTAAAAGATAAAGGTAAAATGGTTATAAAATACACACAAATATCGAGATCTGAAAAGTGTGTGTTTTAGCAGCAAAGATATAAGATGACTACAACGAAAAACCAAAAACTGACAAGTTAAATATATTTTTAAATTATTAGCCCATAAATGTTGTCAAAAGTTGTCATGCATTTTTTTTATTTTTTATTTTTATTTTTTGAGTGAGCATTGTTAAGTCAACTATTTATTATAAGAAAATTTTATTTTAATTTTTAAGTGGGAATTTAAGTTTGAAAGAGTATTTTGATTATTAAACATTACTCATTTTTACGTTTTAAGGAAAAACACATGTATGCTTTATATGTAGTATATATAGATTTGGATTACTAGACGATTACCCGCGCATAGCGGCGATGTATATAGTAGCGTTAATTCCTTCATTAAGCCACGAGAGTTGCAGGAGCTATTCCTTGTGAGGTGGACAATGACTGGTGCCAAAATGCACCCGGGGTCAAGGTGTTCTCACCAATTTACGCCTTTTTGTGGAATAGCAGCGATAATTTGTGTGTAATATTTTTATATGTATATAGTGACAGTGTACAATAGCGTTAATTTGTGTGTGATATTTTTTATTGATGTATATATGAGCGTTGAGTAAATGAGATTGAAAAAAAATTAGTAGTTTAAATTGTAATTAAGTATTAAAAGCATATTATAGATTGTGTTGTCTTTTATTAATAGAGTATTTTATTCTAACAACATTACTGAGTTTTTAAGTTTTAAGAAAAACATCTTTTCTTTATGTGTAGTACTGATAAAGTGTTTCGGTGTATGATCGACTTCCTATATTAACAAGGTTGATAAAGTTATTCCAACTGGAGTGTGATCCGCCGTATGAGAGAAGACTTGATGATAAGGTGTCATCTGCATTTGACAGAATATTTTATCGACACATTTGTACAACATTCCCAACAATCATGTGAACTTAAGAAGTGAAGGTGTCACACCCGGCTAGTCAATTGGGCTAGCTCGAAGATATAGGCCAATAGTTAAACGTTTTATTTACCTTATTAAGTTGCACACAACTTGAATGTACCTTTTATTGATGTGGTTGAGCATTTAGGATGTAAAAAGTGTTTTATTGACTTTTGGCTCTACACATTATTATATATACTAAAACACAGGACCCAAGTTTTGCAATTCACATTTAATGCAAAGTTTGCCAATTGGCGGAAAGCAGTACGCGAGGTTCAGTGTCGTTCAAAGTAAGTCCTTTAACATTAATAATCTTTTGCAACTTGGCAAAACAACCCCGAGGTTTAAATGTCGTTGCAAAGTAAGTCTGTTAGCATGATCATTGCGTCGCGCGGGTTTCCAACACTCGTTTAATTTAACGGTGTTGGAAAACCCGCGCGATCGCAATGGATTGCTTAAAGACTTACTTTGCGACACTTAAATCTCGGGGGTTGTTTTTGCCAAGTTGCAAAGATTATTAATGCTAAAAACTGCTTTGCAACAACACTCAACCTCGGCATTGTTGCCAAGTTGGCGCTAGCATTTAATCGCATGTGTTAAAGTTTGGGTCCCGACTTTTAAGATATATAATAATTATATGTCTCATTGATATATGGGCCTATATTAAAGACCTGCAAATGGGCTTAACAACACTCTAGATTACCCTAGAGACATCTAAGGTGTTCATGGGTTGGGTAATATCCGAATAAACCGAAAACCGAAACTGAACCGAACCAAAAATAACCGAACCGAACTCATAACCGAACCGAATTTGCCAAAACCGAACCGAACCGAAATAAAAGTTCGGTTTTGGTTCGATTATGGTTTTTAATCAAACTAAAAAGCGAACCGAAAACCGAAATTAAATAAATATATATATATTTTTATATATTTATATTAAAAATATATTAAAACTCTTTTATAATATATATATAATATTTTAAGCTTGAAAATTATTATTTTTTCAAAAATATATATAAATAAATGAATAAATTATTAAATTTAGGTAATTCGGTTATTCTTGGTTCGCTTTTCGGTTATTGAGGTTCGGTTTCGGTTCGGTTTAGTTAATTTGAATTGGTTCGGTTCGGTTTTCGGTTATACCCGAAAAAAATTAACCGAACAAACCGAACCGAACAAACCGATAACCGAACCGATGAACACCCATAGAGACACCTGCCATTTTATTTACCAACTTTATGAACTATC
Source organism: Chrysanthemum lavandulifolium (assembly GCA_022545495.1). Lineage (NCBI taxonomy): Eukaryota > Viridiplantae > Streptophyta > Magnoliopsida > Asterales > Asteraceae > Chrysanthemum > Chrysanthemum lavandulifolium. Next base: position 123,315,021 of record CM040245.1, read on the forward strand.
TCGTTATTCCTTCCTAGTAGAGTTAACTAAATTTTTTGTCCTTGTAATTTATTAGGTGTTTCAGTTTTAGTCAATTAGTTTGAAAAGTATCGGCTTTGGTCCAAATTAAAACACTTGTCACGAGTTTGGTCCATTCTTGATTGACCGTTTGTTTGATCAATTAAATAATTTAAAATGGCTAAAGTACCTTTACTTGGATATAGGAGTAATGAAATAACTAAGGGATTGTTTATTAAAAATAAATTATGCGTTTTGAAAATAGATAATCAGCTGTTACAAAACGTGATTCTGAATCATAATGTTAGATTTGATTATGCTGTTTGGTATCGCAATAATCAGATAATCAGTTTTTTTAGTGTTTGGCATATCAGATTATTTAAGAACTTAACTAGTAAAATGACTAAAATGCATTGTTGTATATTACGAAAATACCACATTTTATAGTTTATATCCTAACACATGTGGACATCCGTGATTATATATTTTCTTTCCTTTTTTTGAAAGGTGAAATTCTTATTAAGTGCTTCGTGTCGCGGTTCGACAGCGGGAGGTCTAGACTACGTTGTCTAAACCGGGTCCGTGCTTCTGAGCTCTCTCGAGCGAAATGCCTATTTCAAATACCCGATGGAAAACCCCTACTAATCGCTGAAGGCACGACAATTAATAGGGGTAAACCCTTGTCTTTTCCAAGATTCAAACCTGAGGTTACCAGACCCAAACGCCTTCATTAAAGAACTACCTTGAAGGAAAATCCCTCATTCAAACCCGTTGCAGGATTTGAACTTAAGACCTCCCTCCCCCAAGAGCCCCTAAGGACTCCAAGGTGGCCACTTGAGCTAGTGGTTATATATTTTCTTTCCTATCAATATAATAGCAAAAGATTTTACTAATTTGTGATGTTGTGCATTGGGATATAAAACAATTATTAGCTTAACGCATTTTTACTGAATTGGGCTAAAAAGTTACCAGTTACGTCCACTTGGTTGGAATCATATTGGGCTATGCTTAAAAACGAATAGGTTATATTTTAGGGATAACGTTTGATACTTTTTACCCTCCATCCAGTGGCGGACCTAGCCATAAAACTAAGGTGGTTCCTTATAAAGGCGAACAAATCAACGGGTCAATCAATTAGACGGTCAACGGATTAGGTCGGGTCGGGTCGAGACAAGTTCAGTTTAATACAACTATGTCAATAGAGGGAAAAGCAAACATAAATATTAAATAACAAGTATTCAAATTGTTTACAATTAACTACATAATTATAAACGATCCGTGATTATATCGCTAATTGTTAATGCTGCTATAGTTTTTCACAAATATACGAAACTAAATATCATTTATGACGCCATTTAATATTCAAACTTTTAACCAAGTTAAACTAATATTTAACTTCAGTTCGTATATTTATAAAAAGCACTATGTAACTAATCTGAATATGTTAAATTATGAGTGAAGTGGTATATTATAAAGTGTAAGGGTTAAAACAGAACTTTAAAAAAGAATAACACTTTAAGAATAAAATAAAGAACCTTGGTTCTTGGGCCATCTTCTCTAACAAAGCCACAGAACCACAGAACCTCCATTAACGCAAAACTTTAAGATTTGTTTTCAGTCATTTCCTTAGTCTACTTTTGTCACTCTCTTCTCTTTCCTAGATGTAAGGTGGTTCCCGGTCTAAGTTTAAGGTAGGTCCCAGATTTTATGCATATATACCTTATACTCGGTGTTAATTTCTAAGGTGGTTCCTGGGAACCACCTTGATATACTGTAGGTCCGCCTCTGCCTCCATCAGACTTTCATCTTCGAGACTTAGACCGTATGTTCGTTCTGCTGAAAACCTGCAACTAAATATTTAAGGTAAATGGAGGGTAGTTGGGTAATTTGAACAAGAGTAGCATAATCGCGTTTTGTGGCGGTAGGTACAGATGTGCTTTTACATAACTGCGTTTTGTGGAGGCGAAAATGCAGAAAATCAATTTTTTAGAATTTGCTGCCAAACACTCTAAAATGATTATGGGCGTTTTGAGAACGCGATAATCAGATAAGCAGCATGAAAATGCAACCCCAAACGCCTCCTAAAATACCCTTATCTTCAATTTTTTCCTCATTTCACTTATTATTATTATTATTATTATAGTAACTATTATTGTTAACTTTTTACAATGCAAATCTAATTCTCTGTAAATAAATCAAACACAACCTCATCTTCAACCAATAAATCAAACACAACCTCATAACCATAAATGCAATTTGCCTTTGATTTCTTAGGTATATTTGCTTCTTTTATGGGGAAATTACCTATGACATAGTTTATTTTAGGTAATCCAAAATTTGTTCAAAAAAGAACCTATAATGGAACCATATATGTAATATTTATGGGCAAAAACATAAATTCAAAAAATACACTAGTCCAAACTTGTTAAAAAAGAACTTGTAGTTAATTTGAGAGGAAAAACTGGTTAATGAGTGACAAATATTATGGCATTATGCGACTGTCAAATGAGAAGACACATGGATGAGGGATGAATAGGCAGTCAAATTTGAAAAATATAAAATAAAAATAAATAAATAAATAAATAAGTCTTCCAGTAGATTAGCTGATTGATTCTTGATCATCGTACAAACCGCAAGTCTAATCACAAACCTGGCCACTTGTGAATGACCGGCCGTAACAGACTTAAAGCAGTTCGGACACAAATGCAATGAAGTCTGGAGAATATAATGAATTCCGGTCGTTAAGTCCCACTTGAGACTCAATGGTGTGTAGAACACTTGATCGACGATAGAATGATCACTAAGGATAGTGATCGGAAAGGATTTGGATTGAATAATACACTCTTGAAAAAGTTTATAAATTAAAGCGACTTAAATACAAATTAAGAAAATTAAAAAGATAAAATCTATTAAATAAACGCTATCACTATATTTAAAATGATGAACGTTTAAAACCTAAAACGTACGTTTAAATTAAAAACTACGTAACGTACAAAATAAAATGTGAAAATAAAGAAGGAAAATACCTATGTATATAGAAAATACATTTTTACAATCCTAATTATATAAGAAAATTATTAGAAAAAGAAAATTATTTTTATTACTATTTAATTAATTATTATTAATTAAAAACTATTTATTAAGTATTTAAAATGCACTAAAATATAAGAAAATACAAAATTAACCTAGAAAAATGAAATTATAACTTAGAAAAATCTAAAATATGATAAAACTTATTTTAAAACTGAAAATATATTTTTTAGACTTTATGTATTTATTATTGATTTAAAACTATTTAAAACTAATTAAAATGCTAGAAAATACTATTTAAGCTAAGAAAATTATGCAAAAATACTTTTAGGCTTCTTATATTTATCTAAACTTAAGAAAATTGAAAAATTTTTTTTGAACCTTTTCTTAATTTTTATATTAAATGCTATTTAAAATGCTTAAAATCTAATTTAAATTAAGAAAATAGCAAACAAGCTTAGAAAAATATGAAAATTTCATGAAAACTCTAAAATAATATTAGGAATCTAAGAAAATTAGAAAACAAGGGCTTATGTGGATGGATTTGAAACTAATGTAGCAAGTGCTTGTGAAATAAGCACTAAAATAAGCAAATGGAGTCCAAAAGCCACCAACCCAAAACAGAAGTTATGAAATACTAAAAGAACCAAAATGGAACAAGTTCCAACAAGCTATAACCTCGGGATCACAAGCTCAACAGATTTGATATTATAAGCTATTAAGCTAAAAAACAATTGAGAGGGCGCTCTTTAAGCTTAAGCACAAGCTTCAAAATAAGCTAAATGTGAAAACTATCAATTGGAACCTAGACTAGACCTGGGTGAGACTTAGTAAACCAAAGCACAGACCTAGGTGAGCTCACATGAGCTCAATACAAGAGTCGCAAAAGCGCCGAATCCACCTGCATGCTTAATGCCCTGCACAGGGGATTTAAGCCATTGATCACAAGCCCTTTTGAGCTTATAGAAAAAATTGCAAAAATATACTAAAATGGACATGAGAAAATAGACCAGGGGAATTTTTTAAAACAACAAGAATCATTGAAATTGGTCCAAAGATGAGTAAATGAAAAATCACTCTCAGTTGGCTAAAACTGAGATTTCAAGCTTTTGACTTTTTAAGCAAAACTGAAAAGTTGACTTAAATGAAATTTGATCTAGATTTAAGGACTGATGATGATATATTATGATGAAATAAGACTAGAACAAGCTATCCTAATGGTATCTAAACATAAAACAAAAGTTTGATCTAGCAAAAATCTCAACGAAGAAGTCGCTAAATCAAATGAATTGGAATTTTGACTAGGGACTTATATAGGATGCAAATGGTGACCGAATTGAGTTCAATATGACTAAACAAACATGCAACAACAGTTATGAGCATGAACTACCCCTACAGACGGGTTTAGCAAGAATTCCAAACACCATTTTAAAACATTGATAGGCTATAAACACTACTTAAACTAATGAACAAACAGGTAATAATGATCAACATGAGTTTTACTGTCCTAAATACAACTATACAAACACATTAAAACTAACAATGATCACAGAAACAGATACAAGCAAAATATGCAAATTAGAGCTAAAAATGAAAATGGACAAACAATGCTCACAAGAGGTCCAACTGTTTGCAGACTAAAAACCAAGCCTAATATCACTATACTAAACCTTTTCAACCCATATCAAGGCTGCATCAACCCAATATCCATTTCCTTCTTCAATTTTTGCCCATTTTGACTTTCATTGACCATGAGACAAATTTGTTTGAAAATGATTTGAAAGCTTATTAAAAGCTAAAAGAAGCTTCAATAAACTTGCTAAGGCTCAGAAATAAGCTAATGACAGATTGTTCATAAGAGTTTGGAACTAAAAATTTCAACAGTGAACACTAACTTGGACTTTGAATAAAGACTTGGATTTGATTCTTAACAACACATCAAAATGAGAATTTAACTTGAATGTGATACAAAGAACTGAAATTACAACATTTTTTTACTAAACTAAGACATTTAAGTAAAAAACGACATTAAAGGAAAAAAATAAACTAACTTCTCTCAAGCCTTCTCTTTTCTCTTTTATATCTCCAACCGCTTCTCCACTTGTCTTTAGCTTTTCCCACCTTTATTTCGGACCTTGGATGTCTTAAATTTGATCTTGGCCATTGAGCATTTTTGGGGAAAAGGATATATGGCGATTGAGGTTGAGTAAAGGAGTAGGAGGTGCATTAATTGAAGTTTGGAGTTGTGTGGAGTGGGGGACATGAGAGGATAAGGTGAGGAGGGGTATGGGATTGCCTGGTTTTGCAGGCTAGCAAGTGGGGGAGAAGGAAGATTGGCGCGTGTTTTGGGTGTTTTGACCAAGATTTGACCAGAGGTTATTAATAAAAGGCAGGGGGTCAAAAATCAAAGGGTCCAAATGGTTTGTTGGCTGGGGTCACAATGGTTTAATGAGTCCAAAAAGGTATAAAAGGGTTTTAATGACAAGGACTAAATGTGTAGATTCTGAAATTATAAGGACCATTGCTGCCAATTCTGAAAAGTTGATCCAAGGGCTGAAAGTGACAATCTCAAAAAGTATAAGGACCAATCTTGCCATTTTCCAATTTTCCAGGGGCCAATTTTGCCAATTTTCAAACTTGAAGGACCAAACTTGTAATTTTCTCAAACTTTTTATATTTTTCACCAAAGGACTAAATTTGACAAGTTATGATTTTAAAAGGACCTTTGGTGACTTTTCTTTTGAAATTTTGACTCAGGGACTATTTTTGACAATTTTAGAAACTTGGGGGACTAAAACTGCCAATTTTGCAAATTTGATATGTTTTTCATCTGATTTTGATCCTTTTGCATTTAAAACACATAAAACACGATTTGTGATATTTTTATCATTTTGATGCATTTTGAGTGTTTTCGATGATTTTGCAGTTTATATTGTACAAAAATGATGAGTATTTAGACACTCATCAATCCCCACACTAAACTATTGCTAGTCCCTAGCAATCTTTTGAGAAAACATAATGGATTTGAATCTCTTTACCAAAAGCCATTACTTCGGAGTAGCCAAATGTTTCGAGTTCAAGTAAGAACCATGGTACACCGATAACCATGTGATTTTTAGCAAACCACCGCCTTTCAACGAATTTGATTTTGTCTTTACCGAAGCCGCTTGCTCGGACTAGCCAACTCTTAGATAATTTATCAATATTATCTTTGGTGAGTCGATTACCAATTATGGTTTTTCCATCGCCTTTACCACAAGCCATAAACTTGCGGGCTAACCAACTCTTCACTTTTAGGATATGGTGAAATAATACCATACAATTTTGGGCAAATTGCAAGCCGTCAACGGATTTGAGATATCTTTACCAAGAGCCGTTTGCTCTGGATTAGCCAATCCTTTAGTTTATCAAACATGGCGGATCGATAACCAAGATGAGTAAGTGTAGAACACTTACTCCAAAAAAATTTGGCCAAAACGGGAATTGGATAGATAATATATGAAATTATGAGAATTCCCCCACACTTAGAAATGAATATTGCCCTCAATATTCAAAGTACCGCGGTTATGCGAACCGAGAACGTAAAAGGGAAATACTACGACCATTATTATGAAAGTTTTTTTTTTTTTTTTTTTTTTTTTTTGTTTAGAGATATATATATATAACATGTGGGCATCACCCCACACTTAGGTGGTAGAAAGGGTAAGAAGACGTAAATATGGGTGAAAACCCATATAGTGTGTGCATCTTCTTTTTTGATTTCGAGTCGCTAGCTTGACTCGACCCCAATTCATTGGTTCATGGGAAGCAAAGTGGAAGAAACAATCTCCATCGGACTTTCATTCAAGATGTTTGGATAAACATTGAAGTATGTGAAAGTTCCACACCGACGAGATATCTGAGAGAAAGACCCGGCTCACGATGATAAATGAAAATGCCGGGTCAAAGATAGTGTCCTCACTCCCGAAGGAGTGAAGAAGAGAGGAAGTCACATCATATGTGAGGAATGGAAGAAAGATGTTTATAACAATTAGGATCCATTCTTCATCCTCAAATGTAGACATATCGGGAGGAAGGGTGAGGTAGTATCATCAATAAGCAAACTCTTATGATAGAGTACACCTTCCTCCGAGCCAATATCATCCTCAAGATCAAAATAGAAATGATCATATTCGGAGGAGATATGTCATGAGAGAGTTCACCGGAGAACTCTTCATGAGAGAATCATTCTAAAAAGCCTCAAGCTCGGGCTTGTCCAATGTAGAGTCACTATCCACAACGGGATAGGAGATGAAGCCGACTTAGCACAAAATGATTCGATCTTAGAAACGAGGAGATTTATATTGAACAATTGTTCACGAAGTATCTCGTCCTCAATTTCCGGATCATCGAATTTCTCACTTCCTCTAAGCTAACTAGCTCGAAGGTAGCTCTCGACATAATCGATGTCTCCATAGGATAAAGAATCGTCAAACCAAGTACAATCGTTATCGAATCGGAGAACATCTCGACATGATCATATAGAATGTCAAGAGGAGGAGAAGAATCATCATTAAGAGGCTCATCACACATATTACGGAGATAACCTCGACTCACTGGGGTTGGAACAAGGCTCTCAACACTAGACGGTTCCATTTCGAATAGTGCTAGAAGGCTCGTCCCCATTATGAGAGAGTCTTTGGAAGCAATAAAGGTAAGATAGGTGTGATAGCAATAGACCGAGGAGTTGAGAAATAAGATCGTTCAATTGAGTAACACTCTCCTCGTCGTAATCATAGTATTCCTTCATTTGAATACTATCCTCATCATCATCGTCATCATATCTCGATTCTTATATTCATCTCTTCAAGCTTACACACCATTCTTTTCATTTGCGCTTTCTTTCGAATGCGTATTTCTTGAACTTTGAGGAAGATTACACTCCTCGAAATCATTGAAATGATGTGAAGGCTCAAGTCCGATGACCGATGGAATCTTGTAGGGGTTGGAAATTGTCAAAACCGGAGAATTGGAATTTTGAAAATTTTGATTCATCGGTTGACATTCAAAAGTCTCATGAGGACCCCGCAATTCTCACAATGAGATAATTGGGAAAATAACTTTCACTAAAGTTCGATTGTAACACGGTTCCGCTCATAGACAAGCGGGACCCGTGGTGGACAATCAAACCGTAATGAGAATCATTCCCACAAAACTCGCATGAGTAGGATTCGTATTGGGTGTGGAGGTAGGTAGGAAAAATCGGTGTTTCATTTGAAATGGGATCGGGATTACCGACAAACTTGTCTCCGAAACTCACATTGGTACATCACGACAATTTCCACCGTTAAATGGACCTCCACACCAGAACATGTCGAAACCATGACATGAAGAATTAAGCAGATAAGAGGATAAGAGATGAAGAATTAAACGATTATAGAGGATAAGGAAATGAGAATTAAGCAGTTTGGGGATAAAGAAATGTAGAATTAAACAGTTGGAGGATAAAGGATGGATATTTTTGGATTTTTGAAAACATGCTATAAAACAAAGAATAAAAATATTTTTGGTGTTGTTAACACTTCAGAAAAGTGTTAATGAACTTTTGGATTTTCGATAACTTTACAAAAACTTTTACAAAAGATGGGGTATGTGCAAGAATGGATCCGAAAAGGCTAACACACGCTAAAGCCTCCCGCAATGGCCGCCAAAATTTGATCTCATGCAAACCGTCAAGTCTAATCACACAAACCGCCACTTGTGAATGACCACCGTAATGGACTTAAAACAGTTCGGACACAATGCAATGAAGTCCCTGGAGAATATAATGAATTCCCGGTCGTTAAGTCCCACTGAGACTCAATGGTGTGTAGAACACTTGATCGACGATAGAATGATCACTAAGGATAAGTGATCGGAAAGGATTGGATTGAATAATACACTCACCGAAAAAGTTTATAAATTAAAGCGACTTAAATACAAATTAAAAAATTAAAAGATAAAATTTATTAAATAAACACTATCACTATATTTAAAATGATGAACGTTTAAAACCTAAAACGACGTTTAAATTAAAACTACGTAACGCACAAAATAAAACGTGAAAATAAAGAAGGAAAATACCTATGTATATAGAAAATACATTTTACAATCCTAATTATATAAGAAAATTATTAGAAAAGAAAATTATTTTATTACTATTTAATTAATTATTATTAATTAAAAACTATTTATTAAGTATTTAAAATGCACTAAAATATAAGAAAATACAAAATTAACCTAGAAAAATGAAATTATAACTTAGAAAATCTAAAATATGATAAAACTTATTTTTAAACTGAAAATATATTTTTTAGACTTTATGTATTTATTATTGATTTAAAACTATTTAAAACTAATTAAAATGCTAGAAAATACTATTTAAGCTAAGAAAATTATGGAAAAAAATACTTTTTAGGCTTCTTATATTTATCTAAACTTAAGAAAATTGAAAAATTATTTTTTTGAACCTTTTCTTAATTTTTTGTATTAAATGCTATTTAAAAATGCTTAAAATCTAATTTAAATTAAGAAAAATAGCAAACAAGCTTAGAAAAATATGAAAATTTCAGGAAAATTCTAAAATAATATTAGGAATCTAAGAAAATTAGAAAAACAAGGGCTTATGTGGATGGATTTGAAACTAATGTAGCAAGTGCTTGTGAAATAAGCACTAAAATAAGCAAATGGAGTCCAAAAGCCACCAACCCAAAACAGAAGTTATGAAATACTAAAAGAACCAAAATGGAACAAGTTCCAACAAGCTATAACCTCAGGATCACAAGCTCAACAGATTTGATATTATAAGCTATTAAGCTAAAAAAACAGTTGAGAGGGTGCCCTCTTTAAGCTTAAGCACAAGCTTCAAAATAAGCTAAATGTGAAAACTATCAATTGGAACCTAGACTAGACCTGGGTGAGACTTAGTAAACCAAAGTACAGACCTAGGTGAGCTCACATGAGCTCAATACAAGAGCTGCAAAAACTGCCAAATCCCTGTGCAGGCTTAATGCCCTGCACAGGGGATTTAAGCCATTGATCACAAGCCCTTTTGAGCTTATAGAAAAAATTGCAAAAATATACTAAAATGGACATGAGAAAATAGACCAGGGGAATTTTTTAAAACAACAAGAATCATTGAAATTGGTCCAAAGATGAGTAAATGAAAAATCACTCTCGGTTTAAAGCGAGATTTCAAGCTTTGACTTTTAAGCAAAAGCGAAAAGTTGACTTAAATGAAATTTGATCTAGATTTAAGGACTGATGATGATATATTATGATGAAATAAGACTAGAACAAGCTATCCTAATGGTATCTAAACATAAAACAAAAGTTTGATCTAGCAAAAATCTCAACAGTAAGCTGCTAAATCAAATGAATTGGAATTTTGACTAGGGACTTATATAGGATGCAAATGGTGACTGAATTGAGTTCAATATGACTAAACAAACATGCAACAACAGATTATGAACATTGAACTACCCCTACAGACAGGTTTAGCAGTAATTCCAAACACCATTTTAAAACATTGATAGGCTATAAACACTACTTAAACTAATGAACAAACATGTAATAATGATCAACATGAGTTTTACTGTCCTAAATACAACTATACAAACACATTAAAACTAACAATGATCACAGAAACAGATACAAGCAAAATATGCAAATTAGAGCTAAAAATGAAAATGGACAAACAATGCTCACAAGAGGTCCAAATTGTTGCGGACTAAAAACCAAGCCTAATATCACTATACTAAACCTTTTCAACCCATATCAAGGTGCATCAACCCAATATCCATTTCCTTCTTCAATTTTGCCCATTTTGACTTTCATTGACCATGAGACAAATTTGTTTGAAAATGATTTGAAAGCTTATTAAAAGCTAAAAGAAGCTTCAATAAACTTGCTAAGGCTCGTAAATAAGCTAATGATGATTGTTCATAAGAGTTTGGAACTAAAAATTTCAACAAGGAACACTAACTTGGACTTTGAATAAAGACTTGGATTTGATTCTTAACAACACATCAAAATGAGAATTTAACTTGAATGTGATACAAAGAACTGAAATTACAACATTTTTTTACTAAACTAAGACATTTAAGTAAAAAACGACATTAAAGGAAAAAAAATAAAACTAACTTCTCTCTCAAGCCTTCCTCTTGCTCTTTTTATATCTCCAAACTGCTTCTCCACTTGTCTTTAGCTTTTCCCACCTTTATTTCAGACCCTTGGATGTCTTAAATTTGATCTTGGCCATTGAGCATTTTTTGGCGGGAAAAAGGATATATGGCAGTTGAGGTTGAGTAAAGGAGTAGGAGGTGCATTAATTGAAGTTTGGAGTTGTGTGGAGGTGGGGGGACATGGAGAGGATAAGGTGAGGAGGGGGTATGGGATTGCCTGGTTTTGCAGGCTAGCAAGTGGGGGAGAAGGAAGATTGGCGTGTGTTTTGGGTGTTTTGACCAAGATTTGACCAGAGGTTATTAATAAAAGGCAGGGGGTCAAAAAGGAAAGGGTCCAAATGGTTTGTTGGCTGGGGTCACAATGGTTTAATGAGTCCAAAAGGTATAAAAGGGTTTTAATGACAAGGACTAAATGTGTAGATTCGAAATTATAAGGACCATTGCTGCCAATTCTGAAAAGTTGATCCAAGGGCTGAAAGTGACAATCTCAAAAAGTATAAGGACCAATCTTGCCATTTCCCAAATTTCCAGGGGCCAATTTTGCCAATTTTCAAACTTGAAGGACCAAACTTGTAATTTTCTCAAACTTTTTATATTTTTCACCAAAGGACTAAATTTGACAAGTTATGATTTTAAAAGGACCTTTGGTGACTTTTCTTTTGAAATTTTGACTCGGGACTATTTTGACAATTTTAGAAACTGGGGACTAAAAGCGCCAATTTTGCAAATTTGATATGTTTTCATCCGATTTTGATCTTTTGCATTTAAAACACATAAAACACGATTTGTGATATTTTATCATTTTGATGCATTTTTGAGTGTTTTCAGATGATTTTGCAGTTTATATTGTACAAAAATGATGAGTATTTAGACACTCATCAATTCTAACCACAACGATTATTTCCCCCTCTTTTATATATCTTTACTTAATTTTTACATGAAAAACACAACACCGAACCTTGGTATTTAAAATCCACTTACACCATGAAACTACTTTCATTGAACGGGTTTATCCTGGTGTAGGGGTAGGATCTGTCTACATTTTACCTCCCCATACCCTGCCTTGGCGGGATTGGGTATGTTGTTGTTGTGTGTTGTTGTTGACCATGAAACTACTTTCAAACATGATCAAGGCCATGAGAATTGTTCAACATGACACACATCTTGGCATTGAATGTTAAACGTATTGTTTCTTCGTTTCTATCTATCTTCCCATAACACATAAGGGCTAGTCCAGGGCTGTCCCATTGATTTGGGTGGCCCGGTGCAAAACTACGAATGAGGCCATGTAAATCACGAAAAGCTTAACTATTATGGAATATTCAAAACATAATACATTTAGACATGTATAAATACTGATGAACATATACGAAATCGAATGCCTCCTCACATAATATTTAAGAAAGGCTATAAGAATTCAAGTTAGGCATGTATGAATAGTTAGACATGTATAAATACTATGGACATATACTAAATCGAAGGCCCTTCACAAATGGTAGCCCTGTGTCCGGCCCCTCTTGCACATGCTAATCACCGCCACTTGGCTAGTCCATAGGTATACACATTTGATAGTGATCATGAGTTCAAAGTGAGAGACCAAGAGGCATTGGTTCGTTTATAGGTGCATAACCACTTTGTAGCTCACAAATATTTTGCAATCGATTTTAACAAATAAATTATGGTCGTCATCTTAGCATATATAGTAGTTCTTTTTCATAAGTTAATGTATTTGTATAGAGGGTAGTGTTGAAAACTACCAGTAGGCATGGGCATAAATATGTGAGATAAGTCATAATGGTTTATGGATGGGCACAACTGTATATCGTTGTATGAGATTCCTTTAAAAGAACATGTATTGTTACTTATTAGATTAGTTCAAGATACTCTCTTTAATGATAAACTGCTAACTTCACATGTAAATCCAGAAAGTTGCTTAAAAAGATTGTATCATGGTAAATTTGCAGGTCCAGTCTGACTCGGATAAAGTGAGGTTTGAACCTCTTCAAATCCTTTATTTAAAACTTCATGACTTTGGAAAACAAAGTTACTTTAACATTCAGTTGAGTTAAGGGAATCAAGATCTCAACATGAAGAAGAGTGTAGGCATCTTCTAGAGGAGTTGAGAATGGACAAGGTATGTACCATTACCGCATTCAAATTGCATTTACTTGAATGAGAGCTTAATTGGGATTTTCGATTCAATAAATGTCTTAAACTAACACGTAAGAGTTGGAATATAACCAAGTAATTTTTAAATTGAACGGATCGAATGGTTCCATTTTTGAAATTTGCAGTAGAGGACCAATGGTTGATGAACAAGCTTTTTATGGAGCATTTTAAAGTAAGAAAAAAAATGCTTTTGAATATATTTTTAACAATTATAATGCTTTGATGAATTTCCATTCTTTAGTTTCGTATCAGGTCTCACTGTGATATGTGAAGAGTTGTTATGCCTTCACTTCTTTATATATCCTTGGTATGACATTTCAATGTATGTGCCTTAGAGACATTTTTTATATGGATATGCCGAAGCTTGTTATTTCAAGACGAACGTAATGGGAAGAGACCCACTCGCCAGCGAGGTCTTCATTCTATGCCTTTGAATATATTCGTTTACAATTATAATGCTTTGGCGAATTTCCTTCCTTTGGTTTCGTATCAGGTCTTCACTCGAACATTTTCAAGTGTATAATAAGTTCCTTGCATATGTCATCTTTGAGTAGATATTAGGTCGTTAATTCATATGATGTCACATCTCATTCGAGATTTAGTGCATTCTGCACTTTTGCAGCATGTCACATATTATGGATGCGTATCATAAATTTGGGATACTATTATAATTGAACTAATGTAGACATTGTATAGATGCGTATCATAAATTTGGGATACTATTATGATTTATGAATGACGAATTTTTCACTGTTAGTGACGAGTTTCTTGTCATCATTAAAGCCCCTTTTTCTTATAGTGCGGGTAACCCGATAAAAAACCATTCAAGCCTAACCCGACCCGATAACGATGTTAGGTTGATCGGGTTCGGGTCACACAACCCGATAAGATATTTTAACTCGATCTTATAATTCTTATCGGGTCCGAGTTCGGGTTCGGTGATCAGGTCAACCGGACCATATTGTCACCCATAATTGTGAGTACCATTAGGAAACCAGCTCATTAGTAACTTAGGCCGTTTATTAATATTTTGTATAGGCTTGCCCATCAAGCTATCTTATTTTCAAGGTATTGCAATTGACTATAAATGATTTGCAATGGGAATTAGACTCTTCAAGAGGAATCTTGCCGGCACCATCATGATATGAACCATATTAGTATTCTTGTATTTTATTATTATAGCTATATTTATTAGTAGTTTCTTAATTAATACTCTAACTAGTTTTTTTTTATAGTATTTTCTTAGAGACCAAGTTAAGTCTATGGTATCCTTTCTTATATATATAAGGCATTAGGGTTGTATTCTCAAGATTCTTAATATTATGAATGATTTAGTGATTTGATATTGTTATTAGGAGAGAGATCGGCCTCTCAAAAGTTGATCACCTATCTTTATTTATTGTTATTGTTCTTTATATCCTTTAATCAAATTCAAATCTGGCGTCTCACATCATCCCGGCGACATTATCACGCAATGTCTCGCGTCTAATAAACGTATCTCATATCATAAAAATAGAGACACCACTGTAGCCTAGGTTTTCCCAACAATTCTCAGGTGGATGCCACTTATAGCCGGATATAATAAATTTTTAGTTTATTTCACCCTTGTTATAATTAAAGTATAGTGGTTTCAACCTTGGTTTAAAAATGTGCGAATCATTACATTTCCGCATCATGATACCTAGCGCAAGATCATCATAAATTGCGTTCATTTTACCGCAATATATCGAATTATATCAGTTGCATTTGCCGCATTACAGAATATGTATGTTTATTTCATTTGCTTGGTACTTGGCTAGAATTTACTATCTATAAAGAAATCTTTTACTTTTTAATACTAAACCCGCCGCGTCCATATTGCACTCGCATTTGCATAAAGCATCACACATCGGCCTTTGGGGTCTTTAGAGCATCGAATTGCAAAGCGCATTTTAAAACAAGGTTTCAACACCAATATGCCTGTACTAATAAACAGTACTCTTAGATTTCAAGTTGTTGAAGCAAGGAACAAATAGTTTCTACACTTTTTCTGATTAGCAAAATGATCATCTAAGGCATTCAAAAACTGGAACAAATGACCTTTTCTTTTCCTTTGAGTATTCAAAGTACTTAGAACTGCAATCTGTAATGATAGATTTTGCAATAGACTTGGAAACAGATGTCATCAACCAAATAATAACCATGTTATACTTGTATCCTATTGTTCTTGCAGAAAAGCATCATCAGAAGATCTAAGAACGGTTCATTTAATTTGATGAACGCTAACTTTCGTTTAGCAGACAGTACAATCTCAAATGATCTGCATGCACGATAATCATGACTCATGAGCTCCAATCAAGAACATACTTTAAAACAACAATTGAACACAACTGAACGAATAACGGATTCAATTTTGTAGTTATAAAACGAATCAATCTAGAGATCGAGTGATGAGTATGATTAGTTATGCATCAGTTTTAAAGGTACAAAACACACCATTGAGATCCGATACCATGGAAACGATGTTGCGAAGAACACGCACAAACACACATTTCACACGGCGAAAACTGAATTATGTTATTACTCCAAATCAATTGCTAAGCTGGCAAATTACAAGTTTATATAGAGTGTCAACTACTATAATAGAATTAAAACGTATCAGAGCTTAAACTTAAATTATCTATAAGTTATATATCAGACAGTTTCAACAAATTAAAGTCCCCCAAAATCTTTCCAACACCTCTTCTACATTTGATGAGGCCTTTGCCCAACTTTGCCTTGTCATCTTTCTATTTTATTGCTAAGAATCTTCCGTTGCTATTTTGTTTGCTATTTGAGAATTTTATCGAAAAAAACCCCTTAAATTGTGTGATAAACATGACAAGCAAACCAACTAAACGAAAGTTGCATGTTCTGATCAGTCATCAAGAGCTTGTTTGGTGTAGAGAATGACGAAAGGGGCACAAATGTAAAACGGATGTCGATCAGTATGAGAAAACCATAGGTGATGATGAAGTAAGTCGCCTAAGAGTTGGGAAGACGAGTGCCAACATAACCTGAACCCATTACAATAAAAGCTATAGCTTGTATATACAAGTATATGTAGTACCGATACTTTCCAAATGCAAAATCCAAGCTAGCACTTATGAAGAGGAAAACGCCGACACTGAGCTCCAAAATATGAAGCCTGCAAGGATCCACATAATCATTCTTTAATTACCCATTTCTTATAGATACCACTATAATTATTTACTGCGGAGTATGAAGATAGATAAAAAAGGTCTAATTATAGAACCCGTTGACGTAGTGAATCAGGTTGAGGATGATATCATGGATACTAAACGTGGAATCATATTAAATAGAGTTACTAGAAAGGTGTACCTTTCTCCGATCCTGAAGTGGGGATTTATAAGTGGTTTTGCTGCCTCTTTCAAAGCGTCCCCATGCTTTTCAGTGACGACCCATTCATTTACTCTGCCAGTCTCAAAAAGTCCAATGAAAGTAGCTTTTGTCCGGTGTAAGGACATGACATTCTCAAACAGAATCCAAACCACCACCAAATGCAAAGACCTGTGATATGAAAATGTAAGTTTAAATTTGGAACAAGCACGTTTCTTTGGTACACAAACTTTGGAATCGAAGACCTAGAAACCTGGGAGTTCCAGCGGCATGTAGAAGGGTGATGATAACTGGGATATAAATTATGCCCCACCTAGGAATTGCGACTTCAGGTACCAAAATAGCAGTAGGAAGGACAACACAATAGAGCATGAACGTAACAATATGTGCCACAATCTTTCTTATGAAGAAGAAACTGTATATCACATATAGCTTCTTCCATAGTGTCACTTTCTGTATAACAATGGAAAGCAATTCACAACACTATTCATGATTCGTTTAAATTCCTAACATGTATAGAATAAAATTGTTACGATGATACCTTGCTTCTTATAATCTCAAAAAATACTTTCCTGAAAAGGTTTGCAGGACCACAAGACCA
Source organism: Chrysanthemum lavandulifolium (assembly GCA_022545495.1). NCBI lineage: Eukaryota > Viridiplantae > Streptophyta > Magnoliopsida > Asterales > Asteraceae > Chrysanthemum > Chrysanthemum lavandulifolium. The sequence goes on from CM040245.1 coordinate 123,332,397, forward strand.
ACGGTGTTGTTGGTATCGATAGGCTTTAAAATTACTTGGCAATTCATTTTTCACCTATATAACAAAAACAAAATGATAATGAAAAAGAGCTTAATATATACATTATACAAATGTAATTAAGCCTTCCAGGCAATATTTTCTCTTATGTTGCAGGTCATACACTTATCTACATATTTACATTTATTTACTTTTCATTAAATTGCAGTTTACCTTAACCGAACCAAGGTACAAGAACTTCCATCCCTTAAGAGTGGCTCGAACTGCTAAATCCATATCTTCAACTGTAGTACGGCCTTCCCATCCTCCAGCCTCATTAAGTGCAGCCATGCGCCAAACTCCAGCAGTCCCTAATGCAAATTGAGCTATTAAATATCTTGAAACACAATAATATCATTCACGACTCATCAAATAACAATAACAGACACAAAACATAGTGCTCCACCATTGAGATAACTGATTATAATTAATTAGCTATTTGTTATTGCCAAGTAAGCCACACACACTCACAAAAAAGGGAACAGGTTATAAGAACAAATTCGATTACCATTGAATCCAAAAAAGGCATACGTTGAAGAACCCGATTCTTGCTCAACGTTGAAATGGTAGTCGAGTGTCATCTCTTGCATTCTTGTCATTAAGCATTCATTTGAGTTCACTGCATAATGTAGTACCATCATAAAATGTATTAGGTTTAATCGATCAAACCTTATAAGTATTGACATATTCTCATACTTATTATATAAGTTTTATCTATATATGTCAAAGAAATAGAATAAGTACTCGTGTGTAAGAAATGAGTTCACATTCTATGCATACAAAATATACAATGAAAGTCATTGTCCGTAATAAATTCAGTTTTAGTTCCTCTGATCATTTCTCAACGTGATTTTTTACAAGTCACTAGAAACACTACCCTTTAGAAATATAAACGGTTTTGTGGCAAACATTTACGACTAGCTTTTTAGGACACGTGCATCTTTATCCGTTGTACCTACCCGATAATAATATTAAAATATATGAATGTTTCTTTCTATTTTGAGTTTTGGTTTTAACTCTGCAAAATACTGTCCCCACAATTTTTCTTTTTTTTAATACATTCTCAACGCAAAACACATGCCACTTGACTTTATCAGAAAAAGAAATCTGCTTTAAGATCCTTATGTTTCATGATTTGTTGTATGATTATTATTTGTTTCATGCAAGTAAAATACTATATATCAAAGCATTTGTTTGTTGTAAAAGGAATATATATTTAACATTTATATTTATTTAGCAAAAGTAAAAAAGTTATCGATGATATTCATTTTCAAGATTATTATTTTTCATGGACAGAATTTATTCCTTTCATGAGTTTACTTTTTAAAACACAATAATTCAAACTATTCAAAGCTCTGCACTTATTAAAACATAAGCTGAAACAAGTAATTAATCAGTTTTGTAAAAAAGCTTATTAATTATTGAATTGGAGAAAAACATCAAATGCCAAAATGACTTTCAAAGAAATAATTACCGAATTTCCAGCGACCCTGAACGAGGCCAAGTTGAGGGTTATGATGAAGATAGGGGATAGTTTGCAACAGAAAATCAGGATCGGGTTGGAAATCAGCATCAAAAATTACGACATACTCGCATTCATTGGCATAAAGATGCTTTAAACCTTCTTTAAGAGCTCCGGCTTTGTATCCATTTCGATTGTCTCTAACTTGGTAGTGTATGTTCTTACCTTTACCTGCCCATTTATCACACTCCATATGTACCAGTCCCTAATTCCCCAATCGAAGCACGTTTTTGTATAGATCACATAATTAGTTTGATGATAAGAAAATATGTTTGCATTGGTTTCCACAACATTAAAATGCAGAGATATATAGACCTATGGTGGTTCAGGGAGGTTCCGTGAACCACATGAATTTATCACGGTTAGCGTAAAAGCTAGTTCGTCACAAATCCTGATTTCTATTAAATGCGCCTCGTCCAAAATATTTGTGTTACAAGTGTTGTTAGTTTTAACAAAATGCACCTAATAAGGATTGGTTCTAAGTCCTGTCCAATAAAAATGATTACTAACCTTGATTACTGGATCAGTAGAATCATCCAAAACTTGAATCACAATACGATTCGACGGCCATGAAAGCTCACATGCAGCTCCAATTGAAAGCTGGTACACCTATTTACAAATTTAAACAAAAACACTAAAACCCATAACAGAAGTTTAACCCAAATGTATAACAACTGTGGGCGAAAAACATACCTCTTTTTCATTAAACATTGGAACTTGAATAAGAACTAGAGGGTAAGCCAAGCTACCCACTTCAATATCATCTTTGAACGATTCGTATTTGTAACGTTTTTCAGTAGTTTTTCTAAATAGTTTGATAAATCCAACCACCAAGCCCATGTAAACTATCTCTATGAACAGCATGATTGACATCACCAAACAAATGGTCAAAGAAATCGTCAACAATGGCACCACTAATGGCGCTTTGAGTTGTGTCCAAATAGCTATAATTTGCTCCCAAATATTGCCACCGTTAATGTTAGGAAATGATTCCAGAAGATTTGCAAATTTTGAATAGCTCTTCATTTTGCTTTGATTTATGGTTTATAGAACAAAGCAAGGACACAAGAAGGGAGTTGAAACAAAGACAACAAAATACTTAGTTTTCTGATGTGTTTGTTTTGGATTTTAATCGAAATAAAAGAGACAAAAATATGTATCTAAAGCATCGAGCTTAAAACATAAGCTACAGTGAGATGGAGGGATGAGTAGAAGAGGCAGAGGGGATGTGTTTTTAAAGGTGCAGACATATTTTGTTTAGAACCTATTCTCCATTGTTTGTACTTTTGGCATGTAACACGTTTGCAGGTTCATAAATTTATAATAGTGTACTGAATTTCGAAACCAGGTTTTATCAATCGGGAAATTTGCATTTATGTGACAATAAAACTTATTTCCAACCTAACTTACTTTTATATCATATTGCTAAAATTATGACACTCTATCACATTTTGCCATGTTTGCTCATCTATACTCGTTGCACATATATTTTTAACATATTTATCATTTTATTTAATAGCCTGCCACACAGCCAACTTCACATAATTGGCCATATCACCTCCCAGGACCCTCCGTTGTCGCAAGAAATTGCACCATCTTCACCGCCGTCTCATTTCTATCAAGATGACACCGGTCTCGTCCATTTTCTTGCACACCAAATTTTGGCTGGATCAACTGCGACCATGTTGCGATCCAGTTACGATGTAAGGTTCACGTGATAAACAAACGGGACCCCGTTCACACCCAACAGTTGCTTTACTGCGACGTCGTGGGAAGCAATTATGAATTCTTTAGGAGGACGTGTATCTTTTACTTGTGATTGTGAATATGTTGCGACTCAATGTGAGTGAAATATTTTAACAAGACACATCTTTACCTTTCCAATAAAAATTGAGAACTTCGAATTCATCATCAATAACAATTTTTTCCCCAAATACAACCTATATTTTTGTACTTGTGCCTAGCCATTTTAAATTCTCCTTATCAATAAACACCATCTTAAACTCTACATATGATATTTCCGGTTCTCTATATTTACCACTAGAGAGGCTAACGACATAATTCAATGGAAACCGATAACTTTGACAAAAGGTTTTCCGACTGTCCATGTTTTTTGATGTTTCCAAGAAGATGGATGCGCTAACAACCAATACGGGTGGTATTTTGCTTCTAAAACACCAACAATCTATTGTGATTGTCTTCTTGGTGTCTGAAGTATCTCAAGTCACATACAAGATGCGGGGCATCAAGAACTTGTTCATGCTTCTTTGCATGAACCGAAGATGGGAACATGTACAAACCGTCCCGATCAAAAAACATGGTTGTTTATCAACCATAACCACCGTCACTACACTTTTTGCATCCGTTTCTACATCTTGATTATATCCTTTCATTTAAAGTATTTTCGATGAAATTAGGCGTCTAAGGCGTAGATGGTGCAACTAAGATTGTTTCTACATGAATGTTAAATTGAAAGATGAGGTGATCGATACAACAATGCAATGTCGTACATTGGGTCATGTGTTCCCACCAACTTGCGGACATACACTCTCCAGCTTTCTAAAGCATACACATATCAACTGAGTGGTTATCTACAATATGCTTCAACTACGATTGTGTGAATTTATAATTTGATCTATACGTGTTTTTTTTATAGAACGACTTATGTAATGTAATAAGTTTCGAGCTAATGTAATGTATAAATGTTGATGTGTAAGTTAACATAATTTATGATAGCTTTTATTAAAAACAAATACTAGAGAGAGAAAATTTTGTTTTAAACACTTCAAACAACAGTTGAAATATTACGCTACAACATCAAGATTTCTAGTTATGTAGTACTTAATGTATTTTATTTTCTTTAACGCTCCTTTGCAGCCATTGAATCTCATCGTGTAGCGTAAGAAAATTTGTTTCGTCTTTTGTTACTTTTTCATCAAAATCGCGGCACACCTCTTCTCTGCAAGACGAACTTGTCATGTTATGACGTCCAATTCGATATGATTCATCTTTCCATCAGTATCTGGATTTGATGAAGATTCAGAATTTGACCTCAATGGTGATGTCATTTGGAAAGAAGAACACATGTAGTTTTACTTTTAGAATTAAGGGATTCGTGTACATATTGTTAAAACTTGAAAGTATTTCTAGGTTAAATGTGTATAAATAAGAGTTTTATTAACTTGATTTATTTTTCAATCAAATCGCAACCTGGGAAAAGAAATAAAGCTGAATTGGTTATTGCACTTTATAGTTAAATGAACCTTGTGTATTCCAAACTGTATCCAATAACTTTTACCATAAATTATCAAATAAACATAATAAGGATAAAAAGTAAAGATTGACTTGTATTCATTCAAAAGGTATGTGAGAAATACATAAGATTATATAAACTTGAAGAACAAAGGATTGACATGCATGCTAATTAATCATAGTTGATGGACAAATCTTCAAGAAAATTATGTTTCGCAGCAATGGCTTCGTCAAGTCTCTTAAACTTCTTTATACATTCTTTTAATATTCGCGCGTTACGGCAATATCAACATACAAAAACTTCTCTACACTATTTTACACGACAATAGTCAAGTTTTTTTTATCTCTGTAATCTTTGTATTTTTTACTGGCGCCAACAGAATAAAAACCATTTCAAGTTTTTTTTTTGTCCATAAAAGTACTATCAATCACTAGAAAATTTCTAACAAACTCGCTTTTTTCTCAAAGAAACGGGATTCTGTTGTAGAGCCCAATTCATCCGCTTTTTTTTTTTTTTTTTTTTTTTTTTTTTTTGCGGGAGGGAATATATTCGACCTTTTGTAGAAACAAAATTAAGGGAGACGGGATACTACAAAAAGTCATCATTAATTCTCAAAAAACATATAATTGTGAAACGATTGTTGAAAGTGCAACAAATCTTGTAATTTTTCTATTTAAATCAATTTATGAAACATAATATTACGAAGCATTTGTGAAATACAACCTAACTTACATATCCCTATATAAACACGTTTGTTATTGAGCACATTTGGATACATTCACCAAAAAATGTTGTCTTCACAACACATTAACTATTTCAATCCCATCTTTTTATTGTTTAAACCATATTGTTCTACTCCTATCATATGGATCCATCAAAGAAAAAAAAGTATTATATCGACATTATGAGGAAGTTGTCATTCTAGTACACGAAGGTCAACGACAAAGTTCATGGACAACATCCCCTGGTTTCAGGATAGTGTTATGAGCTCTCGTTAAAATCGGGTAGTGTCCCGTAACGAATAGAATTGCTTTCGATGAATCAATTTACAGAAATGTGATATGAGACTCTCATTTGCTACGAATCACATTCATGTAGCTATATATTATTTCATACCTCAAGACGGAGGAGTATATGGTTGATCTTATTTGGTAGTAACGAATAGAAATGGTGGTTCAAATGTCAAATACATATTTATTTGTTACACAATAAAGTGACACAAATTTTGACAGTAACTTTGCCACTCTTCTTCTGCTTCATATGCCATGCTTCATATGCCTGAATGATTTTTTTTTGAAAAATAAGGACAAAAAAATATGAAGTACATTTTATGCTTAGGACAATAGCATGGGATTTTCTCTCTTCTTTGGCTATGACGAGGAAGAAAGGAATGAAGCACACACGAACTTTAAAACCGAAGTCGATGAAGCACAACACCGAAGTTGCCGAATTCTATGAATCTAGGATATTTTGTTGCATTTTTCCTTAAGTATTTGTTGAATATAATAGTGACATTTAATATAGAGTAAATTGAAAAATCCGTCCTTGTCATTTGATTAAATTGAACATTTAGTCCATACCATTTTAAAAGTGCATGCGTAGTCCTTTTGAGAAATGTTTGGCGTGGATATAGTCCTTAACTCAAAATAAAATGGCCAGAATACCTTGTGTCTTGGGGTTGGAGGCGGAGGGCATTTTAGTCGTTTTATTTTGAGCCAGGGATTATATCCACACCAAATGTTTCTCATAAAGACTATGTATGCACTTTCAAAAAGCTAAAGACTTAATATGCAATTTGGACAAACCACAATGACTGTTTTTGAAATTTACTTATTAATATATTTACTCTGATTACGATTGTCATTGCGACTTTCAATACACACTTGTTACGTTTTCATAGCTTGTACAACCTTAATTGTTACAACGACATAAATCTATCATAGGTTAATGGTTACACGACATAGATTTATCATGGGGAACTGCATGAAGCAGACCGAATATTTATAGAAACCTTGAAGATGTCAAGTAACCAACATAAGTATTTTAAACATGTAACTAAGAATTATTTTTGTTCCCAAAGACGTGTCAACCAATGAATAATCATGTTGGACTTCAACGCAACTTACTTTTGATTATCGCGCTGTAGTCTATGAATCAACCAAGGTGTACTCACGAAGTCCGAGTTTGTAATATCTTGTAGTCACGAAGGCTTCCATCTTAGTTATAGCAATATGACACATAGTAAGTCAAGTTTAAAATAAGTTTTATCTTGCTCAGAAATGCAAATTTCCTATTAATTCAAGAGTGATAAAGGTTTTAAGTAGGGGTGAGCATCGGGTCAAACCCGACCCAAACCGAAAACCGAAAAAGGAAAAAACTCAAACCAAAAACCGAACCAAAAATATATATCAAAACCGAAATCGAACCGAATAACTCGGTTCGGGTCGGTTTTCGGGTTTCGAGCCGAAAAAACCGACAAAAACTGAATCGACTCGAAACCAAACTGAAACCGACAAAAACCGAAATAAATATACACAACCGAAACCGAACCGAAAAAAGTGGTTCGGTTCGGTTTCCCTCGGTTTGTCGGTTCGGATCGGTTTCCGGGTGAATTTGCTCAGCCCTAGTTTTAAGTTAAAGCTTTCTTTTAGGGCTACGTTTAATAAACAAAAATGTACATAATTTGTGATAAATAAAGTTAGTTGAGTGAGATTAAATGTAAACAAGATTGCCAGCACCAGCAACTAATTACACAACAACCAAAACACAAAATAAAAACCCCCAGCCCCACTAACCATATGAGAGTCCCTCATTGATTTCCATGAGTGTCACATCAGCCTCTTGCTGAGCAATCGCATCACGGATCAACCCAAGCGTCCCCTCCAGGCTTTGCACAATGTCACGCTGCGCTATCTGCATGTTGGCAACGCACCCCAAAGCATCCACACCCTTGCCATCAAACGGGCCCAAGAATTGAAGCTCCCTAGCCGTACGGTCGCGCTTCTGCAGCTTATCCCTAAGGTTCCTGCATTCGCGCTTCGACAATTTCGCTCTCGAACAAGAATTTAAAACAAGTAGCAATGTCCGTTGAACCGGTTGCTAGCTTGAGCTCATCGATGTTAGGAGCGTGCGCCATAGTCGTTTCACACAGATGATCGATAGGGAAAAGAAGGTAGGTGACGAGATTATAATTAGGGATCTAATGAATAATACTTGTATAAATATCTTAAAACGTCACATATCTACCCTTAAATATTTAATTAGAGAATTGGCCAAAAACAACCCTACATAGTTCAAACATAAAATTATAGCACTATAAAACCTTGCACTCAAATAACGTCATAAACGAAACATCTTAAGCTACCGGCTCCAAAAAAGTTTAACTCTTAGTTTATTTAAATCAGCTCTACATTCTAAGAGCAACTTTACACCCCGAAAATGCCCAAAACAGTTCCCTTAAAGAAATATCCCCACGCATTTTAAAAAGAGCGACGACGAGACGAGTGCCTTGTGCCTTGTGCAAAGTGTTCACCTCGTTAAATGTAAAGATGAACAATTATTTTAAATATAGCTTTTAAAGCTACATGTAGCAATTTCCTTTAGTAAATTCTATTCTAGATCAAACAGACGGATAAATAACACTTATAGCATTGAAACGTGAAAGGATCACCTAACTTTCATATATAATCACTCATAAATAGTTATCAGTATCAGGGATGGACTCAAGATTTTTTAGAAGGTATTGCATAAAAGAAATGTTGGATTAGTTACGCTGTAAGAAATGAAAGTAACAGTGGTGGCACACACAAAAACGGCAGTTTTGAAATATTTTTGCATTTCGTAACTTAAAATTGAGTGTAGCCTGTGCCACACCCGACATACATGTGAGTCCGGCCTTGTCAACTCAGTGACTACAATTCTTATTAAATGTGTGTATATGCTACTAAGAGCAACACTTGTTTAACCGTCAGTTTTTTTTTTTTTTTTTTTGGAGCAAACGTCAGTTTCTTTTAATAGAAAACTAAAAAACAGATAGTTAAATTATTAAAAATGACAGTAACATATCTTTATGTGTGTAATAGTTTTCAAATCCCCATTTAAAACGTTTAGGCCTCTCGAGAACATTGGAACACACATTACATCTAAACACTTCCAATAATTCTTTTTGGATACGCGTAGGCACAATGGGAGAACAAATGGCGAACAAGAACCTTTTTGTCACTGTATAGTATGAACATATTGTAGTCCACTAAAGATATAGGCCCACCTAATCTTAGTAAACAAATTTCATTGGCACCAAGTAACTAACACAATTTCTTGGAAAACTTATCTTGACCCTACCACAATACTCACAACCAGTCGAATTTACGCATGACATGTGAATTGAAAATGTCTTCTAACAATATATTTTTGTTTTATGCATGAGGTAGGTATGACAAGGGCTAAAGGCACGTTGATATTTCTTCTTCTCTTTTTGAATCTTAAAGTGGAAAAGAAAATGTTGTTCTCGAGTATGCTGCTTGATGACCTTTACATCCTTTATATCAGTGTTAAAATAGAACTTGAAATAAATAGTGATTTAAAGGTAAAAATTAAAGGCGGCAATCTAAGCCTGTTCCAATAAAAAATGGTTCGTAAGGGTCGCGGTATAAGTGATTTTGGGTCAGCTTGGGTCATCATCATTTGTAAAGAGTAGGTCAAGTGGTTCAGTAATAAACTTGGGTGATTTTATAAACGGGTTGTAACGAGTCAGCTATGGGTCTAACACGGGTCCACGTTGGAGTAGTTATTGACTTTAGAAGAAAGCTTTTCATAAACTGGGTAATTTTTTTTTTTTTTTTTTTTTAATAAATCAAGACTTTATTAAAAGCTAATAGGATTCTAAAAATTAGTGGGGGTAAACCAAGCCATTGGTACATGCTCTAAGAATAGATCGCTAATAAGAAAGCCAATCCTATTAAAAAGCAGTGGCGTTATTATTATTATTATTATTATTATTATTATTATTATTATTTATTTTTTTTATTAAAAGCTCATAGGATTCTAAAGATTGGTGGGAGCTCGAAACCAGTGAGCTCCCACACCTCTAAGATGGTAAACCAATCCTATTAAAGATATGAGCTAGCTTGCTGCTCCGATGTCACGGGTCATAGAGAAAGGCCGAACCCGCTTAAGTAAGGTGATTGCGATCTTTCTCGAGTTCTCAAAAGGAAGAAAAAGAAAGGAGAAACCCATATCCAATATCCGCACATTTAGCATCGTCTTGACCCGTTATTGTTGTCTTGGCGTCACCGATCGCTTCATGCGGTATAAAATCAATCAACCGGATTGCGTCAAAGCGACGAACCCGTAAGATCAACACATACATCGCGTCCGCTATCCCAAGAGTAGAGTAATATGTCGGTAGGTGCAAAGATCATCTCCATCTCCAAAAGCCCAATATCCATCTCCTTGCGGCGGAAATCCCTGACCTAGAGCATATATCAACAAGAACATCGCGCACAAGATTGTGACGATGTTTAATGCCAACAATACCCGCACACGAAACAGCGTGAATAGGCGATAATTTCAACAATACCCGCACACAATATTATTATTATTATTATTATTATTATTATTATTAAATTGAGATGAATAGGCGATAACAATATTATTACAAGGTGAGTAGCGTTATAAAACAATATTATTATTATTACTAAGGTTAGGCTATGCGCAGTGGATTCGGTGAAGGTCGGTTGGTTGCTTCGGTGAAGGTCGGTCGAGCCATTGTGGCTGGGAAGGTTGTGGTCGGTTGGGGGAAGAAAAGGGAGGAAGAAGGTTGCTTCCTCAACCGAGTGGAAAGCCACATATATCCAAAAAAATCCTACCATTTTCTATTAAAAAAAAAAAAAAAAAAAAAAAAATTAAACTTTACCACTTTTACAACATTATAAATACCAAACTCAAACACATTTTTAACACACAATTTCAAACAACTTCTCATAAACACTTTCAAACACATTTTGATAATTATGTCGTCGAGTTATTTTTAATTCTTCGTCTTCCGACGAGGAAGAAGTTATAAGCGAGTTTACTGAGTTCATGGAGTATCTGTGAGAATGTTTGGGACACTTACAGCGTCATCGCCAAAGGCCACGAAACCACACGGCTAGGGATCATGTAGGTGCTCATAATCGTTTAGTTGCCGCTTACTTCTCAGAAGAACCGTTGTATGACGAAAAACATCCGTCGGTGTTCCGGATGCCCGAGACCTATTCACTCAAATTGTGCAAGAGGTAACCGATCATTCTCCTTATTTTCAACAAACTCACGATTGTAGAGGGTACTTGGTATTTCTCCATTGGTCAAGTGTCTTTGCGGCAATTAGTCGATTGGGATCTGTGGCAGTTCACGATTCTCTTGACGAGTATCTGCAGTGGGTCGCAACAACGACGCGCTTGTCTCCGTAACTTTTGCACGGTTATCATGGAGTTATATGGTGCTGAGTATTTGCGAAAGCCCACGTATTCGGACCTTGAAAGATTATATGCTCATCACGAGCATAACCATGGGTTTCCTGAGATGATGGGAAGCATTGATTGTACAGGATGGCCTTGGTTTCCACAAGAGGGCCACCGTGATCATGATCCGGTAAGATCCTATGCAGAATCCTTAGTAGTTACTCAGGAGTTAACGGATCGATCAACTCATCTAAACATAAAATCTGATTTGGTCGAACACATTTGGAGAAACCGCGAAATGCGAGCAATCAAGAGATTGAAGGCGACGAGCGAAAGTGTAAGACGTGAATCGACGATGAAGCTTTTTTGTGATGTTTTCAGTTTTTAATAAGTATTGTAACGTCTACGTTTTATTAGTTTAAGTTTTTAATTATTGTTGTAATGTTAAGTATTTTTATTAATGAATTTTAATTTTGTTTTAAAAATATTTGAATTAAAAAAAAAAAAAAAAAAAAAATCTTAGGTCACCATTGTGGAATTAGGTCATCGTCGGTCGTCGGAGAGAGAAAGGCGATGTGGTGACGATTAACCAGTCGTTATCAATGCGTTTATAGTTTGTAGTCAATTATTTGCTTTCTTGACTTTTGTAACATATACCATTAGTATAAATAAAAAATTTCACAGCTCCCAAGCTTAATTGGTTCTTTGAGTTTACTACTTTACTGCTATTTTTCATTTTGTTTTAACAAATTAATTTAACTCTAGATAATATCATAAATAATTCATAAATTTAATTTATTTTGGTTTGTATAAAACACATATCAATTCACCTATTGTATCCGATACAAAAGATTATAAACAATAAGAGGAGAGTCATTTTACATATCAAATTTTTTTTACATACCAAATGACTCATCTTCACCATTCATTTAAAAAGAAATCAATAACTGAGACTAAAAACATTTTATTATTTCACATATTTTTTATAATTTAAATATCTCTTAAACCGTTAATCGTTAAGTGAAAATATTTACACCGTCGCAAAGACCATTTAATTATCTTTCTACAGACGGGCACTCTGATATACTTTCGAAAAAAGAAAAGAAAAAAATTCGTCTTTTTCACGTTTTTTCGTCTTTTTTACGTTGCTTGAAATTTACATGAAAAAATCTATATGATTAAACACTAATTTAAATAGGGCAAATGATTGAAAAAAATATCATACTTGTCACTATTTTCTTGTATGGGTAGCGAACAAATTTTTTTGCTTTTGTGAGTACTTTTATTTCAAATTAATCATTTTTATGGTAATATGTGACATTTTTGCCCTTCGGGAAAAAAAATTCTATTAGCTAAGAGGGCAAAAATGTCCAAAACTTTCGCAAAATACCCTAAAAAGGATAAATTTGAAAGAAAAGTACCCACAAAAGAAAAAAAAACTTGTTTGCTACCCACAAAAAGAAATGGTGGCAAGTAAGATACTTTTTTCAATCATTTGCCCATTTGAATATCACACGTGATATTAGTGTTAAATCATATATGATATGTGATATCACAGGTGATATGATATATATATCATATGTGATTTTACACTAATATCACATGTGATTTTACACTAATATCACATGTGATATTACACTAATATCACATGTGATATTACATATCATATATGATATAATACTAATATGATATATGATATAACACTAATATCACATGTGATATTCAAATTAGTGTTTAATCATATATGATTTTTTTAATGCAAATTTCAGTAACGTAAAAAAACAAAAAAACTTAAAAAAAAACACGTGAAAAATACGATTTTTTTTTTGCCGAAAGTATATCAAAGTGCATATCTATAGAAAGATAATTAAATGCTCGTCGCAATGATATTTTTTTTTCGCTTAACGATTAACGGTTTGAAAGTTATTAATATTTGAAAAAAGATGATGAAAATGGGTTTTCTAAATTGTTGGGATTAATCTCATCAATTAGATTAAATCAAAATAATTGATCCCATAATGTAAATAAACTTTTGTTCTCAAATTATCTTAAATCAAACAATAAATATTAGAGGAGAGTTATTTTACATACCAAACTTTTCTTACATACCAAGGGACTCATCTCCACCATCCATCTAAAAAGAAATCAATAGCTGAAATTAAAAGCATTTTATTATTTCACATATTTTTTATAATTTAAATATCTTTTAAACCGTTAATCGTTAAGTGAAAATATTTACACCGTCGCGAAGAGCATTTAATTATCTTTCTATAGATGACCACTTTGATATACTTTCGAAATAGAAAAAAAATTCGTTTTTTTCACGTTTTTTCGTCTTTTTTTACTTTACTTGAAATTTGCATGAAAAAAATCATATATGATTATCCACTAATTTGAATATTACATGTGATATTAGTGTTATATCATAAATGATATATGATATCACATGTAATATGATATGTATATCATATGTGATTTTACACTAATATCACATGTGATATTACACTAATATCACATGTGATATTACATATCATATATGATATAACACTAATATCATATATGATATAACACTAATATCACATGTGATATTCAAATTCTTTGTTTAATCATATATGATTTTTAATGCAAATTTCGAGAACGTAAAAAGAAAAACTTAAAAAAGTGAAAAATACGATTTTTTTTTGTCGAAAGTATATCAAAGTGCCTATCTATAGAAAGATAATTAAATGCTCGTCGCAATGATTTTTTTTCCGCTTAACGATTAACGATTTGCAAGTTATTAATATTTGAAAAAAGAGAATGAAAGTGGGTTTTTTTAATGAGAAAAGTACAAAAATAAGCCAAAATCTTTTTTGAAGTCCTCTTTGTGGTCACTTTTTAACTCAATGTCCAAAATGGTCGTGCGCAACCACTCGACCATGACTCCACCTAAAATTCACCGCTGCGCAACGGCTTGTTGATTGCATGACTCCACCCAAAATTCGCCACGTGTCCAAATAAAAGTACAAAAAGTAATAATAAAAAAAAGTACAAAAGTGTACTTTCATTTGGACACGTGGCGAATTTTAAAGTGAGCTCTTGCAATGAATGTCAATTCTTGCATGACCATTTGGACATTGGGTTAAAATTTGACCACAAAGGGGACTTCAAAAAAGATTTTGGCTTATTTTTGTACTTTTCTCTTTTTTAATTTTTGGGATTAATTTCATCAATTAGATCAAATAAAAATTAATGGTGGAGATTGATGTAGATAATCTTTTGTCCTCAAATGATCTTAAATCTAAATATTATAAATGTTTGTAATTTTAAAAGTTCAAAAAACTAATGAGCCAACCCAACCCAAACTGTTTGGCACGTGATCAGTTTAACCCATTTATAAATATAACCCATTTGACCCACGAACAATTTAACCTATAACCCAATCCAACCCAACCTGACTCAGTTGCCATGGCTAATATTTAAAAAGAGATATGTTAGTTATATAAAAAGTCAATTTAATATATTGTATATCTATATTAAACCGCTACGTCGGTGGTATTATTTTAAACGTTGTTTTATAGTTTTTTATTAAGCGATAGATTAATGGTATTATTTTAAACGTTCTTTTATATTTGTTTATTAAGCGATAGTTAGGTGTGTCGTCGGTTTTTTTTTTTTTTGAGCGATACACAGGCCCAGAAAGATTGGCCCGTTATGAGCAGGATATGCTGTAATATTTTTGGGTCCTTTTCAACCAATATATATGTCGTTTCATTTTCTTTTCTGTGAAGCTACTTGTCTTTTGGTTCTTCTCCCGATTTTGTGGTAGGTACGCCATTTGTTGGATCATTCGTTCATTGTTGCATGTTTGATTTATGTGTTTGTGTTTTTCTTTTGCATGTTTGTTGTAGGTTGTTTCATCAGTCTGTGTAAGTCAGAAGGTGTTTGGTGTTGTTTACGAGCTATAGTATCTATTATTCTTTGTTATGTTTTTGCATGCACGTTAGTTCGGCTATTGTTTTGCAGTGTGTGGGTTATTTGGTTAGGGATTGTTGTGCTTAGGTTGCTTTGTTGTTTAGATGCTTTGATTGTTAGTATGAGACTTAAGAGTAAGGCATGCAAGAGGGTGGACGTTGTTGATGGTTGTCCTCAAAATTTAGTACCCAATGGCCATGTTGTCATCCTAGGTAGTTGTCCGTTTGATTCGTGTGGTTTGGTTACAGTTGAGGAAGGTGTTGAAGGATGTAGTGTTACTGTTCACGGAATTTTGGGACGCAATGTTGGTAGTGAGGGTGGTGCGTTGTTAGATAGTCATCGTAAGTTAGAGTGGATGCCTCATTTATAAGGCCAGGTTGACGACATGGATGCTTTACCTGACAAGGCTAAAGCCGAGTGTACGTTGAAAAGGAAAGCTGATGACAGTCGTGATGGTGTGCTGGAGGAGCGTGAGGCTTCCAATAAAAGGGTTTGCCTTTCAACGGTCGAACAATCAACAGCATCTGAGCGTATGTTTTTTTTTTCTTTTGAATTACATGTTTTCATTGTTCGCTTTACATTGTGGCGAATATTTTACTACTTTGATAACAGAATCCACACCTGTGCACGTTGCTATGTGTGCTGCTAGCCCTTCAGTTGAACACTCTTCTGTTGCCTTTCTGAATGTTGGTTCTGTTGGTGAAAACGTTAGTGTCTCTCTGTTGCAACAGCCGATTGTGGTTCCTGATGTTCGACAATTTTCGAATGATTCAATGGGTTTGCTGGCAATCTTTTAAAGGCATTTGCTCTAATTATTTTGTTTTACATGTTAACATGTTAACAGTTTTTTTTTATGTGGGGTCTTGCAGCTCATTCTCGATTACCCATAACTCTGGATTTTTGATCGAGAGCCATATCTTATGGTCCACTAGCGAATGCTCAAGTACCTCTTAATCTTGATTTCCAATCAAGGACTATTTCTTTTGCTGAAGTAGAGATGTTACAACGTAGTGCGTCCCAAGTTGATGCAGGTGTAACACATCATTCCACAAAACGGCTTCGTACAATGATTAGTGCTCCTGATGCGCCTGTTGAGAAAGGTGTTGAAGGATGTAGTGTTACTGTTCATGGGATTTTTGGACGTGATGTTGGTAGTGAGGGTGGTGCATCATTAGATAGTCATCGTAAGTTAGAGTGGAGTGCGTCGTTAGATAGTCATCGTAAGTTAGAGTGGATGCCTCTCTTACAAGGTCAGGTTCACGGCATGGATGCTTTACCTGACATGGATAAAGCTCAATGTACGTTGAAAAGGAAAGCTGGTGATGGCCGTGATGGTGCGCGGGAGGGCTGTGAGGCTTCCAATAAAAGGGCCTGCCTTTCAACTGTCGAACAATCAACAGGTTCTGAGCGTGCCTTTTTGTTTTTCTAAATTACAGGTTTTCATTGTTCGTTTGACATTGTGATGGATATTTGACTACTTTGATAACAGAACCCACACCTGTTCACGTTGCTATGCGTGCTGCTACCCCTTCAGTTGAACACCCTTCTGTTGCCTTCCGGAATGTAGGCTCTGTTGGTGAAAACGTTGCTGATCCTTTGATACGCTTACACAGCGCGTTCGGAGTCAAAGGAACTTCCTTTTCGTCGAGCAAGTTTTTCAACACCCTAGGCAGTGAACCTAATCGTTGTAGTGTAGTATTAGGGTAAGCCACGGGAATTGATATCGTTCTTTAGGGGAATAGAAATGCTAGTGAGAAGTTACTACGCTAAGGTTGGGGTTGAGGAAGACTATGTTTTACCTTTTTATGTTTTTAGGAAATGGAAAGGTACGAATCTCGGGGTTTGGATTTGGGGGTTGGTATTTCTACCGATTACTTCTACTATCTAATTATCTAAGCTAAGGTGAGGGTAGTCTATGTCTAGTGTTGTGTGCTCGTATGATGATTAAAAATGTATTTGCTTAGGCTTTATTACTCCCTAGTTATCTCCTATTGATGGTTGAATTGTCACGTCCTTATTCTTAATCACGTTGTGTCTCTAAGGTCGTAGGGTATGCGTTTATCCCTAAATCTTTGAAGCTACCAAAGGTTAATGACTAAAAAATCTCTAGGATTTATAAACTTTAACTCTAAGTTATTCTTTGGATGTATAGCCTATAATTACTCTAGGTGATTATAAACTAAGGTTCAACAAAGATTAATCAAGCATTAACAACACAACGAATGACCTATCGCAATACTAGGTCGATCACAACTAAGATAAGAGACAACCAATCAATATTCAATAACTAAGTTTTATATTACCTAAGCAAACACACAAGTAAATTAGCCGGACATGGGGAACATGCAAGCATACACACAATCAATTGAAGACATAATTAAATTAATGAAGTAAAACACTTATCTTGATGTAAGATAGGGTATGGAACCCTAAAATACTATACAAGACATCCTTGGTTCGGTTTAGGTTTTTACTCCACAAAACTACACATTGAAAACTAAAAAAATCGGTTTCGATATATAAGGTTACAACTGTGACGGCGTCACCCTTTAGTCTGTGACGCCGTCGGGTCGCCGTCATTAAGGTTTCGTCTTGGCCACGTTATCATTGTGACGGCGTCACCTTATGTCTGTGACACCGTCGCCTTGAGTCTCTGACGCCGTCTGGATCAAATCTAGGCCGTCTAAGATGCGACGCCTACTCTTTTAAAACCCGATGCCGTCACTTGTAAATAAGCAATTTGGCTCTTGAGTCGTCATAAAACTTGTTACGACGGCGTCACAAGTATAACCCGGCCGTGCCCCTTGGTTCATTGACTCGAGTGTCTTGATTCTTGACTTTGGCCATTTTCTTCATATATTCGCGCCTTTTCGTCCGAATAAGTGTCATTCCAGCAATTTGCCTTCAAGATACCTAGAAAGTGAAAAGGAACGATATTAAGTAATAACGGATACAAAAGTGATCAAATAAGGGCTTAAACAACCCCTCAAAAAGGTACATTTTAAAACCTTATCATCCTTTTACCAATGTTCGATTGTCGCCTGAAAGCGTGGTAGATTTTAATATTGATGGTGTCTCTCTGTTGCAACAGCCGGTTGTGGTTCCTGATGTTGGTCAATTTTTGAATGATTCAACAGGTTTGCTGGCAATCTTTTAAAGTCATTTGCTATAATTGTTTGGTCATACGCTTTAACATGTTAACAACTACTTTTTTTCATGTGGGGTCTTGCAGTTCATGCTCGACTACCCATAAATCTAGACTTTCGATCGAGAGCCATATCTTATGTTCCACCAACGAATGCTCAAGTACCTCTTAATCTTGATTTCCAGTCAAGGACTATTTGTTATGCTGAAGCAGAAATGTCACAACATGGTGGGGCCTATGTTGGTACAGGTCTAACACACCGTCCCACAAAACTTCGACATACAACGAATGGTGCCCCTGATGCGCGTACGCCGTATATGCACGCTAGCAACCGTGGTTCGGCTACAACGGGTATGGGTTGGCTTGCAGCAAATTTTTTTCCTGCAACTGTTTTTGATACTTTTTAACGGACGTGGTTCTTATAATAGCTTTGTTACTCAACAAGTCCGCCAACAGAATACATGAAGTATGGGCCTTGCAACAGAGCATGTCGTCATTGTGGGGCTGTATTTTGGGACGAGGAAAAATTTATTTATTTTACACTGTCTCGGGGCCCTATATACAATCGTTGTTGTTTGGAAGTGAGGGTGAAAGTTTTGACAATAAGGGAGTACCCTGCAATTATATGTGATATGTTCTCTAACAACCATTTTCTAGAAAACATACAGGCTTATAATCAAATGTTTGCTATGACTTCACTAGGCGCGAATATAGATGAATCCGTAAATGTTGGCAGAGGACCGTATATTTTTAAAGTATCAGGTCAGATATATCACTGTATAGGCAAACTATGTCCAGTACCAGGTTCATGCCCAAGGTTTTTGCAACTCTACATTTACGATACCGAGCATGAGGTTCAGAATAGGTTGGATCATTTTTCAGAGGGGGCAAGAAACCTTTTTGTTAATACAAATTGTTAGGTCACTAGTTTTACAACACAAGCATCAATGAAAGAAATAAAGAAGAGATAGAGGTCGGTTGAACACGTTAAACACACATACACACGTAAAGAGTAAACCGGTTATGCGTAGAGTGAAAGAGAGTGAATAAAATGAACAACCAACCCTCAAGTGAGGGTTATACAAGAGTATTTATAGGAAGGGGAGCTAGGGCAACACTCCTACTCCCTTCCTTTCCTTAATGGACATGGGCCTAAGCTCATGAGCCTTCTACATAAGCTTAAGCTAATAACAAATATAAAGGCCATAATTAAGCTAACTATTACATATGAATCACTAACACTTGATTTAGGTTTAGGAGTGATTCCAACAATCTCCCCCTAAGTGTCGGTGATGAATGAATATGAACGGTGAAGGCGTTGATGTAATAGTAGCTTTGACGTCTTCTGACATTCTTCTTTCTTGTGAGAATAATTGCCTTGATTTGAACAATCTCCCCAGTGTAGAGAAATTGTTTTCTTTAAATAGTTTTGCTTTGACGTCATCTTTAACTTTGTTCTATGATCATTGTTCTTTGTGATGGTAGTGATAGTATGTTGTTGTTATGCGCATCAAGTGCGCTCAGTGCCGCTTTTGCTCCGGTGTCTCCACATCATTCTTCAACATGCTCACACGCTCTTTGACATTGGATTTCAAGATCGATGGCGTTCTTTAAGTCTTTAACTTTGTAGATTCTTTGGCTAGAAGAAGAATCATTCGACTTTTGTGTTGCTTTGAGATAGAACTTTCATTAGTGATGATGTTGGCATGTGCATGTGAAGAATCGCACGATCGTTCCGCTCGAGCTTCCATAAGAAGTAAACATGAAAGCGGTTAGTAATAAGCGGATTCCGCACTTACAAGTTTGAACTTGAGAGTGTTAACAAACATAGTGTGAAAACACAACTCTAATTCTTACAAAGGCCGTTCTGAACCGGAGTCCCACAAGTGAGATAACGCGATGTACCGAAGTACACCTCTGATTCGGATGAGTCGCCGAGGTACACCAAGCATCACCTCACGACGTAGACCGTTTGAGACACACTAAGCGTAATCCACGGGAGTTACCGAAGTGACTGCTTTGTCGGGGTTGTTTGATGTTGACCTGGCGGGAGTTTCCATTCAATCACCGAGGATCACTTTTGTGAACCTCTCATAAATGTTCTCGACGATTGCTAAGATCGTGAAGGACTCGATAACGTACCACCGCGTTCTTATTGTTGAGCGACAAGTGATGAAATGTCAAGTGTACCTAAAAGATCTTTTGATGAATCTCGTGGCTCTAGACTCAATAGTGCGTTTTGGTTTTCTGGCGGAGACTAGGAGAGGGTCTCCTTCTTCAATATCGCAATCTCTAAGAGAATGCCGATAGATTATGTAGGGTTCCCTGTGAGAATGAAACAAGCTTACATTGAGAAAAACTTGAGTGGCTAAGAAGGTTTAGTGCATGCGTCACTAGGTCCATGACGACTTTTAATCTTCAATACCGGCGTCACTAAGTGACAACCAAGAGTATATGAATTGAACCCGATGTCCGCCTCTAAGTTGAATAATTTGGAGGGCTATTTCTTTTCACCATTTTCTTTGCATTTCTTTTAATTCTTCAACTCCTTCTTTCTCCGATTCTCATTTTCTCCTTTTATAATCGTACCTAAGGACTTCTAAGTACTAACTATTTATGATGTCCTTGGGTAGATCCTCCGGCTCTGGCGGATCGTAGGACAGTTATTCTAACCTTAGTCACCTTATAACTCCATGACTAACCTATGTTGCCATAAAACCAATTTTCAAGAAAATCTCTCACAGCGGTTATGATTGTAAAACATTTTGTACCATTGTAAGAGTTTGATCTTTTCGTAAATACTCCCCTCCATATGTGCTTAAGAGTTTTTATGGAAATCGCACAATGAGGAAAGAGTGCGCACTTTATGAATTGATCAACTCAAGATAGACAATCCCCACGAGACACGGTTACGTTGCATAGTTAAAGAGTTACATTGTCGACTTTTAGGTGACAACTAGCTCTAATAACTACCTTGAAGGTGTAGACAAACCTCGAAGGTTGTCAAACCCGTCGAGTTCATGTCTACCAAGAGTTTCTGAATGGTACATTCTATTCGGACAAGTCCTTTACGAGACACGTTTACATCACTAGCGAACTAGCTTGAAATTATTACCCGTCCGGACAAGTCTTTTCGAGTTACTAACGAGTTAAGTATCGTCAATTCGTTGGTTAAGTCTATAGCACAAAGATTCATTTGCATTTACATAACATATTTCTTATCACATAATTTTCTCCTCTCAAAATGGCATATAAAATGTTATTTTTGAAAAGTTGAGAATAAATATGACCATTTCGAGTGTTGGGGAAGATGACCACTTGTGAACAATTTGTGAACAAAGTTTTAATTCAAATACTCCCCTCAACAAGTGATATAAACGGTTGAGGTTTTAAAATCATAAGGGAAGTACTTGTTCTTTTGAGCAAAACCTTTAAAAGTGAAAGGTTTGATAGGTTTTACTCAAAAGTAAGAAGCTTTCGCTCCTTTTATAAGGATTGTGGCAATCAAGCATACCACAGGGTCCTTTCTTGACAAGAACGGGTTGTACACTATTATGTGCACAAGCCATTGACATAATAAATCACACATCCAAAATATTATGAAATAGAAGCGATTCAAGGGTACCAGAAGTCCATCAATGTTTCGAGGAATGCGAATCGGGCGTTGATAGCGGCGAGAGCAATCACGGGACGACCGCCTACAAAGCTCTCGAGTTACGAGGCGGTCCCGTCGATACAACCTTTCATCAATCTTTCGATGATCCTTCTCACATCCCGTCTTTCCTTGGAATTCCATCGCTTTTGTGACCCAATACCTTCATGAATATCCTTCAACCTATAAGCCAATCCGTCCCTAACCTTCTTCAATGTGTGATCCCCAAACTTGTGAAGATCTTTACACACCATCAAGCGATTGCGATGTGTTTCAATAATGTAAACCACTCCGAATGGTTGGGTGATGAGTGTGTGTTGTGAAAGTCGGTTAATGTCGGAAGATATAGGCGAGGTGGAGTGAAGTTGACACGGTGCGATATGATTCAAGCGCAGTCGGAGATCTTCTACACGTTCTTTGATGACTATGCTTCGATGAAGATAAGCAAGGACTTGATGAATTCACGTTGTACTTGATTGAAAATTATCTCATGCGACCACATGCTTTGGCAAGGTACATGTCTTCAATGTCGTTGATAGACAAATTCTCAAAGTCCGCTTGAGAGAATGCATAATCCCTTTCGTCTTGCCTTTTGACCACAATATTCTTGAGAAAAGTGTAGTCCCATTTAGACAAAAGATCAACATGTTTAATAGCCACGATTGCTTTAGTCTTGAACACTTCATGTTGAGACTTCGAACTGGCGACACGTAGTAGATTTGTCGTCCGGCCAATGGTGAATCCCATACAATGCATCACGGTCATATACTTCCACATTGTTGGAGAACATGTGGTTAGCCCTTTCCTCGATGGCTATGCGTTAGAGTATATGGTCACGGAATGGAAGTGTCGAGATGTAGCGTATTTCCTTGAACCATCGCCACCGTGTAGAAGAAATTCCAAGTCTTTGTTGAAGAAATATCGGAATGGAATCCTAGGGCGATCTGGTTGGCCAATTGTTGGTAGAGGTTTTGAGCATCGATTGTAATATGGAGGGTTGTCCCGTTTGGCGAAGTCGATGTTTGCTACAGGTTGAGCCAATCCATGTTGTTAGACATAGCTCGTGCTATATTATCAAGGTGATACTCAACTTCAATAGCACTTTCCGAATCTGTCTTTTAGAAGTTGAAATGCTTCATTCTTGATTCGCTTCAACTCGGATTTCGTCATCTTCTTCACACGAAATTTTTCTTGTAGTAGTTTCGCATGCTCCAATGTACTACATTCGGAACCTCTTGACCTTCATTTGGGTAGGAGTGGAATCAACAAGCTTGAGAACCATTCAAATTGAGATCATCCTCGTCTAGCCATGATAAGACGTCACCATAGGCGCCTTCTTCTTCTTCTTCTTTGGCCTGAGGATGATTACGGTTTCTTGGTTGTGTCGGAGAGATGGGTTGTTGTTGGGGCTCGAGACTTCTTCATCGTCACCACCCGTATACTCAAAGTGATCACCGGTTTTCTAAGTCTGGGGTGGTAACTTAGAATATTGAGGTTTTTCAGTAGAAGAACGAGGAGGAGATCTTTGTTGAGCTGGAGTCCGTTTGGGTGGAGGTTGCATAGAAGATGATTCACCAGACTTCTTCAGGCGTTTGGGCTCGTTGTCCTTATCCTTATCTTTGTCTTCGTCGTCTCTTGGACGCTTAGGCCTTCAACTTCTTCTTTGTATGATGACCCGAGTTGGTATTCCAAAGAATGCTTCAAACAATTTACCTTCGTGGGAGGCAAATGTTGCAGAGCGTTTCGACATTTGAGCTACCAGCCGGTTCACCAATTCATCATCTAAGAAGATTGTGGGTTCAACTGGATTGATGTTTACATTCATTGGAGTTGATTTCATGGTTTGCTTGGCCAAATGCAAAAGATTCGGATAAAGTTGTCTGGTGTACATCTCCTTTGTCAATTTAGGAACTACGTCAAGAAGGAACTTGTGAGTGTATCCTTTGATCATCTCGTCCATTTTCCCTTGAAGATCATCTTTCATGAGCTTCTGGACATATTCCCTTTCAACTTGCATCTTGTCGTTCTCATCATGAAGATACTGAATCTGATCAGCGAAGAAATTCATCTTCTTGTAGAGCACGTCTTTCTTTCTGACCTGTTTGACAGCTTTAACGATTCGTGTCTTAGCTTGAGAGATCCAAGATGCAGTTGGCTTCTTCACTGATTTGGATGTTGATTTGGTTGATCCTTTTGATGGTGGTGGTGAGGAATGAGAAGATGAATCCGATGATGATGAGATGTGAGGAGACTCCGGGTCCTTCGGTGGTTCAGAAGTTTTCTCCTTTGAACGTGTAGGACTATCCAGAAGAAACTTATCATAATCAACATCTTTATCTTTCTCGGACTTTTCAGTTTCTGGTTCTTCAATGTCATACTCAGTAGAATCTTCCACGCGCTTTTGTTGTTGCTCCAAAGTGATGGCACCAATTCCCTTATTGGGTCGATTAACCGCATCAGGATCTGGTGTTGGTTGAACTTCACCACTTGACCCTCCGGGGCCACCCATTTGATCCTTAGCAAATTCTTTCGCAACGTGTTGGAGTCTAACAATTTGAACTTCCTCCTATAATCGGTTTCAGGCTCTTCATCCGATTCTTGTTCTTCTTGTTCAATCACCGAGTCTTCCTTTTCCTTTATCTGCCGGTGGACTAGGAGGTTTAGGTCTTGATGGAGTGTCATCCTTGCGGTTTGAGTAGGTAATCTCTTCATCGATTCAAGACCCTCGATTCCTCGTCCGTTAGCTGTCTTTGCGGTTCGGACTTGGGAATAGGAATAGAACAACTTCCTTAGACGGAACTTTCCTTTTGCGTGGAGGATTTCTCTGGGAAACTTCCTTTGACTCTCGATCTTGCTTGCAAGACTTCCCGCACTTCCTCTTCTCGGTTTTTCTTGTAGGAGTTCCAAAAGATTTTTCATCAAGAAAGCCAACTTTGTTCTCTTTCACACCGCCATATATCTTTTATAAGAGTAGAGTGTTTGAGTTCATCCGAGAGAAGGAGATCCGCAACACAACACCTTGTTTCTTGGTAGTTGACTCCTTAAATCGATTGTTAGAGTGGGTTCGGACAACACGTCAAGATTGTCGGGGTCATTGATTCTTTGGGGATATCGGTGTTGTATCCAAGTGCTCTTTGGATCAACAGTTTTGTATATCGATATAAGGAATCTTTGAGCCAAGCTTTTGAGGAATGTCATCATGTCATCCCATATCGAGCTTCAACTTCGATGTGTTTCATGTTGATCGAGCCCAAAGATTTGCGTTCTACGAGCTTGGGATGCTCATAGTCATTGTCACGACCGAAATGGATTTTGTGATGATGATATAAAGGGTTCTCCAAGGCGATGAATGTTTTAAGATCCACGTGAGAATGCTTATTAATAACCCTAGAAGCTTCGTCATACCTAATATCAATCAAAAATTACGAACAGTCTCTTCATGGGTGTGGCATTAAATTCGGTTGGCTCGATGTCGAATAAGAAGAATGACCCTTAAGTCCGCATGTGTGATGGTAACTTGTTTGTGATTGAGTGTCACCATCACGCATTTTGACCTTTGATCATCTCGCATTGTATTCCGTAATTGTTGTATGTAGATCTCGTGAACGATGGCGAGTTGGTGAGCATGTTATGATAGGGATGATTCTTCGAATATCCACCGCAATGAAACAAGAAGATTCCGAGCGGTGAGAGTTTCAAAGTCAACTCGAGATTGTTCTTTCCAATCTTCATTGGATAGCCATGCGGAAAATATCGCAATGGTGAGAACGTTTGGTGCATCCACATTCATTTGAGCTTCCATGTCGTGATCTGAAACACATTTAGCCAAAAGAACCAACATATCGAAAGACATAATGTTAGTTAACAGATGGTTTTATTGTCTAATTATTGAATGTGATGTGTCAATGATTGTTACGAGTCCAAAATCACTTGTTTGTTTAATAGTCTAATGAATTCGTTATAAGTTTCGTGAGTTAGTTAACTTTAAGTTTTAAAGTTTATGTTATCACAAAATTTTAACAACACATTACACATTTAAGTTTATTAGTGACATTATTGGTTTCGTGACGTTATGATTCATTTATTTACAAGTTTGTCCGCGTAACAATTCATAATGAAGGTTTGATCAAGGCTTAGGCGTAGAAATGGTAGCTTATGCGTAAACATGAGAAATATACGCGTAGGCGCAAGCTTATGCGTAGGATCCTTACTTACGCGTAAGAAATATTACGCGTAGGAAAAGGGGACCTTATGCGTAATGCTTACGCGTAGGCGTATATAAAACCTTACGCGTAAGGCTTACTCGTAAGAGTAGACCTTATGCGTGAGGTCATCACACGCATATCCTTCACAGGATACGCGTAGTCCCTTTGTAGAACCTTACGCGTAAACGCTACGCGTAAGATTTCTCTTACGCATAACATGCTACGCGTAAGGTGATCCTTATGCGTAGTTATCTAACAACCTTGATTATGATTTTTTACGTGTAGCAAACCTGAAATAAGATCATCATAACATCAATATTTATACATTCATTCATTCAAAACAGATCAAGGCATGAAAAACTCATCAAATAGTTTACGCTTAAGATAACATATGCGTAGACTTAAACCCTAGAGCTCAAAGATTACGCATATGAAATCTAACCATAGGAATTGCACCAAAGTGTTTCTGGTAAGTCTTAGAGGCATATTAAGTTGTTCTATCCAAGTTTTAACATCAAATTCAAGGCCAATTAAGAAAACCCAATTCGTATGAACTAGAACCCTAATTTTCAATTTATGAATCATTAGTGTTTCTGGGTAGTTTCTGGGCTTAGATATGATTAATTCAACTTGAAAACAACATTGTACAACAATCTTTAACACCAAAAACATTCACATATGAAAACGCCCAAACCCACGCATAAACCCTAATTTCCAAAATCCATCAATTCGTGTATCTGGGTGCATTTTGAGGATAAAAATGATGTTAGTGATGTAAAAGAAACGTTTTGACACAATCCTTTTAACCTCAAACACAAAACACATGATCATGTGTTCTAACCCTTATGCGTAAAACACAAAAGTCATTGAATCTTGAGTTTTAACCGTTGGATTCACATGAAATTCAAAACCATTGTTTAAAAACTTGTTAAGAACACAAAATCACTTACAAATTGAAGATCAGAACACCATATTTGAAGATTGATTTGTATGCGTAGGATTAGTTTGGTTAGTGTAATAAATGTGAAGTAAAAGTGTTAGGTGGAGAAGTTTTATTAAAATAACTTTAAGCTTTTGGCAGTTTTAGTCCCTCCACCTTTTTCATTTTCATCCAAAGCCTTTTAACTTCCATTTTGGTTACCAAACGAAGAATTTTTGGAAATAACTTTGACGACACTCCCCCTCGACTTAAGAAATAATGAAAGGTTATAAATTTTAGTCCGAGGAGTGTAAGAAACCAGAAATGTTACCACCAATATTAAAGAATCAACCGGGATAGTATAACATGCAAGTACACAGTTATTTTGAAACAGTTAAGTATTTATTGTCTCCCCCTCAACACTTGATCGGAAAAATACTGAATTTTGAAAGATTAGAGTGTTGACGGAAGAAATGTACTTGCCATGTTGAAAGAAAAATAGATAGAAGAATATTTTTGTTGTTTTATCAGGTTTTATATTTTTATATTTTGTATTTGAAAAATATTTACAAAAGAGAGTTTTGGTGTTTGACTGGTTTTAAGACTGTTTTAAGAGTTCATCCAATTCCTCTTGAGTCAAACACCGCATACCAATCCGGTGGACCAACTCATTAAACCTAGCGGGAGGCAAGGCTTTGGTGAGTAGATCGCCAATTGGTATTCGCACCCAAAGTATAATTCAACTGCACTGCTCCACGTGGTCCTTGATGAAATGATAACGAAGATCGATGTGCTTTGATTTGAATGCCGAATCGAGTTGCACGAGATTGCAATAGCACCGATTGTCGCAAAGACATCGGGATTCGTCAAATACGTAACCATAGTCTTTGAGTTGTGTTCTCATCTAGATGACTTGAGCACAACACGCCGACATGGCTACATATTTCGCTTCGTTGATGACGATGTACAATCCTCGCTTCTTTGATTGCCAAGACACCGCTTATCACCAAGAAATTGTAGTGCTCTCAAGTACTTTTCCGTGAATCTAAACATCCTGCGTGATCGGCATCCAAAAGCGATTAGTTCAAAACCGAATCCTTCGGATACCGATTCCCAAGTTAATGGTTCCTTGATGTATCGGAGGATTCTTTTAGCCTCGAGAGGTGGGTTTCGATTGGTCTTGATCGATAACGGAGCGAGATAAACGGCAAAGACAATATTAGGTCCGCTAGTCGTTAGATACATGAGAGACCCAATAATACTACGGTATTTGGTAGGGTCCATCAATTTCCCATGTAAATCGGCGCTAGCTTCTTGGTATGAGCCATTGGTGTGGCATAAGTGTCACGGTGTTTTCATTCCAAATTTGTTTAACAATTCAAGGGCATATTTGACCGACTCAAGAAAATACCACGGGTGATTGATGAACTTGTAGTCCTAGAAAGAACGTAAGTTCACCCATCATGG
Organism: Chrysanthemum lavandulifolium; assembly: GCA_022545495.1. NCBI lineage: Eukaryota > Viridiplantae > Streptophyta > Magnoliopsida > Asterales > Asteraceae > Chrysanthemum > Chrysanthemum lavandulifolium. Next base: position 123,360,990 of record CM040245.1, read on the forward strand.
ACATTTCAAAATTTTTCTTCATTAGTTTTGCAAAAGCGATTGAGTACTTATTATGTGTAGACCCAAAATGATGTCATCCACGTAAATTTGAACAATTAAGATATGTGCCCGTGATATTGTATGAAAAGAGTAGGGTCGACCGAACCTTTGGTGAAATTATTGGCAATGAGGAAAGATGATAGCTTATCGTACCATGCCCGAGGAGCTTGTTTGAGACCATCTGAGCTTTGTTCGGTTTGTAGACATGGTTTGGGAACTCGGGATCAACGAATCCTTCCGGTTGGTCGACATAAACCGTTTCTTTTAGTTGTCCATTGAGAAACGCAATTTTGACATCCATATGAAAGACCGTCATATTCATATGAGCCGCGAACGCAAGAAATATCCGAACGACCTCAAGACGAGCAACGGAGCAAATGATTCTTCAAAGTCAATACCTCTTCTTCGTTTATAACCCTTAGCCACCGAGACGTGACTTGTTTCGATGACATTCCTTCAAGATCCAATTTGTTTTTCCAAATCCACTTTAGACCAATGACGTAGACCCTCGATGGTCTTTCAACCAGTTCCCATACTTCAAGACGTTTGAATTGGTTGAGTTCTTCTGCATGGATTCAATCCGCTTGTTTTTGTCATTGCGTCTTTAATGTTTTTAGGCTCATATTGGCGACGGTGAGTGCATAAATGCAATGTTCACCATCCGTGTGAAGACGTTGTCTTGTAACGACCGGTTGATTCGGGTTGCCAATAATATTTTCCGAGGATGGTCTTTTGTCCATCGATGTGTAGAGGTTGATGTTGGTATACATTGTGCGGATTCTCGAGGATTCAAATGGTTTGTTGATGATTCGCGACATCGGTGCGCAGTTTCATTAGCAAACGGGTTAAAGAATACATTTGGATCAAAATCTGCAGTGGGGTACTTCATTAAGAACATCATCACCGGTTCATCATTTTTGAAAGCGGTTTGTTCAACTGTTGTGGTGGAGTCAATCGGTGGTGCTTCTTCAACGATGAGTTGTTGTAGCAGTGTGTCGTATAAGAGTAGTATCGGGTTGAGCAATGAAACAGCGAATACACCGGAGCACGCTCATCAATATCGCCACCGAACAACGGAGCAAATAGTCTTTCCATTTGTTGACGAGTGAGTCGGGGCTTTGATCGGTGATGATGAGGTTTGAGGAAGTTTAAGCGGTTGTGTCCGGGTTCCAAGTCATATACTCGTAAGCCATTTCCGTAAGTTCATCAAAATGAGCATGAATCATTTCCATAACCTGCTTTGTATGACGATTCCGGATCCAATAACCTTTAGAATTCTCACAATATCCAATAAAGACTCCAATGTCGACTTTGGCTTTGAGCTTTCCAAAATCATCACGATCATTATTCGGATAGCAAAGGGAGCCAAATACATGAAAGTGTTTGAGATTCGGTTTATGGTTGTGGAGAAGCTCAAACGGTGTTTTGTTGTGGCGTTTAGTAATCATAGAACGGTTTGAGTATAGCATGCGAGATACGACTTACGCCCATAAGTAATCTGGAAGTTTAGCATTGATTAACATTGTTCTTGCTTCCACTAACGTTCGGTTTCGTCTTTCAACAACTCCGCTTTGTTCGGTGTACGTGCAATAGATGTCGATGCTCAATTCCCACTTTCTCATAAAATTCACTAAGAGTTTGGTTAACAAATTCGGCCTTTGTCTGCATTACGATTTGTCGGACGGTGTTTGGAGTCGAACTTGTATTTTTGTAAGAAAGGTGATGATCATTTGGAGCTTGGTCTTTGCTTCAAGAAAGTAGACCCAAGTCCATCGTGAATAGTCATCAACAATTACTAAGATATAGCGTTTGCCATTGATCGTTTACACGCATCGGGCCACACAAATCCATGTGAAGAAGATGAAGCACATCTTCGAGAGTCGTGTTCCACCTTTGAAGGAAAATGAGCACGAGTGCTTTTCCCTTGTTCACAGTCGAGCAAAGGTGATCTTTAGAATACCGGAATCGTGGGAGACCTTCAACTAGTTTGTGTCGAGCAAGATTGGTTATAGTTTGAAAGTTTAAATATGAGAGACGACGGTGCCATAGCCGTGGATTTTGTTGATGTTGCCTTTGAAAGTAAGCGGATATGAGATGAAGCAACCATGTCTTGCATAGAGATAGTGTAAAGACTTGAGTTACGCGAGCGAGAAATAAGGTCGTTTCCTTGTAGATCACGAATGAAACAAGATTTCTCCTGAAAGCAACCTCCAAATCTCCATCACGTAATCGACCTCATCGAAAGCAGATTGTGACCGAGGCCTTCCACATAGTAAACCCCGCTAATTTCGATGTTACCATTGATATAGTCTCCGTAGCCCATGATAGTGCGAAGTGATCATTCTCGAATCGACGGTGCCAATGAACTTTGCAATAAAGTTTGATAATGTTTAAGATTGCTTGTCATGTGTCGGGAACATCCGCTATCAACAATCAGAGAATGATCAGTATCACCGCATTACACACGCATTTACGGATGGAATAGAAGTAGATGTGGAACCCGAAATGTTAGAGGTTCCGAGCGCTTATAGTAGACATACACACATCAATAACTTTAGGCATCCATTTAAATCCTAGTGTGTTATATATCCATTTCGCCATCTCCAACTAGTATTTGCTTTAGTCTTAGTGAATGCACTAGGTGGTACTACATTCCTAGGAGGTGAAACTCGAGCTACAGGGACATCAATGCGGTTCTTAGAATCTAAAAAGGGCGGTCTACCAAGCACAGACTCAGAATGATTAGTGGGCCTAGAGGTATTCCGATTCTTAGAATTCCTTAAATGAGAGATGATAGCTTTAGCAACACATATTTCATGACAATCAGAATTCATACTTTTACGACAAATAACACAAGGTGCATCAGGCTGAATATCAAAAGTACTTAAAGGTTTAGCATTCGTTACATCACTATTTCTATTATATTTGCCAGACGCAATATCTATAGTGGAAGCAACGTGAGTCTTATTCATAGTCCTAGGGTGTTCTTCTACTTTAGCATTCCTTATTGATCTTTTCTTAGGTCGCAACTTCCTATTCTTCGATGTAGTGCTCCTAGTCTGTGAAGTGCGGACGTTTGGAAAAGAGACAACTATTCCTGTTTCAAGAGAAGGAAGCACATTAGCAACTTGTGTTTTGGCAAGAGGCATTCTAGGTTCACGATTACTAAGTGTTACTTGGTGCTATTCTCTTAATCACAAGAGGCGGAAGTTGTTCATGCTTTCCTAACATTTCTCTTAATGTAAAGATAGTGTGAATCAAATCTTGATTTTCGTAAGCGAATATTACCAAAGAAAATTCATTACTTCTCTAGTGTGTGCAAGATAATGATCAAGTTCGTTTGATGCTTCATGACGAGTCTTATTGAGTAAATCAAATATGACACCATATTCTGCTTAACTTTACAAGTTCTTGTTCATATTTTGAGATTTGACTTTTCAAAGACACGTTTGACCATCTAGTTGCTCAAATTTTGGATTAAAGTTGTTTGATTGCAACTGGTGGATTTTGTTTTGCAAAGCAAGTTCACGATTTTGACAATCTTTTGACACCATTGAAGACGACGTTTTGCATTTGAAAGCTCGTTTAAGAGACATTCGTTTTCAACTTTTAAAGACTCGATCCGAAACACATTGTCGTATTCTCAACAGCTACAACATTATCAACAGTATCGCAGAGATATAATCGATGCATATGACAAGAATTCAATAACACAACATTATGGATATCAAGACAGATAACATCATTCAAGAGTCGATCAACATCTTTTCTCAATATTTTCTTTTTACGCTTAGTATTGGTAATAGATGTTTCGCTTTTCTCAAAACGACCTTCATCACTCCAAGTTCCTTATGAAAGTCCTGCTCCCAAGACAATGCACAATGTTTCAAATTTTTAACATTTGGTAAAAGATTTTTCGAAAATGTCTCTTTGTTCTCGCGCGAGGCGATTGAAAATGTTGAACTTTTATTTCAGAATGATATTCTATCTCATGTTGTAAAGTTTTGAGGTCGGCCATGAAAAGGTCAAAATATCTAAGAATTTTGCGATTTTCAGGTTTTGAGTTTACTTCACTAATGGAAGGTAAAGGACCATAAATTTGTGCATAATCTGGTTGGGGATTAACATTAGAACACTCAGACATTTTTATGATAATCCTTGGTGTGTTAGAAGAATCCATTGGTGTTACGAAAGTGACTGATTTTGAATAGTTAAAAGGTTTGTTGTAAACAACAGTTTCTAATTTTGATCGACTCTCGTCTTCTGCATCTAATTCCTCTTGACGATGATATTCAACAACACTCATAATGTAATTATCAATTTTATATTCGTGACCGAAACTTCGTGGATTTGGTTTGAATGCTTTGGTTGAAAGCTTAGGTTTGTAATCGCAAGATTCGTCCATATCCATTTGGATTGGGTTTTAATGTAAACTTTTCAATAGCGCCATCGACTCACCATGTTTTTAAACAACAGTTTTAAACTCTTTAAGTTTGTTTTGCAAGTCGATAATTTCTTCAAGATGATCATCTATTCATTTTGTTGAATGCTTTTGTATGCAGAGAACTGCTTTTGACAAGTTAACAACTCACCTTAGCTTTTGATTTTCCAAGGTGAGAGCGTTAATTTGCTTTTTATGTTCATGTTTCATTGTTCTATTTCGCATAACAAAGCATTCTTCAAGCGGCTAGCTCACGATCCGTCTCTCTAAATATTTTTCGCTTTGATGAGATTTAGCAAAGGCGGCTTCAAAACCTTTTCACGTTTTCTTGAGTTTTGAAAAAGTTGAGTTGCTTTTGTAAACATTCAAAATCCTTGGTTAACAAAGTGCATTTTACTTTTCAAGTCCCGATTTATCGCACGACATTCTTCCACTATGGATTGTTGGTTTTGTTACGATCAACATCTAGACGAGGCATAAGTTCGGTGTGTTCAACGTGAGTCACAACATGATCATTATTTAGATCCTCAAGTATAACCACGAGTCAATTTGATTATCAATGGAAACCATAAGGTCATCTTGATCGTCAAATGTAACTACGGGTCTAATTGAAAATCATCGAATGAGATGTGGATGACTCATTTTGAACATTCGAGCCTTGCCGTATTCGGATGTTGGCGGAGATATTAGATCGAGATAAATAAGGTTTGTTCGGTACCGAGACATGCCATCGGTGTCATACACTGGGCTGTGTCCCTCATGTGTAACTCATGCATATTAGCCATCAACATAATAATTTGCATTGGCTCGCAAGTCCTCCATATCATCATGCGAGTCTGCATCCGCCATAAAGCGTGTTCTTTGTGCGTGAGAGTTCCACCACTTCATCCTTAAGAGCCAAAAGTAAAGCCTCCTTGTGATAAGCATTGCCCTAGTCCTCGGCTTTGGGCATGCATTAGCCAAGTGTCCCGCTCATTGCGCTTGTAGCATCAAGACCATTCAACCCATTCTCGAGCATTTCCTTGTTCCACCACTTGAGCTTTGTTGTTATTCCTACCCACATCATTAAACCCTTGACCACCGCCCATCGACGACCATAACCATGATTACGAACTTCAACTCGTCCATTGTTCACAATAGCTTGATTCCTTGTGTTAGATGAGGAACGAATGCGATTGTTGGATTTGTTGGTATAACGCTAAAAGCATTAGCAATCATAACAAATCCTTGTTGCAATGCTTCGAACGGATCGATTCCTCATTAGCTTGACCGAAAATGCTTGAGCATTGTTGTTGTTGTATGGAACCAATTGAGTTTGTTGAGATTGTTCTTTGAAGGATCATATGGTGTGATTGTGGCGATTGGTTGAGTTCTTTGGTTGAGGAGGATAACTGTTTTGAGCATACAAGGCAAGTTTTTGATTTTCCGGATGTGAAGGTGAAGCAATTTGAGCACGGAGAACCCTTTCCCTATCAACTTCCTTTTCATGAGGCTTCAAGTAATCGTACAACAATCCGTATGTAGAATGATGCATGTTCTTTGCTTGACGGAGAAAAATGACATACTTCTCCCATTCAGGACCAAGACTACTCAAGAATTTAGTATTAACTGCAATTCTTGGCATGATGATGTTGTGTTTATCCAAATCATTGATGATGTCTGAGAATCGATGATGATAAGACTCTAGTGTCTCTCCAGGTTCAATCAAGAAGTGTTCATAAGCCAAGTAAATTTTGGATTCCATATCCTCCTCGATTGAGTGCGAGATCCTTCCATAAGTAGATGAATGTGTTCCCACATTGCCTTTGCGATCTTTTAAGCATCAACACTTGGAAGAATTGGGTTTGGTAATCCTAAAGGATATATTGCATTGCAAGTTCATCGACTTCATAGTGTAGAAGTTCTTACGGATTCAGTCCGCACAAAGAGCAATGTTTGATTGTTCATCTCTTGGTGGATTAGCATTTGGATCCCCGGCACAATGACAAGAGGCATCCGAAATGGACCTTCCAAGATAACCTTTTTAAGAACTTTCCATGTGGCTTCTTAGATCACAAAACCTAAAGAACCTAATTACCCATTGATCGTAGTTTCACGGAGTGAGCATTGGAGGTCTATCAAGTGATCCACCTCATGAATTGATTGTTGGTCGCTTAAAGCTTCACACATCTTTGCAAACCAAGTGGGTTCCTTCATAGTGTTCCTTGATGGATGTTGATTGAAATCGTTTGTGTAGGGTTGAACTTGAAGAATTGGTGGTGTTTGAAAAATTTGTGGTGGAGGAATTAATCCAAGTTGTGGAGTATGTTGTTGATAAATTGCTTGTTGTTGAGTCCATTGTTGATGTTGTGGACTTAGTTGTTGTTGTTGTCGTTGAGTGTAAGTGTGAGGGAAATAGTTAGAGTATGGTGGTTGTGACATGTTGAAAAAACTTGTGTTATAAAATGGATATTTGTAGTCGAATGAACCTTTGTTGATGAAGAATCCTTAGGCGTAGAAATCACAATAAACCAAGTAGCACTTATGCATAAAAACACCAAAGTTACGCGTAACAGCAAGAGTTACGCGTAGTTTTAGCTTCGCGTAAGGAAGGTGAAAACACTAAAGTTATGCGTAAACAAGAAGTTAGGCATAGAAAACTTAGGCGAGGATTACCTTATGCGTAAGACTAGCCTTAGGCGTAAGATGAAACTTATGCGTAGGATGTTCTATGCGTAAGCTTATGCTTATGCGTAAGTTTAGGGTTTTTAGCTCAAGTGATCTTTTACACTATCACAAAGGCAAAAGATATCCCAAGTCGACGTATTTTCAGGCTTATCCAAGCAAGAAAACACGGAGTAAACCACGAAACTGAAGATCAAACCAAGGATAAAGTTACGCATAAGTTTAGGGTTTTGATACGCGTAGCTTTACTCGTAAAAATGATTTTGCCCAAAGATGTTTCTAAACTAGTTTTTGTGTGATGAAATAGCTTCAATATCACCAAAAGAACACAAGAGTGTGAAATTTGATGATCCAAAGCATAAAAAACGGTTACGCGTAGGATGAAGCCCGTGAACAAAAACTAGCTCAAAAACGATGATCTACGCATAAAGTTTGAAACTTTTTACCAAAAACAGTTATTTTAACACCTTAAAACGTTGAAAGGACAAGAATCTTGGATTAAAAAGTGTAAAAAACGGGTTTTTAAGCGGACCAAAGTATTAACCACGAACCGACGTTTACGCGTGGGACCGAAACCCACTTCAAAAACAATACGATTCACCCAACTAGTTGGCGATTGATACCTTTGTTAGGTTACTAGTTTTACAACACAAGCATCAATGAAAGAAATAAAGAAGAGATAGAGGTCGGTTGAACACGTAAACCACACACACACACACGAAAGAGTAAACCGGTTATGCGTAGAGGAGTGAAAGAGAATAAAATGAACAACCAACCCTCAAGTGAGCGTTATACAAGAGTATTTATAGGAAGGGAGCTAGGCAACACTCCTACTCCCTTCCTTTCCTTAATGGACATGGGCCTAAGCTCATGGGCCTTCTACATAAGGTTAAGCTAATAACAAACATAAAGGCCATAATTAAGCTAACTATTACATATGAATCACTAACACTTGATTTAGGTTTAGGATTCCAACACGTGATTCCAACACAAATAAAGTCAAACCAATTCCAAAATTTTAACAAAAATGTTTATTTATATTTTACGATCTTCTATTGTTTTGTCGATAACAAACGTAAAATCATTTTAACGAAACAAATAAAATACGTAAATGGTTTGAACTAATAGTTTCTAACATATTCACATTTTCACATGAAAACACTAAAACAAGTATAAGTGATTTTATGATTTAATATTACATATGTACAACAACTAATGTTTACATATTTGGGTAAAATATACACATAACTAGTATGTAGTATATTGGGTAATATAAATGGGTAGAAACTTAAGTATCATAACCCATTGGGCAAATACATTGAATGTAGTTGGGCACAACCCAAAGCCCATGACCCATGGATCTTGACCCATAACCCATTGCATGACATCATGCTTATATCATACATGGATAATATCCATAACCCATGGTTTTGACCCATACCCATGTGACTAGGTGCATTGCACTCAAGAGATACATTGTATCTAGCTAAAGACCCATGGATCAACCCATGACCCATAACCAAAATACCCATGGGTAAAGAGGAGCATCCCATGGATCCCTAGCTTTACGCTAGACGGATCCCTTGTGGGAGGGATCCGTGGGATCCGGGAACGATGAGAGTTTTTCTTCTATAAATAGTGAGCCATTTCTTCATTATTGCTCATCCCTTTCTAACATACTTTCCCCTAGAGTTGAAAACTCTCTAACCTCAGATCCAAGAGATCTATGTTTGTAGTTTTGTTTTTGTGTGATCTTCTAGGTTCCTCTTAAAGGCTAGATCACCACCTTTGAAGCTGAGCAAGCTCAAGTCCATGAGTTGCCATGCTTCCTCATCATCAAGACTACTGAAGTCTTCTTGTTGATGATTGTTTATCTTTTCCTAAGAAGTGTTGAAGACAATTGTGAAAGGTGTCTCAAGTGTCAAGACAAAGATATTAATGAAGGGTATCTATCGTCCACATCATTAGCACTTGTGGTAGGTGCTCAGAAGTCAAGACTAGAAGCATTATTGAAGGGTGCTTAGAAGTCAAGACACAAGACATTAGTGAAGAGTATCTTGAAGATCTAGTTAAAGGCATTAGTGAAAGGTGCCTTAGATGTACATTCGATATGGTGTGTTTCGATGTACAAGATAGACTAGTACTAGATCCAAGGATATTGATATACTTGATGATGTTGTAAAAAGGAGTGGATCTCCTTTGGGATTAGTCATTGGTGTAGTGTTGGGTAGTAGTTCCTCCATTGCAATGGAACTAGGTGCTTAGCCTAGTACCTAATAAAGGGTAGGCGACGTTGTGTAGGTGTGGTTCACCTTGGTGTGAAAGAACTAGGTACTTAGCCTAGTACCTTATAAAGGGTAGGCGACGTTGTGTAGGTGTGGTTCACCTTGGTGTGAAAGAACTAGGTTAGCCTAGTACCTTATAAAGGGTAGGCGACATTGTGTAGGTGTGGTTCACCGGTGAAAGAAGTGGTTAGCCTAGCACAGGAAAAAGGGTGGCGACGTTGTGAAGGCTTCTCCGCCATAAGGAGATTGGTGTAGTGTTTACGAACTCTCGAGTAGGTGACTCGGGAGTGGAGTAGGGAAAGGAAGGTGTCCTTGTAGCCGAACCACTATAAATACTCGCGTTGTGGTTTTGTGCTTCTTACTCTTATCTTTTTATTACATACTTTTATATGCTTGTTTATCAACATCCAACACACACGTCCAAATAGATTGACATAAGTCGATCTAAATAGTTTAAAAGGAAGTTTTAATTGGCAAAACTATTCAACCCCCCCTTCTAGTTTTCCACAATTGGCATCAGAGCTTCGTTACCAAGTTTCTTAAAGTATATTGTACTTTAAAAACTTGATACGATCCATGGTTAATTGAAAATTATAAAGAAAGTTTTTTTTTTCATAAAAACAAACACCATGTCTTTTAAAACTATTTGTTTGTATGTTGATTTGATAACAACATTTTTCTTATTCACTTTTTCATTTAATTGCACTAATCCTCTCTGTCATGTTGACTAGTCAAAGCTCACATCTATCAAGCCATAGGATTTGCTTGATAATAAAGATTACCTTCCCTAAGAAGGTATCTTAAGCATAAAGGAGCTGAAATTGTCTTCTGACATTTGCTGTGTCATTTGTAAAGACATTCCTAAGTGCATTTGAGGTATGACTTTCCACTTATCTCTAAATGATATTAGTTTAATAAAGAAGTGTGATTACTTAGGTATTTATTTGAGTGGATTTCGTGTATACACATGTTTTACATGTAGCTTCATTAGGAAGCTTTTTCTCACATACGTGACACTCTTTCGTCTAAAAATCATGGTTTATAAAATTTGTGTTTTGTCTCACTTAATCCAAAAATCATATCTTTCTAATAATAAAACAAAACACAAATCTCAAAAATTCCTCCTTCCCCATAAATAAACCCACTGTCTTCCACTCCATCAAATCCTCCTTTTTCAAATCTTCCAATTTCAAAAATTTCCTCTCATTCAAAACTTCATCTTCCTCTCCATTTCATCCCAACCGAAACCAAGAAGGATCATCTTCAACATGGTTTACATCGCCCTCGTGCTCATCGTCTTAACACTCATCGCACTTGTGTTCCCTATGATGAAGTTCACTTATGGAGACATTTACTTTGTGTTGTTAATCCTTTGTATCATTCTAAGCATTGAAATGAAATATTATTAATAGTCTAGTTTATCTAGGTTATTATTATCATAATGTGTTTGTCATTTCTTTTGTTTCGTACTTTTTCGTGATACATTAGAAGTCATGTATGCATGCTAAAAGAAAATGTAGGCTAAAACACATATCTTGGGATAAAATTGTAAAACCTATGTTTTTGTAAAATCTGTTTCTGTAACTACAGATCTACGGATCCCGGAAGATATACTAACCGGATCCCTTTTGTAAAAGAACCGTGGGATCCGTCCTACTGGAAAACAATTTTTCATGCAAATTATAAACCTCTTTTCTTCTAAAAAGTAATACTCCACTAGAATGTCAAAACCATAAATGAGTTAAGTGTCATTGTTGTTAAAAACCATTGTTAATAAAAATCTAGTAAAAACATTAGATAATCATAGGTTGACCACAAACATCACTTTCTATTAACTCTTCATTTCTATAGGTTCAACTTTGATTTTTCACTCACTAGCGTCTACTCTCCGAACATCTCCCTTGAACCCAACACACCTGGCATTCATGTCCGTGAGTTCAATAACCTCGAAAACCGTCACTTCCATGAAGGACGACAGACACCTTTCTACAATTCAAGAAGGTATCAATACCTCCTTCCGAGCCATAGGACTAGAATGTCTTCTTGAAATCAACGAGAAGATATGTCCAAGGTTCATAATGGAATTCTTCTGTCAAGTTGAACTCGTTCGTAACGAGGATCACTCTCTATCTCTTTGGTTTTATATCAAAAACCAAAAGTTTACTTTAACCCTTGGGAATTTTGCTCACATCCTCCGAATTCCAAATCATGGACAATGTGCCTTCACCAAAGATTGGTCACTTGATTCTCTCTTCAACTTTCGTGAAGAAAATAGTCCATATTGTTCTCACATACCCTCCCCGGAAGATTTACATCGCATAATATGCAAACCTCGACCATATTACTCCGATCCAAACATTATCTTCACACGGGAAATCCGAGAAGAGTACAAGCCCCTTGCACTCATCCCACGTGAAAATGTTTGAGTCTTAGGGAAATCGAGAAATCCTTCCCGCTTGTTGTGCTCACATATTGTATTGTTTGCTAACACAACAACCATACAATCTCGCCTACTTCTTCGCAAGGTGAATTGTAAATCTTCAAGGCTCCAAGAATAAACTCATCCCTTATGGAATGTTCTTGACGCGCCTCTATCATAACGTTATGCACTTTCATCCTCAATTTCAAAGTCCGTTGTACGTACTTGTGAACTAGATGATGGAATCGCTAATCATATCTCTCATGAAGACTTTCTTCATTCTTGATTCCACCAACACTCATCAACAACATGATGATCCTCCTAGCGAAAACACTCAAGGAACCTAGTAGTATTTCAAATAGGATCAATCCTCTTGTACTCGTGCTTTATCAATGTAATCCTATTTCCTTCATGAAATAAAACATCTTACATTTGATATCTTAGTGTTAGAACCCCTTTAAACTAATCTTGGAATATAATGCATTGTCAATATCATTGCATACCTTTAGTAAAGGTTCTGCTGAGCAGATGGACAGATCCCAAAGTTTGTGCTAGACGGATCCCTACATCTAGGGAACCGTGGGATCTGGCAAACAGAAAATGCAATTGCAAGCATTGTATTTCAAACATATCGTTAGAACACCTCACACTAAGCTAAACATAGTGTCTTAAGGCAAATTAAGTCCTTATCAAGTTAAGTAGATTCTTCCCACTCACACATAAACTCACCTAGATCACACCCAAAGATGCTTGTAGATCTATCATTTCATTTTAATCTATTACTCTTCCGCTCTCAAACACACACATCATTTTTCACATGATCCCTCATATCTAAACGTTAGAAACCTCTTATAGCAAAATTGATCATAATCATCCTTACGTCAAAATTGGTCGAAATTGATCAAATTCTAATTTTTCCATCTTAAGCCTTTAGGATATTCTCCAAAGGATTAATCTAAATCACTATCTGATCTCTAGGATCATTTAGCTTCAATTGACACTCTCATCCTTAGTGTCATCCTTGTTCATTTATTGGTACTCATGAAAGTTCCAATTCCTTCCATAAAAGGCAATCATTAAGCTACATCACTCATTACCTTCAAGTACTTAAGCACCCCTTTATTTAAGACACTTAGGAGGACTGAAACACTCAAGATGATATAGATCTTAGACTCTAGAAACATCATTTCTACTCTTTCATAGTTGCTGAGAGCCGGATCCCTAGGATTAGCCTAGACGGATCCCTCTAAGAAAGGAACCGTGGGATCCGGATGACAGTTTATGTCAACTCTAGCTAAATCAATCATTTCAAGCTCATCCTTCTAACTCAAACACTCCATCTCATCTTAAATGAGTTCCTAGATCAGTACAAACTCTGGAGTTGACTCTTGTGCATGTTAATCATCACATTCTAATGAATTTTAGTGGCTTAAGGTTTAAATGCACTTGCCAAATCTCTTGCTTTATAAACCACATTGTTAGGACTTCCATAGTCATCACCTTCATCCTAATTTTCAGCACTTAAGAAACCCTTACAAACTTTTTGAAATCATCTCATCATGAGGAAAACTCCAAGTAGTAACTTATCCACCAAAGAACCACCCAAGAAAATTGCTCGTGTTGTACACGAAATCTCTTCAACCGAATCAACTCCGGTCAAGCCAACAAGTGCAAGGATTGCTCCTCAACCAATCAAACCAATCCCTAGAAGGATAGTACACACAAAACTACCTATGCCAAACACCACCATACCTCCTAGGCCAAAAAATATAATTTCCACTAAACCATCACCATCGATTCCTAGAGCTATATCTTTTACATCTACACTATCATCACCACACCTCTACAATTTAGAGGATTTGCCTCCTAGGCCGTCTCATCCTCCTCCGCCGACAACATTCTCCTCATTAGGAGGAATAATGATACAAAATCAAGGTGTTGAGTCAACATTAGCTCCGACTTCCTTTTCGCCGTTTCCATCATATAATCCCATTTGGATTATGAGAAATCATCAAAGTCAACCACCCGACCATACGGAAGTTGACACTCTCTACCACCACCATCATTCTTGGTCGAGCCATTCTCAAATGCGCCCACCAATCCTCCGTCGTTTGAGGCTCCACAAGCCGCTTAACTTGATCCTTCGCATCAAGCCATTTCATTTCTTCCATCACCACTATCTAGCCATGACAAAGATTGTTATCATTGTCAACATGTTGAAAGTTTGATACATGAAGTACGAGAAGACCAACGTTTCATGTTCTATCACCTCCTCGAACGTTTCGACGAGATTAAACCTAAACAAACTTGAGCTAGAAGACTTTAGTGGTGTCCTAATATCAAGCGTTAGTTGGTCTAGAAATTCCTAATCATGTAATTTTAGAGTCATCTATATCATAACTCTAGTTTTATTAAATGAAATTACGTGCTACTTGTTATATGATTATGTTGTATTATACATATCTCACTTTGGTGATAACATTATTTGTTATACCACCATTTGCTGAATTTATTCATCAGCCAGACGGATCCCTTTAATTTGCCTAGACGGATCCCTACTAGAGAGGAACCGTGGGATCCATGAGACGAAAACTTATTTTCTATTAACTTGGATCACGTATGCAGGAAATTGTGCATTATACTTGTTTTCTAATCTTTGTTTTGTAGTTATTCAATTTACACATAAAGACTTTGACACCCTAAAGCTAGGGGGAGCTTTGTGTCAAAGCGATACATTGCAAATTACTTGCAATATTAGGATTACATTTCTTGAAATCCCTTTGCAAAATTGCAATCATCAAGGGGGAGCACATTCGTCACATAGACGAAATCTTTTGCAAACTTAGTTGCAAACAAACTAACTTAGTATTACTTTCTTGACGCTCTTACATAGGCTGGACTCGTCAAGGGGAGTTAAGACGAGATCCTTTCCGCTACTTGCTCTCTATTTCCTTTTATTTCATTCACATTTTTTCCTAAAACAATGTGTTAGTTTTCTTCAAGCTCTTTTGTTTCGACAAAAAGGGGGAGAAGAAAGTAAAAACTACAAATTCAAACTTTTACAAATTTTAGCTTTTCATTAAAATAATTTTATGTTTTGTCGTCAACAAAAAGGGGGGGATTGTTAATACAAATAAGCCGTAAAAACGTTTATTTATATTTTACGATCTTCTAATGTTTTGTCGATAACAAACGTAAAATCATTTTAACGAAACAAATAAAATACGTAAATGGTTTGAACTAATAGTTTCTAACATATTCACATTTTCACATAAAATACTAAAACAAGTATAAGTGATTTTATGATTTAATATTACATATGTACAACAACTAATGTTACATATTTGGGTAAAATATACACATAACTAGTATGTAGTATATTGAATGTAGTTGGGTACAACCCAAAGCCCATGACCCATGGAGCTTAACCCATTGCATGACATCATGCTTATAACATACATGGATAATATCCATAACCCATGGTTTTGACCCATACCCATGTGACTAGGTGCATTGCACTCAAGAGATACATTGTATCTAGCTAAAGACCCATGGATCAACCCATGACCCATAACCAAGATACCCATGGATAAAAGAGGAGCGTCCCACGGATCCCTAGCTTTACGCTAGACGGATCCCTTGTGGGAGGGATTCGTGGGATCTGAGGAATAGTAGATTTTTTCTTCTATAAATGGTGAGCCATTTTTTCATTATTGCTCATCTCTTTCTAACATACTTTCCCCTAGAGTTGAAAACTCTCTAACCTCAGATCCAAGAGATCTATGTTTGTAGTTTTGTTTTTGTGTGATCTTCTAGGTTCCTCTTAAAGGCGAGATCACCACCTTTGAAGCCGAGCAAGCTCAAGTCCATGAGTTGCCATGCTTCCTCATCATCAAAAATACTGAAGTCTTCTTGTTGATGATTGTTTATCTTTTCCTAAGAAGTGTTGAAGACATTTGTGAAAGGTGTCTTAAGTGTCAAGATGAAGATATTAGTGAAGGGTATCTATCGTCCACATCATTAGCACTTGTGGTAGGTGCTTAGAAGTCAAGACTAGAAGCATTATTGAAGGGTGCTTTGAAGTCAAGACACAAGACATTAGTGAAGGGTGTCTTGAAGATCTAGTAAAAGGCATTAATGAAAGGTGTCTTAGATGTACATTCGATATGGTGTGTTTCGATATACAAGATAGACTAGTACTAGATCCAAGGATATTGATATCCTTGATGATGTTGTAAAAAGGAGTGGATCTCCTTTGGGATTAGTCGTTGGTGTAGTGTTGGGTAGTAGTTCCTCCATTGCAATGGAACTAGGTGCTTAGACTAGTACCTAATAAAGGGTAGGCGACGTTGTGTAGGTGTGGTTCACCTTGGTGTGAAAGAACTAGGTACTTAGCCTAGTACCTTATAAAGGGTAGGCGACATTTTGTAGCTGTGGTTCACCTTGGTATGAAAGAACTAGGTACTTAGCCTAGTACCTTATAAAGGGTAGGGCGACGTTGTGTATGTGTGGTTCACCTTGGAGTTAAAGAACCCGGTGGTTAGCCTAGCACCGGAAAAAGGGTAGGCGACATTGTGAAGGCTTCTCCGCCATAAGGAGATTGGTGTAGTGTTTATGAACTCTCGAGTAGGTGACTCGGGGAGTGGAGTAGGGCAAGGAAGGTGTCCTTGTAGCCGAACCACTATAAATACTCGCGTTGTGGTTTTGTGCTTCTTAATCTTATCTTTTCATTACATACTTTTATATGCTTGTTTATCAACATCCAACACACATGTCCAAATAGATTGACATAATTCGATCTAAATAATTTAAAAAGAAGTTTTAATTGGCAAAACTATTCAACCCCCCTTCTAGTTTTCCACACTTTTAAGACCAGAGATTGTGAAAATGCTGATTACATTCCTTGATCATAACAATGCACTGGTGCAGCTCTTCAGGACAACAAGGGACAAGCTACAACAACATGAAGTGTCGCAGTTTAAAGTAAGACTCTTCAGTGCTGGAAAAGCATCGCAATATGAGAGTCCAACTGCTGACGCAATAGGCGCTATAGTTTTTGAGGACATGGAGGAGACGAAGAGCGGCTTTGATGTCATATTGGAAGCTCATTCTTGTGAAGCGCAGAGGATTAACAAACTACATGCAATATATAGGCCAGCTCAGTTTCCGTTGTTTTTCCTCTTTGGTGAACATGGCTATCATGTGGACCTACGCTATGTTAACATCGAATCAACTTCAACACGTAGGGGCCGAAAAATGTCTATGAAAGCATTTTATTGTTATTAGTTACATGATAGGTGTGGATATTACAACCTGTTGAGTAGAGGTGGGAGGCTATTTTAAAAATATGTTGTCACTGCATATTGTAGTATAGAACATAGTTGAATGGATTTCATTAGAGCGAATCAATCAAGCATTAGAGGAGACTATTTAACGGGTCTGTATGATGAAATTGCACGTGGTGATGTTGATGGTTCGGATATGGGGTTGAGAATTATTTTGCCTTAGTCATTTATTGGGGGCCCCCGATATATGTATAGTCATTATTTAGATGCTCTAGCAATCTGCAGGGTACATGGCAACCCTGCATTTTTCGTAACGTTCACATGTAACACCAAGTGGCACGAAATCTGTGAATACATGGTGCATATCCAAACCTTCGCATCCGATGATGGATGTTATAGACCGTGTATTTGAGCGTAAAATTCACTCCTTTATTAACTATTTACGGGAATCTCGACCTTTTGGCTCATTGAATGCAAGTATATTATATTTAGATTACCGTATTCACAACTGATGTACTAACACGTATGTGTCACCCATAGAAAAAAGCTTATTGCTTCTTCATGTTTCTTTTTTTTAGTGTTGTATACGGTGGAGTTCCAAAAAAAGGGGTCTACCACATTGTCATATATTGTTGTGGGTAATACGTAGAACTAAAAAGATGCGGCCTGAGGATGTAGATAGGTATGTAAGCGCAGAACTAATCCATCAGCAAAACGATCCAGAAGATTTTAGAGTTATATCAGAATTTATGATGCACGGTCCCTGTGCAAATGCAGTTTGTATGCGTGATAGAACGACGTGTAATTTTTTTTCCCAATGGAGTATTGCGAAGCCACAGTTTTTGACAAAGCTGGGTATGCACACTACAGAAGGAGGGACGTTCAGATAGATGCACATCGATGTGGTGTCAGGTTAGACAATGTTTACGTTGTGTCGTACAATCGCGAACTATGTATGAGGTTTTATGCACATATAAATGTTGAATATTGTGGCTGGACGATGCTCATAAAGTACCTATTTAATTATATTTCAAAGGGTACGGACATAATTATTGCTCGGGTGATAACACTCAGATTGTACATGTTTTCAGTAGCGTTATGTGTGCTTTTGTATATGTTATTTGGTTATATTCATATGATTTTAGTGCTTAATCGCATCAAAAGATGTTTGTCTAGTATTTATAACCAAGTTCAGGAAAACGGAGGAAAAGTTAAAGATTGTTCAATAAAAGAAGATTTTTATTTCAGTGAAGCATGTCAAGCACAAGTCAGCATTTCAAGTATCGTAGAAGATCAAGTTGAATGAAGAACCAAGCTCTACAAGTCAGAATCAAGAAAAAGGTCGATTTTCCATCATTCATGAAGACCAGCCAATCGGTCGCAACCCGCAACCGAATCGGCTGGAAAGTGGTCAAAAGTTATACCCTGAAGACAGACCAGCCGATCGGTCGCCGCCCGCAACCGATTCGGCTGGGTTAGTGCAAGAAGACCAACCGGATCGGCTGGACAAGCAACCGATCCGGCTGGAAGGCCTGTTTCTGCTATTTCTTCATCACTAAGATTCCCCAATGCATCCAAACGATTCTAGGTCCTTCTCTTGGTGTATTCTACTCCCTTCCTAACTCCTTGGAGGCCAAGTTCAGCATTTAATACCCTAGGCATTGGAACTAGTATAAATAGAGACCTCTTGTGAGCATTTGAGACACACACTTCAATAAAACTCTCTCTACTCATCAAACACAAAGCTCTTAGCTCTGAAATTCGTCCTTAGAAGTCAAGGAAAGTTTGGAGGTCCAAGAAGTCAACATTTGGAGGTCAAACCCCTATGAAGTCGACCCCAATACTTTGGGAATCATTACTTCACCATTTGTAATCTTATTCCAAACATTGTAAGACTCTTAATCATGTTTTATAATGTTCAAAGTTCTGAGTTTATGTTTATGTTTATGTTTGCTATGAGTGGCTAGTTTATTTATACACTTGCTTAAACGATGTTAATTATCATGTGATCAGTCTATGATTGTGTTAACATGTTTTAATTCAATTTCAAGTTAATTCTAAGATCCAATTGTGCTAAAGTTTCATAGTGACATTTGTTAATCAAGTTTGACTAGTTGATAGTAATCGTAGAGGTCGAAAGAACTTATTGTTATTCAACTAGTTATAATCATTTTGTCTATGGATGATTGTTTTTCCCCATTATTCTTGGTTAAACAAAGAAACTAAAGTGTGGTTAAAATAAGAACGCTTTTTGATTATCAAGTTAGATTGATTGGAAACATCTAAAAGGTCGTAAGATTAGTTGTTTACAATCAATTGTAACCTTTTGTCTATAATCGGTTACCTTTTGTATTGACCATTTATTAAGCAAATTTGATAAGACAAATGGATGTTTTTGTGTTTAAGTTTATGAAAGTAAACTTATGAAACTTGAATTGATTGGTTAAATTTAATGCTTGTTTTTATGAACTAAAATCTTGACGAAGGTTTAACTTGTAAGAACAATAGATTAGTACACCAACTAATTATCATAACCAACTTGTTAAGAGGTTAACACAATCATATTAATCATGGATAAGAAACTAGTTTAAGCAAGTGTAGTTTTTAATCATCCGAATTTCATTATATCTATTCCCGTTGTTATTTGCTTTTGGATTGCCTTAGTTGATTTAGACTTGTTAATTAGATTCACTCACAAATCCCTGCGAACGATCCCGACTAACCTTCAAAATCTTGCTATAACGGACGAGTGCACTTGCTCGTATGTGTTATTGGTAAATTTGGTAAATCATCTTTTATAAATTTAAAACTTGTACACACCTAGCACATCAAGTTTTTGGCGCCGCTGCCGGGGATTTTATTGTGTTTCAGCAAGTTTTAAATCCACTTCAGTCGATCCATTTCTAAATTTTTTTAGAGAGCTCCAACCGATCGGTCGTCTTCAAAACCGATCCGGTTGCGACAAAACCCATAACCAAGTTGATCTAACCGATCGATCGCCCCTTGCAACCGATCTGGTTACTCTCTTCTGTCCGAAAATCTGTTTTCTTTGTTTGTCCCTGTGTTTAGATATTGCCTGGATTCTCTAGGTCATTGGATGAACACTCGTGCAACTGGAATAGAACCAATCTCACCTCTTACCAACCCCGAACGTTTGATTCGAAGAAGAAGAAGAACACCTTTTATACCATTAGAAAACCGTATACCTAGAGTACCAAACCCACCATTTGATAACCTTGTAGAAGCCAAATTCGTTTACAACTGTTTCACCTATTTACCTTTCCCTATGGCGGACGATCAACCCATGTGGGGAACCAACCGAGCCGTAGCACCAACTCCTGGGAGTGCTATTGTTGTTGTCAACCTTGGTGACAACTTCACCATGAATGGTCATCATCTTTCTATGATCAAGGACCGCCAATTCAATGGTCGTGCGAGGGCCGATCCGCATAAGCACATTGCCGAATTCATCGAAATTTGCGGCATGTTCCGGTATGGCGACACCGATGTCAATGCCATTAAACTTAAACTTTTTCCATCATCACTCGCCGGAGATGCAAAAGTATGGTACAATGAATTGACCCAAGGAATTATCAATACTTGGGAGGAGATGAGGCAAGCCTTTGTAAGCTGATTCTTTCCACTTGCCATGTTTGATCGATTAATGGGAGAAATTCGTGCTTTCACACAAAACCCAAACGAATCACTTGTCGAAGCTTGGCTTCAGATGAAAGATTTGCTTCGTAGTTGTCATGGACATGGACTATCTAAAGGAACCATTATCTAAATCTTTAACCATGGACTAGACGAAATTTCTCAATGTATCCTTGATGCCGGAGGAATTTTTCTCTATAAGACTCCTAACGATGCACATCAATTAATCGAAGATCGAGTACTTCTTAAACTCGATTGGTCTAAAGATTCAAAAACCAAACCCCTTTGAAAAACCGTTGCTTTTGTCGAAAAATCCGATAGCTCGAAACTCATAGAGAAAATGGAAGCCTTAACTTCGAAAATAGATTCACAATACAAAGATATCAAAGGAGAAATGAAGGAAATGCGAGATGGATGCAACAATTGTGTAGGAAATCACCCATCGTCTGAGTGCGACGATAAACCCATGGGTGGACCCAACGAAGGAGACGCGAATTTTGTCCAAGGAGGATATCGTGGTAGTTATTACGGTAGGAATTCTGGAAATTGGCAAGACCGCCAACCAAGGGATAACAATCGTGATTCTCAACCTCGAAGCGACAATCCGCCCCCACAAAACTCGAACAAAAAGATGGAACAATCCGAATTCAAAAAAACCATGAAATAATTCGTGACTGCTCAAAAATCAACGAATGATTTCATCAAAAATCAGTTTTTCAATCTCAAAGCCAAAGTTGAGCAGGGACAGAAAATCATCAAGCCTCTATCCAAGATCTCGAAAACAAATTTGGTAGATTTTCTGATCAACATTCCTCTCGACCATCTGGTTCATTACCAAGTAACACCCAATCCAACCCAAAACTATCAAACGATAAAACCTACCGTCCACCACAAACAAGAAATGAGCATATCAATGTTGTATTCACATGAAGCTGAGGAAACCAACCCAACACACACCACCAAAAAGAAAACCGTTCCACCTGTCAAGGCGTACACACCAAAAATTCCATATCCTCAATGCCTTAAGAAAGTAAAAATGGAAGAACGAGATAAGAAGTTCATTGAAATAATCAAAGAGGTTAGACTCAATGTTCCCCTCGTTGATGTCTTAGCCGGAATGCCCAATTACGGGAAATTCTTGAAAGAAATTTTTAACAACAAGAGCAAGCTAAAACAAATATTAGCTACCTTCCTTAACGAAGAATGCTCAGCCATCGTTCAAAACAAAGTTCCGCCAAAGCTCGTAGATCCTGGGAGCTTTCTTATTCCACGCACTTTCGGGAATAATATTCAATGCGATGCTTTAGCCGACCTAGGCGCAAGTATCAATTTGATGCCTTATTCACTGTATTCAAAATTATCCATCAACAACCTTAAACCGACAAAGATGAGCATTCGATTAGCAAATCATTCTTATCAATATCCTGTTGGAATTGCCGAGAATATGCTCGTTCAAGTTGGTAAATTCATTTTTCCTGTGGACTTTGTAATCTTGGAAATGGAAGAAGATAGTAAAGTCCCACTCATCTTAGGAAGACCTTTTCTAAATACCGCTGATGCGATCATCAAAGCGAAGGGTAAAGAACTCAAACTTGGAGTTGGAGAAGATAGAATCACCTTTCTAATTGATAAAGCAATGCGCTATCCACGTTCCAGTGATGACACTTGTTTCAACATTGATGTTATCGATGAGGTCACTGACGAAGAATTGGATGCGTTACTTAAAGAATCTGATCCATTCATGACTACTTCCAAAAAAATCAATGAAACAGACCTTAACAAAGAGTTTGCTGATTTTATAAAAGTAGAGTTCGAAGGAGATAACACAGAGGAGGAAGAAATGAAGGAAGAGAATTTTGAAGAAATAATTTTCGATGACGAGATGAGAATAAAATCTTCTATTCAATAACCACCAACAGATCTCGTACTCAAACCTCTCCCTGATCATCTTGAATATGCTTATCTGGAGGAAAACTCACTTCTTCCAGTAGTCATATTTCATTACTCGAGGAAAAGGAGAAAGAAAGTTTAGTTTCTATCCTCAAAAATCATAAACGATCTTTCACTTGAAAAACATCTGATATCCCAGGACTTAGTCCCAATTTCTGCAAACACACAATCAATTTCGAAAATGGGATTAAATCTGTTGTGGAACGTCGACTCAATCCCAATATGAAAGAAGTTATCAAAAAGGAAATCATCAAACTTCTTGATGCTGGTATCATTTACCCGATCGAGGACATTCCTTGGGTGAGTCCCGTTCACTGTGTTCCCAAGAAAGGAGGGATAACGGTTGTGACTAACGAACGGAATGAACTAGTTCCTACTAGAACTGTCACTGGTTGGCGCGTTTGTATTGACTACCGTAAATTAAACAAAGCCACCAGAAAAGATCATTTTCCCCTCCCATTCATGGATCAAATGCTTGAAAGACTAGCATGGAATAAATTCTTTTGTTTCCTCGATGGATTTTCAGGATACTTTCAAATTCCAATCTATCCGAATGATCAAGAAAAGACCACCTTCACTTGCCCTTTTGGAACCTACGCATATCGGCGTATGCCTTTTGGTCTTTGTAATGCACCTGCAACTTTTTAAAGGTGTATGATAGCCATATTCCAAGACATGCTTGAAACCTCCATGGAAGTTTTCATGGATGAATTTTCAGTTTTCGGAAACTCATTCGAAGCTTGTCCTTCCAATCTTGATAAAATGCTCGAAAGATGCGAAGCTGCACATCTTGTCCTTAACTAGGAAAAATGTCACTTTATGGTGACTGAAGGAATTGTGCTTGGCCACAAAATCTCCAGTGCGGGCATGGAAGTAGATAAAGCAAAAATCGACGTTATCACGAAACTTCCACCACCAACTAACGTTAAAGCCGTTAGAAGTTTTTTAGGACATGTCGGATTTTACTGCCAATTTATCAAAGATTTTTCAAAAATATCTCGTCCGATGACAAAACTTCTTTAGAAGGATTTTGTCTTCGACTTCAATGTTGATTGCATAAAAGCATTCAAAACATTGAAATCTCAAATGACCAGTGCTCCCATCATGGTTTTGCCTGATTGGTTACTACCCTTCGAGCTCATGTGCGATGCAAGCGATTTTGCTGTTGGAGCCGTCTTAGGCCAACGAGAAGGAAAACACTTTCGGCCCATATATTTTGCTAGCAAGACCTTTGAATGGTGCTCAAGAAAATTATCGATCCGTAAAAGAATTACTTGCCGTAGTTTTCGCGTTCGACAAATTCCGATCTTACCTCGTGCTTTCAAAAACAGTCGTGTTCACCGATCATTTGACACTCAAATATCTATTCACCAAGCAAGATGCTAAGCCGCATCTCATCAGATGGATTCTGCTACTCCAAGAATTTGACATCAAAATCAAAGATAAGAAAGGAGCAGAGAATCTTGCCCCTGATCATTTGTCACGTCTTTAGAATCCTGATCTAGAGGAGTTGAAGGAAGAAAAAATCGATGATTACTTCCCTGATGAAACCCTCATGACGGTTGATGAAAACGAAGATCCTTGGTTTGCTGACTTTGCAAACTATCTCGTTGGAGGAATTCTCAGAAAAGGTTTAACTTACGCTCAACGGAGCAAATTCTTTTCGGAACTTAAACACTACTTTTGGGAAGAACCTTATCTTTTCAAAATGTGCCCTGATGGAATGACCTGAAGATGTGTTTCTGGTTCCGAAACCCGAAAAATTCTTGATGAATTTCATCATGGCCCTACTGGGGGAAATTATGGTCCTTCCACCATAGCTAAAAAAGTTTTTGATGCTGGATTCTATTGGCCAACCATATTCAAAGAAGCACATACACTTGTCCAAAACTGTGATGCTTGCCAAAGATCCACCAACCTTTCACACAAAGACGAAATGCCATTAACAAGCATTCAAGTGTGTGAAATATTCGATATTTAGGGAATTGATTTCATGGGACCGTTTCCAAAATCACACAAATATGAATACATTCTCGTTGATATAGATTATGTGTCCAAATGGGCAGAAGCCGAAGCTTCACCAACAAACGATGCTCGTGTTGTCGTTAATTTTCTCAAAAAGCTTTTTGCTCGTTATGGAATTCGCAAAGCATTGATAAGCGATCGAGGAACCCATTTCTATAACCGAAAAATGGAGAAAACCATAAAAAGATATGGAGCTCATCATTGTTTTGCGACAGCTTATCACCTATAAACCAGTGGCCAATTTGAAAACACCAACAGAGCTCTTATAAGAATACTCGAAAAAATAGTGAAGGACAATCCTTCAGTGTGGTCAAAAAAACTTGACGATGTTCTATGGGCATTTCGTACATCTTACAAAACTCATATTGGCACAACTCCTTACAGACTCCTGTATGGGGAAACTTGTCATTTACCATTCGAAGTTGAACATCGTGCTTACTGGGCTCTTAGAAGTCATGCGCCGATATCAAAATAGTGAAGAAAAGAGATTTTGCAATTGCACGAACTCGGCAATTGAGACTCCAAGCTTATGAAAATTCCAAAGCGTATAAAGCTAGAACCAAAGGTTATCACGACAAAAGTGCGAATTGAAAAGAATTCAAAGCGGAGATAAAGTTACGCTTTTCAACATGAAATTCAAATTCAAAGCTCTAAGTCGCAACCGAGATGGTTCGGGCCATATATCGTTAAACATGGATATCCATCCGGATATGTCAAACTTTATGACAAACAGGGTGGAAGTTTTATTGTTAATGGGCACCAAATCAAATTATACTACGATAAGGAGCAAATGAATGAAATTTCAGTTGACAGTTTTGCCTGAAAATGAATTTGAAACCATCACCTTCGTAGCACCTTTTCCAGCAAGAATCACACAAAGGGTTCCTTGGAAACCATCTGCTGAATTCATCTGGAGGGATATTGATGCGACTGGTGAAGAATTCATGTATGTCCCCGAACTTTTCAAAATGTTCAAGGTCAGCAATGACCAAGTGAATCAGGAAGATTCGAGTCAGGCTGATGACTCATTAATAAAACAAGCGCTTCTCGGGAGGCAACCCGTGTGTTTTAGATTTGATTTTCTGTGGTCATGTCCCAAAGTTTAAACCTTTGGTTGAACTTAAGTGTGAGAGGGAGGGGTGCCACATCTTAATAAAACTCTTTTTGTTTGTATATAAGATTTTGTGCAGGTAATGATTACTCCAGTGGACGCTTGGATCAAAGAAAATTAAGCTAACAAACTCATTTGAATATCTGGTTTTATCTCTATTTCCTTATTCCTATACTTTGAAGTTCGTTTTTCACATTGAGGACAATATTTAACTTAAGTGTGGGGGGTGAATAGGAAAATTAGAGTTTCTAAGCTTAAAATTAAATTTTTGTTTGCCCTTGTGATCTAGTTATTTTTACGCTTTTAAGATAATATATTAGAATAACTGGATCAATCCACTGGTAATATTTGAAAATTTGAGATGTGTTCCGATTAATATTGCAACCCATTCTGGGATCGATAACATTTGCTAGCACATATTATAGCCCTTTCCACTAAAATTGTGAGGATTTGAGCCTGTTCTATATAAAGCATACATCTTTTATGCTTAAATCTATTGTTATGAGTGTGCCGGTGATTTTATTTATTCTAGAACTTGTACTTGTAAATCATTACCAGACCGCATTGAGATCGCATTCATGCGATATAAGTGAATTCGTGTGATAAAGAGGCACCTTAGGATTTTAACCCAAATGGCCTTCCATTTTTCATATTATGATATATTAACTAGCCACATCGGTTAGTTAACCACCCACATGGACCCATTTGTAGCGCTCATCTTTAGCGCTAGATACCCTTAGTTACACCCTCTGAGCCATCCTTTTCGTTTTTGATAAATCCAGAAAATACAAAAATATTTTACACTTTAAGCCTTAGCATAACCCTTGTCAATGTCTAAACGGTTGGTTGCTAGTCGCCTGGTATGAGAAGATTGTCTAGATGATTATGAGTTACCACACCTTGTCAGTTGTATGAACAATGAAAAAAAGAAAAAAGAAAAGAAAAGAAAAAGATATATGTATCAACCAATGTGCTATGCTCAAAGAAAAGTTGTTATGGCGAATCAAAGCAAAGAGTTGTGGAAATCCGAAGAAAAGAAAATGAAGCTATGATCATTTATTGGTTTGCGGATTGTTTGGTAGCTAGCAACATGGGTATTAGACTTGATTCTATTTTTCTTTTAACACCAATTTCATTAACATTCACATGCCTTATCCATACCCTTGACCATAAGCCAAATATTTCAACCCGAATAAAAGTCCTTTTTAGATGTTTTTGCTTGGTGCTCACGCCACGTCGGTGGAGTTTTGTTTCTTGTACAAGCCTATGGTAATAATCTAATCATGACTGAGCAATGAGTGTGATTTATCTTGTTACTCAACTAAAAATTGAGTGATTGAGTGAATTATATTTCGTTCCTTTTTCGTGAGGTGTTTTGAAATGTCAATCATGCAAGAAAGTCATTGGATATTGTCAAGCATCTTGAATTTTCACCCTTAAAAACTAAATTGATGAATATTCTCTCGTACTTGTACTTGGTGGATTTGCATCATATTTTTCGTAATCATAATTTTGTACCGGTGGATATTTTATTTTCTAGATTTGCTTGAGAGAAAGCAAAGTTTAAGTGTGGGAAATTTGATAACGCTCAGATTGTACATATTTTCAGTAGCATTATGTGTTCCGATTAATATTGCAACCCATTCTGGGATCGATAACATTTTCTAGCACATATTATAGCCCTTTCCACTAAAATTGTGAGGATTTGAGCCTGTTCTATATAAAGCATACATCTTTTATGCTTAAATCTATTGTTATGAGTGTGCCGGTGATTTTATTTATTCTAGAACTTGTACTTGTAAATCATTACCAGACCGCAGTGAGATCGCATTCATGCGATATAAGTGAATTCGTGTGATAAAGAGGCACCTTAGGATTTTAACCCAAATGGCCTTCCATTTTTCATATTATGATATATTGACTAGCCACATCGGTTAGTTAACCACCCACATGGACCCATTTGTAGCGCTCATCTTTAGCGCTAGATACCCTTAGTTACACCCTCTGAGCCATCCTTTTCGTTTTTGATAAATCCAGAAAATACAAAAATATTTTACACTTTAAGCCTTAGTATAACCCTTGTCAATGTCTAAACGGTTGGTTGCTAGTCGCCTGGTATGAGAAGATTGTCTAGATGATTATGAGTTACCACACCTTGTCAGTTGTATGAACAATAAAAAAAAGAAAAAAGAAAAGAAAAGAAAAAGATATATGTATCAACCAATGTGCTATGCTCAAAGAAAAGTTGTTATGGCGAATCAAAGCGAAGAGTTGTGGAAATCCGAAGAAAAGAAAATGAAGCTATGATCATTTATTGGTTTGCGGATTGTTTGGTAGCTAGCAACATGGGTATTAGACTTGATTTTATTTTTCTTTTAACACCAATTTCATTAACATTCCCATGCCTTATCCATACCCTTGACCATAAGCCAAACATTTCAACCCGAATAAAAGTCCTTTTTAGATGTTTTTGCTTGGTGCTCACGCCACGTCGGTGGAGTTTTGTTTCTTGTACAAGCCTATGGTAATAATCTAATCATGACTGAGCAATGAGTGTGATTTATCTTGTTACTCAACTAAAAATTGAGTGATTGAGTGAATTATATTTCGTTCCTTTTTCGTGAGGTGTTTTGAAATGTCAATCATGCAAGAAAGTCATTGGATATTGTCAAGCATCTTGAATTTTCACCCTTAAAAACTAAATTGATGAATATATGCTCTCGTACTTGTACTTGGTGGATTTGCATCATATTTTTCGTAATCATAATTTTGTACCGGTGGATATTTTATTTTCTAGATTTGCTTGAGAGAAAGCAAAGTTTAAGTGTGGGAAATTTGATAACGCTCAGATTGTACATATTTTCAGTAGCATTATGTGTTCCGATTAATATTGCAACCCATTCTGGGATCGATAACATTTTCTAGCACATATTATAGCCCTTTCCACTAAAATTGTGAGGATTTGAGCCTGTTCTATATAAAGCATACATCTTTTATGCTTAAATCTATTGTTATGAGTGTGCCGGTGATTTTATTTATTCTAGAACTTGTACTTGTAAATCATTACCGGATCAGCGGTGAGATCGCATTCATGCGATATAAGTGAATCGTGTGATAAAGAGGCACCTTAGGATTTTAACCCAAATGGCCTTCCATTTTTCATATTATGATATATTGACTAGCCACATCGGTTAGTTAACCACCCACATGGACCCATTTGTAGCGCCATCTTTAGCGCTAGATACCCTTAGTTACACCCTCTCGAGCCATCCTTTTCGTTTTTGATAAATCCAGAAAATACAAAAATATTTTACACTTTAAGCCTTAGTATAACCCTTGTCAATGTCTAAACGGTTGGTTGCTAGTCGCCTGGTATGAGAAGATTGTCTAGATGATTATGAGTTACCACACCTTGTTAGTTGTATGAACAATAAAAAAAAGGAAAAAGAAAAGAAAAGAAAAAGATATATGTATCAACCAATGTGCTATGCTCAAAGAAAAGTTGTTATGGCGAATCAAAGCGAAGAGTTGTGGAAACCAAGAAAAGAAAATGAAGCTATGATCATTTATTGGTTTATGGATTGTTTGGTAGCTAGCAACATGGGTATTAGACTTGATTTTATTTTTCTTTTAACACCAATTTCATTAACATTCCCATGCCTTATCCATACCCTTGACCATAAGCCAAACATTTCAACCCGAATAAAAGTCCTTTTTAGATGTTTTTGCTTGGTGCTCACGCCACGTCGGTGGAGTTTTGTTTCTTGTACAAGCCTATGGTAATAATCTAATCATGACTGAGCAATGAGTGTGATTTATCTTGTTACTCAACTAAAAATTGAGTGATTGAGTGAATTATATTTCGTTCCTTTTTCGTGAGGTGTTTTGAAATGTCAATCATGCAAGAAAGTCATTGGATATTGTCAAGCATCTTGAATTTTCACCCTTAAAAACTAAATTGATGAATATTCTCTCGTACTTGTACTTGGTGGATTTGCATCATATTTTTCGTAATCATAATTTTGTACCGGTGGATATTTTATTTTCTAGATTTGCTTGAGGGAAAGCAAAGTTTAAGTGTGGGAAATTTGATAACGCTCAGATTTTACATGTTTTCAGTAGCATTATGTGTTCCGATTAATATTGCAACCCATTCTGGGATCGATAACATTTTCTAGCACATATTATAGCCCTTTACACTAAAATTGTGAGGATTTGAGCCTGTTCTATATAAAGCATACATCTTTTATGCTTAAATCTATTGTTATGAGTGTGCCGGTGATTTTATTTATTCTAGAACTTGTACTTGTAAATCATTACTGATCATAGTGAGATCGCATTCATGCGATATAAGTGAATTCGTATGATAAAGAGGCACCTTAGGATTTTAACCCAAATGGCCTTCCATTTTTCATATTATGATATATTGACTAGCCACATCGGTTAGTTAACCACCCACATGGACCCATTTGTAGCGCTCATCTTTAGCGCTAGATACCCTTAGTTACACCTCTGAGCCATCCTTTTCGTTTTTGATAAATCCAGAAAATACAAAAATATTTTACACTTTAAGCCTTATCATAACCCTTGTCAATGTCTAAACAGTTGATTGATAGTCGCCTGGTATGAGAAGATTGTCTAGATGATTATGAGTTACCGCACCTTGTCAGTTGTATGAACCATAAAAAAAAAGAAAAAAGAAAAGAAAAGAAAAAGATATATGTATCAGCCAATGTGCTATTCTCAAAGAAAAGTTGTTATGGCGAATCAAAGCGAAGAGTTGTGGAAATCCGATGAAAAGAAAATGAAGCTATGATCATTTATTGGTTTGCGGATTGTTTGGTAGCTAGCAACATGGGTATTAGACTTGATTCTATTTTTCTTTTAACACCAATTTCATTAACATTCCCATGCCTTATCCATACCCTTGACCCTAAGCCAAACATTTCAACCCGAATAAAAGTCCTTTTTAGATGTTTTTGCTTGGTGCTCACGCCACGTCGGTGGAGTTTTGTTTCTTGTACAAGCCTATGGTAATAATCTAATCATGACTGAGCAATGAGTGTGATTTATCTTGTAACTCCACTAAAAATTGAGTGATTGAGTGAATTATATTTCGTTCCTTTTTCGTGAGGTGTTTTGAAATGTTAATCATGCAAGAAAGTCATTCGATATTGTCAAACATCTTGAATTTTCACCCTTAAAAACTAAATTGATGAATATTCTCTCGTACTTGTACTTGGTGGATTTGCATCATATTTTTCGTAATCATAATTTTGTACCGGTGGATATTTTATTTTCTAGATTTACTTGAGGGCAAGCAAAGTTTAAGTGTGGGAAATTTGATAACGCTCAGATTGTACATGTTTTCAGTAGCATTATGTGTGCTTTTGTATATGTTATTTGGTTATAATCATATGATTTTAGTGCTTAATCGCATCAAAAGATGTTCGTCTAGTACTTATAACAAAGTGCAGGAAAACGTAGGAAAAGTTAAAGAATGTTCAATAAAAGAAGATTTCCGTTTCAGTGAAGCATGTCAAGCACAAGTCAGCATTTCAAGTATCGTAGAAGATCAAGTTGAATGAAGAACCAAGCTCAACAAGTCAGAATCAAGAAAAAGGTCGATTTTCCATCATTCAGGAAGACCAGCCGATCGATCGCAACCCGCAACCGAATCGGCTGGAGAGTGGTCAAAAGTTATACCCTGAAGACAGACCAGCCGATCGGTAGCCGCCCGCAACCGATTCGGCTGGGTTAGTGCAAGAAGACCAACCGGATCGGCTGGACAAGCAACCGATCTGGCTGGAAGGCCTTTTTTTGCTATTTCTTCATCACTAAGATTCCCCATTGCATCCAAACGATTCTAGGTCCTTCTCTTGGTGTATTCTAGTCCCTTCCTAACTCCTTGGAGGCCAAGTTTAGCATTTAATACCCTAGGCATTGGAACTTGTATAAATAGAGACCTCTTGTGAGCATTTGAGACACACACTTCAATACAACTCTCTCTACTCATCAAACACAAAGCTCTTAGCTCTGAAATTCGTCCTTAGAAGTCCAGGAAAGTTTGGAGGTCCAAGAAGTCAACATTTGGAGGTCAAACCCCTAAGAAGTCAGCCCCAATACTTTGGGAATCATTACTTCACAATTTGTAATCTTATTCCAAACATTGTAAGACTCTTAATCATGTTTTCTAACGTTCAAAGTTCTGAGTTTATGTTTATGTTTGCTATGAGTGGCTAGTTTCTTTATACACTTGCTTAAATGATGTTGATTATCAAGTGATCAGTCATGATTGTGTTAACATGTTTTAATTCAATTTCAAGTTAATTCTAAGATCCAATTGTGCTAAAGTTTCATAGTGACATTTGTTAATCAAGTTTGACTAGTTAATAGTAATCGTGGAGGTCGAAAGAACTTATTGTTATTCAATTAGTTATAATCATTTTGTCTATGGATGATTGTTTTTACCCATTATTCTTGGTTAAACAAAGAAACTAAAGTGTGGTCGTAATAAGAACGCTTTTTGATTATCAAGTTGGATTGATTGGAAACATCTAAACGGTCGTAAGATTAGTTGTTTACAATCAATTGTAACCTTTTGTCTATAATCGGTTACCCTTTGTATTGACCATTTCTTAAGCAAATTTGATAAGACAAATGGATGTTTTTGTGTTTAAGTATATGAAAGTAAACTTATGAAACTTGAATTGATTGGTTACACTTAATGCTTGTTTTTATGAACTAAAATCTTGACGAAGGTTTAACTTGTAAGAACAATAGATTAGTACACCAACTAATTATCATAACCAACTTGTTAAGAGGTTAACACAATCATATTAATCATGGATAAGAAACTTGTTTAAGCAAGTTTAGTTTTTAATCATCTGAATTTCATTATATCTATTCTCGTTGTTATTTGCTTTTGGATTGCCTTAGTTGATTTAGACTTGTTAATTAGATTCACTCACAAATCCCTGCAAACGATCCCCACTTACCTTCAAAATCTTGCTATAACGGACGAGTGCACTTGCTCGTATGTGTTATTGGTAAATTTGGTAAATCGTCTTTTATAAATTTAAAACTCGTACACACGTAGCACATCATCGGGTGTCCAGGAAAATAGGTGAGGCACAGCATAGGCACGCGAATGCTTCTACTTCCAGTAGCAGTTCAACCATGGGTATGGATGAGATAAAGAACTTTGTGGATGCGCGTTATATCGGTCCTCACGAGAATTGCTGGCACATATTTGGTTTTGATATCCACAGTAGGGAACCGGTGGTTCAAATCCTTGTTTTTCACCTTGAAAACATGCAACATGTCTCTTTCAAAGCATCATAGACAGTGCAATCTATACTAAATAATCCAAGCGCCAGGCGAACAACTCTGAAAAAATGGTTAGCGTTCAATGAATCATCAACATTTGGTAGGCATTTAACATACTTGCAATTTCCATCAGAGTTCGTGTGGACAAAAGGTGAAAGAACCTGGTCTCCTAGGCGCAACCTCAACAAACCTGCAATTGGGCGATTAGCGTATGTGCATCCAATTGCGGGCGAACTATTTTACCAACGTATGTTACTGTGTCGTCAAAGAGGATGTGCATCGTTCGCAGCCATTCAGACTATTAACGATTTCACATACGCGACAAATAGGGAAGCTTGTGAAGCTATAGGTTTATTACAAGATGATCAAGAATGGATTACAGGCATGCAGGAAAGTTGCGCAACGGCTACTGCATTTCAGTTGTGAGCACTTTTTTCACAGATACTGTTGTTCACGGATATCACAAGCCCAATAACACTTTTGCAAATGTTCTAGAGACGCATGTCAGATGATGTACCACGCATACTATCAGAGGCACTAAGTGTTCGACAGCTATTCGTAAATGACCCTGAATTAGAGGGTGGGGTTTTATATGAGGTGCAAGCATTGCTCACCATCCATGGAAAGTCATTGAGGGATTACCAGCTACCAGATCCTCCATCAGGATTACATAATTTATTAAGAAACCGTACAGTCATAGAAGAAACATCTTACAACAGAGCTGAAATGGCTGCGGAAAGTAGAAGTCTTATCCCAAAGCTAAATCACCAACAACGCCAGGTATTCGACACAATAATAGATGTTGTACGCAATCATAAGCAATAGTTAATGTTCATATATGGACATGGGGGGACCGGTAAAACCGTTTTATGGAAAACAGTTATTACAACACTTAGAGCTGAAGGAAAGATTGTCTTAATAGTAGGTTCATCAGGAGTGGCATCATTGTTATTGCCATCCAGAAGAACAACTCATTCGCGTTTTAAGATCCCGATACAACTAAATGACGAATCAATATGTGCAATTAAAAAAATACACAGTTGAGTGAACTGTTAAGCCGAACAGAATTGGTCATATGGGATGAAGCGCCCATGAATGAGAAGAGGTGTTTTGAGGCGTTAGATAGGACGCTGCGCGACGTTCTCAGCAAACCACAGTTACTTTTTGGAGGGAAATCATTAATGTTAGGTGGAGATTTCCGGCAAACATGCCAGTAAAGAAAGGCGCTTCAAGAGATGCAGTTATTAGTGCATCCATTGCCGAATTAGGATTATGGCGACATTTCAAGGTTATTTTTTTGCTAGAAAACATGAGATTGCAAAGGCATGGCATGACGAAACAAGAAAAAATAAAGTGCCGATCGTTTTCCGAGTGGCTTTTAAAGATATGAGATGGAAATGTTGGCACAGAGGATGCAGAAGACCCAGAAAATACTTCACAGGTGCGATTCGGATATCCATTTTTGAACCGGTGGGCAAGCCTTTGGATGAGCTAATCAATTCATATATGATAAAGAATCATTGCAAGCGCCTCTGATTACAACATTTCAAGACAAAGCCATAGTGTGTCCGAAAAACGATACGGCAGATACAATAAATGCACGGATACTCCAACAGGTATCTGGGACATCTAAATTCTATATGAGCGTGGACAATGTAGTGCCTATTGGAAACGATGCAGCTGCTACAAAGTTGTTATACCCAGAAGACTATTTGAATTCGATGAAGTTTTCAGGGATTCCTCCAGATTCCTTAAAGGTGAAAATCGGTAATGCTGATGCGCAATTTGAATCTCACGGATGGTCTGTGTAACGGGACTCGCATGATCGTTACTCAACTGTTGAGCAGGGTGATAGAAGCAAACATTATATCTGACACTCAAATAGGCGAAAAAGTTTTTGTGCCACGCATTATTCTGACGGTTAAAGACAACAAGATGCCCTTTGTTTTTAAACGCAAACAGTTCCTTGTTAAATTATGTTACGCAATGAAGATAAACAAAATTCAAGGCCAATCACCTGCAAATATAGGAATTTTTTTTATCCGAGCCTATATTCGGACATGACCACCTATATGTTGCCCTGTCAAGAGCTACCTCATCAAAGGGTTTGAAAGTTGTTATTGAACCGCAGGAAAACCAGCCACCAAACACAACAAAAAACATTGTATACAAAGATTTTTTGAATAAAATTAAACTTCAACAGGTTTAACTACTATTTCATATCGTTATGTAAATTTCTTGAAAACACAGGTACTGCTCCTACAATGTAAACGTTTTTGTTGGTAATTACATAATGGCTCATACTAGCTATGCAGCAACGTGATTTTCATTTACACGTGTTGCATCATGAATTGCATAAAAATGTTAGGCATCCGTTGGAGACATATGCATCTTGCTCAAAATATTTTCCTGTGTTACCCCAGCGTCGCTAACCGGTGTTGCAAACGATTTCAGAATAATGGCTGACAAAGGAGAATGGGAGTTGATTCAAGCAAGCAGAGATGAAAGTGCTACAATATACACAATCAATATTGCATACTCGAAAGGCAAAGGGAAACTGATAATAGCAGAAGCTGATATTATTGATATCACAAATATTAAACCCTAGGATTTGCAAAAATAATTGCAAGTGAAAGTCTACCGAAAATGGGCATCAAGGAATGTGCTTGATCCTAATTCAACGGGTCAATGTTTCATGTTGCTAGACAAACGGGTAAGCATACTAACCACACTGGAAAACCTGAACACAAACAGCGTCAATAACAGTATTTGTTAACATGTGATTACCACAGGGACATGCTAT
Source organism: Chrysanthemum lavandulifolium (assembly GCA_022545495.1). Classification (NCBI taxonomy): domain Eukaryota; kingdom Viridiplantae; phylum Streptophyta; class Magnoliopsida; order Asterales; family Asteraceae; genus Chrysanthemum; species Chrysanthemum lavandulifolium. The sequence goes on from CM040245.1 coordinate 123,396,995, forward strand.
TCAAGCAAATGTAGACATCCGAGACATAAAACAGTTTGAAACCATTTTGCAAGTAGGTTTATGTTACATAATTCGCGGGTATAGCTGCAAGAACACTGATGTTTGGAAACGCACCCTTACCAACAACACAACACTGTTATTTGGAAACTATAGTGACGTTTTGCCTATACAAGATCCCGGTTTCCCAACACATCATTTTAATTTTGTTGCTTACGATGAACTTGTAGTTAGAGCTGATGTTCGTGATGCGGTTCTAACAGGTAATTCATTTACATCATCATTAATGATATCAGGAATGTTGATGAAATATTTGCATATGCCTGCAGACTACATAGGAATTGTCAGAGGCGTTGGAAAGATGAAAAAATTTGGAAGCTCAACAACCAATCAAATAGTCAGGAAAAATGTTGAAATCCAAAATCTAAAGTACGAACTAACACATCAAAACTACTCATAATCAGCATTCACTGGTATAGAATTCTAATGACTTACTTTACATGGCAGCGGAAATAGCATTAGTCTGAGCGTATGGAATGAAACAGCAAAAAGATTCGAAACGGAAATCGGTATGCAAGTCGAACAACCTATTGTACTTGCTGTTAGCTCGTGTTTGGTTAAAAGCTTTGCCGGTAGTATACAGTTATCTTCCACCCCTGCAACGAGCTACTACTTTAATCATAAAATACTCGAGGCAGATAAGATACGTGGAGTGTAAGTCTTACCTAATAGCCAAAACCTAATCAGGTTATGTATACACATGCAACATCACTATTTGACACAAATCATGCTTGCATGTATGCCGACCTATTGACAACTGAAATACCACTGATGTTGCCACCGGCAACCCAACAGCAATTACAAGAGGACTTACCCCAGCAGACAATGCAGATTGCAACACTTCTAGACATAAGCCCTGAAACGCTTACAGTAAGGCACAAAAAAAACCTGCAACATAAAACCAAAAATTTGTGACTGAGGCGGTCATAATCAAAATTGAGGAAGGTACAACCTGGTATAGGAACAGATGCAAACGATGCAACAAAAATATCGAGCCAGGTAGGCCTCATTGGCATTGCCAACAACCAGGGATGCCGGTCGTACCAAACTACAGGTATGAATTGCTGACTCAAACTGAAACTGGAAATTAACCAACTACAAGCAATAACTCATTTCAAACTTTACACACAACAATTGTAGCTATTGCTTCAAGTCCATCGTTGTTGATGTAACCGGTGAAGCGCCCCTCACATGGTACAACCCCGAAGCACATTCTCTTCTTCCAGTTTGCTCAGAGGTTCTCAGCTATGTTTAAGATACCGATGCATACAAAATTACACCAATTATCAAAGACCTTCAGAACACAAAGCATAAGTTTGAAGTGCACTTTGGCTATGGCAGCAAAAAAGGGAATCCAAGGTTAATTCTTAACAGCATCACTGATGCAGCCGCACCCGCATTACCACTAGTAGACACTGTAGAACCTTTAACACGATGAAAACTCATATCAGCGAAACAACTGTTGCAGAGGTTTTGAGCGACGCTCTAACGCCACCTCTAGTTTCTCTTGAAGCCATTTGAAAGGAAGCCGTTTCAAACAAAGAACCTTCATCGATTCGGAAGCTTGACTATTCAAGCCTCAATAAATGACCAAGAAATGCCAGTAACGAAGAAGCCTAAAGCTGACCCTGCTACCAAACCAGAGGTCTAATAGCTATAAACATTAATCGCTAGCTTTTGTAATACGGTTATAGGATAGCTGAAAATATGTTGCTATAACAAATTCTGATGTACTACCTGTAGGGATCCTTAACTTAGAAAATTGCTCTATAGGCACAACGGTAATGTAAATGACTCTAAGTAAATGACGATGTGTGCACTACAGCTGCACACAGTTTTTGCACAACGTTTGCAGTATAGCGGCAATAAAAATCCGCAATTCCTATATACCACCTATCTCAAGAATGCTTGATTACAACAATCACTACACGCCTCTATCTTCCACCAAACACTACAATTGCCGCAAAAGACTCTAAAAAACAACTTATGCTCATGCAACTAACATATTAACAACCTCACACAAAACTAAAGGAACTGCATTAGGTATTAACACATCTAAAAAACATAAAAAAAACGTCTCAAACCTTAGCACTCACACTCACAACCACTCACGCAACAACAATCAAAGATACTTAACAATGCTTGCATTCCTCGGTAACCAGTTAACACTCCTTACCTTCTTCATTGCATGATTCAAGCCAAACACAAACAAAATTTCAACAAACATTATCAATACTATCCAACGACAAGAATAAATCGAATAAAATAGCTACCATCATTTACCATTTACCATTAAGATAACACTAATTATAACATTGTCATTGCAACAGGGTGACTACCATGAACAACAAAAAATTGTAATCTGCTTCAGATTACATGCACCCGTTGAAATTACATAAGTACATAAAAACAAGAAAACAACAAACTACCTGAACAACCATTAAAACCTACTATCAACATAAACTGCTGGCCAAAAACCATCAACAAAAGCCATCATTTACCAGACTAACCATCAGAGAGATGTTCATCAACCTCTATAAAGCCTACATGCCTTTCTTTTTCAACAATCCCATTACGAATGGCTTCGATAAGAGCTCCAAGTGCAAGCAACGTTTCATGATCCACACACTGCAATTCCACAAGCCCCCTCAGACCGTCAACTGCCTTTTCTTTAAAGGGTCCGAACCAATGAGTCTCCACGATGGTTTGCTCACGTTTTTCAATTTTGCTACGCAACTGTGCTTGCTTTGCCTCCATACGTATAAAAAAATTGTGATCCTCACTGATCTCGCTATTGAAAAGAAACTTGAACGCCGTTGTGAGATTGTCAGAACCGCTTGCTGACTTGATTTCTTCAATATTAGGCATGGCTGCCATTGTTAGGTGGTGAAGTTTAGTAGGTGCAAACAGGAATAAAAAGCCACGTGCTGATATGAAGAAGTATTTATAACGTGAATGTAGCTTAATAAAAAAAGGGGTACTAAACATTATTCAACACCTTTACAAACATAAAACAAAATATCAAACTAACATATATTTTTTTTAAAAGCTATACACTTTTTAACAAACATAAAATAAATGTTTAACATCATATTTTATAGAAAATAAATACACTACTTAAAACAAATTTGAAAGTACTTGACCCATTCACGCAAACAAAAACAAAAAAATAACGATAACGTCAAAACTTAATATATCACACTTAAGAAAATTACAAAAAGCCCCGTCGCCACCTCGTTTCATTTTAATTATTGAGATAGTTTTTAGATATAATAAAGTATTAATAATATGGGCTTTTTCAATCAAGTTACCCAAGTTTGGTTTATTTTCAATCAAGTTATCTCACCTTTTTCTGTTTAGAAAGAGGTAGTCAAACTTTTTTTTTTCTCAATTGAGTATTTTCGTTAAATATTTAACGAGCATCCGTTAACCTTTACATTTTAAGTCCACCACTGTAGTAACCAACACCAATCACCGTCGTCACCACTAACATTGCCCACCACCACTACCAAGCACCACCTCCATCACCAAACCCACCTACCACCGCAGCAAACCACCAACCCCACCCACCACTATCACCAACCACCGTCGCTACCAGCAACTCCACCCACCCACCGATACCACCACCACCAACCTCAACCATCATTGTTTTACCCAAACGGCACCCACCTTTGCCACCCAACACTGTCGTCACTACTACTTTCACCTTCTCACCAACACCAACACCAACGTCAAAACCAACCTAACCCACTGCCGCCATCACCACCATACCCACCAACCACCGACGACCACCACACCCACTTACCACCGTCGTCGGTGGTTGATGGTGGTATTAAGAGGGGGTTATGGTTTGCGATGGTGGTTGGTGGTGGTAGGCGGGGTTGGTGGTGGAGGTGGTTCTTGGTAGTGGTCGTGGTGGCAGGGTTGGTGGTGCCGACTATGGTAGCGATGGTGTTCGGTAGTGGTTACGGCGGCTTGAAATGTAAAAACTTAATGATCGCTAAATATTTAACAAAATTACCTAAATTGACAAAAAGCCTAAATAAGCTTGCGACCTTTTTATGCCAAAAATAAAATGAGATACTTTAATTGAAAGTAACTCCTTGTGTGTCATTTTCCCTTATCTTAACTATATAAAATAAAAAAATTGTCAAAGGGGAAAGTGAAAATAGAAAGTTGAAAGTTGAAAGTCAATAACCATTTTGAAACTTGAATGTGGAAAATTAGATTTGGTAACTTTGGAAAACGTATCTCTCTCTCTCTCACACACACACACACACCATTTCATCTCATACTAAAAACACACACACAAAATAATACCACCATACCCACCACCATAACTCCCACCACCGAACCCCTACCTCCACACATCACCTCCACCGGTCGTCACCGCCACTGGATGACTCCACCAACTAAACCAAACCACCACCGAAACCCATAACCACCACAACTCACGACCATTATGTTTTGAGGTACTTTTTTTGAGTTTTATTAATAGATCAAGTTTTTTATAATTTTCTTTACAGATCTATAGATTTTATTTGTAGATCTAAGTTTTTTTTAACTTTTTTACAGCCGCTGTCGTGGACTCGCCGGAAATTAGTTCCGCCACCACTGTTTTGCCAGAAATAGAACGAGCGCTCACTGTTGTCTCGCTAAAAAAATCTACTGTCGCGGCTATATGGCTTGTGTTGCCGGAAAAAAGTTGTTGTCGCACTTTATAGTGTGCCTTATTTTAATTGTTGTTACTATTTGTAAAAAGTTGATTATGTTAATAGTGTTATTCAATTGTTTTTAGTATTTGATAGATTTGTTAGGTCACCATGTTTGTAACACAAGCATCAATATAAGAAAGATAGATGAAGAAGGGTTGGATGAACACTTAACCAAGACACACGTATAATTAAAGAAAGGTTTATGCTTAAAGTGAAATAGAAAAGTGAACAACCAACTCTCAAATGAGAGTTACAAAGGTATTTATAGGGAAGGAGCTAGGGCAACACTCAAGCTCCCTTCCTTTACTTATTGGGCTTTTGGATAGGCTCATGGGCTTTCTACATGAGCCTAGCCTTGATTACTAACTTAAAAGCCTTAATTAAGCTAACTATTACATATTGATTATAAACACTTGAAATATAGTTTAGGAGTGCTTCCAACAATCTCCCCCTAAGTGTTGGTAATTAATGATTAGAGTGAAAAATGTTGTAGGTGCTGATGTAATAGTTGCTTTGACGTCTTCTGACATTCTTCTTTCTTGTGAGAAGAAGTGCCTTGATTCCAAAAATCTCCCCAGTGTGAGGATCTTGTTTACTTTGAAGTTTTCAGCTTTGACGTCTTCATTAATCTTAGTTCTTTAATCTTTGTGGTGGTAGTGATAGTATGTTGTAGTTATCTGCATCAAGTCTGCTTCATTTCTCCAGTGTCTCCACGTCTTTCTCCAACATGCTCACACGTTCTTTAACATTGAATTTTCAGTATTTATGTAGTTCTCTTAGTCTTTAAACTTTGTATATTCTTTGACTTTGACGAAGAATTATTCTGACTTTGTGTTGCCTTTTGAGAGAACTTCAATTAGTGTTATTGTTGGTATGAGCATGTGAAGGATCTGCACGATCTTTTCCACTCGCGAGCATCCATAAGAAGAAAACATAAAACATGAGTTAGAAATAATCCAACACTTACAAGTTTGAACTTCGAGTGTGTTATGACATAGTGTGAAACACGTCTTTAATTCTCACAAAGGTCGTTCTCGAACCGGATTCCCACAAGTGAGATAACGCGATTTACTGTAACACCCCAAAATTTCACGTGAGCGTTCGGGTCATGGGTGCTACTAAATCAATATACACAACACAAGGTAATAAAGAATGGAAATTTATTCCATTTTCAAAAGACATATTAATTTAAGAAATAGTTTTACATTATTGTTTCAAAGTGCGAAAGTAAAGCCCATAAAAATATATGTTGTCCCATTAAAAGTTGTATTAGAATGTTTGGAAACACTTTGGATGCCATTCTTCAACGAATGCCTTTGCCATTGCCCACGCCAATAAGTAAACCTGAGAAAAACATGCTAAAATGTCAACACAAATGTTGGTGAGTTCATAGGTTTAAGTTTCGGAAATCAAGTTGGACCACAGTTGCACATATAGCATCTTCGTGAATGACACTATATGCAAAAAGGGGCTATTACGCTAGTACCAAGTTCATGCGACCGAAACTACGACAGTGTGCATGCATCTAGAAGCATGATAAATAAAAGCCCAGCAAGTGTATTTCCAGTACACTCAATCAATACAATATGATATACGCTCGACGTTTGCCTATCCGGTCAAACTCGAATGGGGGTGTCATCCCCAATAGATCTATTCATAACAATCGCGCCTCCCCAAAGGGAACTAACGGTAGCATAGTTGGGATTCAAGGTTGTTTCACGTAATAGTGTTTTCAGTTTCAGGTCCGAAAAGAGTTTTGCATGTTTCTCACCCCAAAGTTTTATAAAGCAAGTAAATAAAAGTAAAAGTGGGGCTATAAACTTACCTCAGCAGTTCGGTGAATAAAGTATCAAGAGATCAAGTAACAAGTAGCTCCAACACGCAACCTAAATTAGTGCGTCAAATCTCAGTTTGCAGTTTTGTGTGTTCACGACTCGAAGTGTGTGAATAAATATAAGTGTTTACAAGTGGTTGTGTTTAATGTTGCTTGTACTCGTTTACTGCACATGAGAAAGGAAAAGGAACTTGTTTCTCCTTTTGTTTACACATACACACACGTTACATATGTTGCCAAAGGTGTTTTTGTTTTGTTTTACCTTGGTGCTCGCTGGGTTCAAGAAGCCAAAAGGGCATTGGTTTGGTTTCCACTTTTGATCACACACACATATAACCCATGCATATGTTAATATAATCAAGTTGATGTTTTGTTTTGCTTAGGTGCCTCGTTATCAACACAGAAACGTAGAGACATAGTTTTTACTTGTGCAAAACATTATTTGACCAAAGGGTTGTGTTGTTTTTGTTTTGGTTTCCTACACACACCCTCACACACATAATAAAATTTGACCAAAGGTGGTGATGTTCGTTTTTGCTTTTGGAGTCTTGAAACAATCACATAAAACAAAGAAACAATATTCCAAAAATGCTTTTCACATTTACAAAATATCAAATATAGGATGCGCTTGGATTTTAGTTTGTCTCACATGCATGTATATGTTTATTTAATCCAAAGTTGATGTGGGTTGGTTTTGTGTTGTGCTCGAATGGTTCACAGAATCATAGAAATATTACATCAACAATTTACTTGTATTTATTTTGTAGTATCACTTCATTTGGGTGCGTTTGGGCTGAGAAGAAAAGGGCTAGGCCCAAGTGATTTTGTAAGGTGTTGGGTTGGATCGGGTTGAGCACGCGAGCCCAATAAAAATAAAATGAATTGGATCGGGTAGGGCTTAAAGGTCCGGTATGAGATAAAAATATAAAAGTTTATTATATATTATTTATATAGTTTATATATAAAAAAAATTATCGAGGTCGCGGTAAGTTTGAAAAAAAAAATAATCCGTATCTTGTCGCGATGAAAGAAAGAAAGAAAAAAAAATAGCCGCGAAAACCGGTAGGGAAATTTACGAGTTGTTATAGTACCTACCCCTTAAAAGAAACCACGTCCTCGTGGTTTAAGATGCGAGAATCGTCGAGGTCGATACGGTGACGAGATGTGAGTATATACTCTTAAAATATGACGTGGGAAGAGGCTAGTCATTCAAGAAATATTTGGTGACGTGAGGCGATAAGTGAACAACAGATAATGGATTCATTGAATGGAATACAATGCGGTTTCATAAAAGTGTACGATAGTTGGGTTCAAAACAGAAAGAGCAGAGTCGTATGAGGTTATGAAGGATGAAGCATAAGAGTGTCATAAGAGATCGTGACCAGTGACAGAGGTGGTTTAAATACGTGTGCGAGAATCAAGTAGTTGTATGTTACATGAAGAAATAACATAGAAGCAGTGATGAGTTGTACGTTACGTAAAGAAATAACGTCGAGGTTGATACAGTGACGAGTTGTACGTTACATACAGAAATAACGTAGAGGTTGATACAGTGAAGAGTTGTACGTTACACACAGAAATAACGTACAAGCAGTGACAAGTTGTACGTTACATACAGAAATAACGTAGAGGTCGATACAGTGATGAGTTGAACGTTACATACAGAAATAACGTAGAAGCAGTTATGGAAGCATAGCATAGTGCCATATTGTAATAGTGGGCATGCTAAGCAGTTTAACATAGAGATGTAACAAGTATAAGCATTCGTAGTCTACTCTACACTCTCCTTAAATTAATTATTCCTTAATTTCATTCAGTTTGTTATATCAACATTATTCTCATTTAAATTTCGCAACCCAATCAAACAAGAACAACCTTAAAGTTTAAATGTGAGTTAATTAAGAAACTTAATGACTTTGAGAAATAATTAATTTAATTCAAATGAGAGCTTATACGAACCTAATATATAGCAATAACACATAGCACGACTACATCGTGTAACAGTAGGCAAGGCATGGCAGACATTGGCAGCTGTAGAGGCGTTGAAGTGTTTTTAGGAAAATTTGGTTATAGTTTAGGTTTTGAAAAATACCTAATTCTCTATAACCTTGGCTCTGAATACCAATCTGTAACACCCCCAAAATTTCACAGCGGAAGTGTTCGGGTCATGGGGTGCTACTAAATCAATATACACAACACAAGGTAATAAAGAATGGAAATTCTATTCCATTTTCAAAAGATATATTAATTTAAGAAATAGTTTTACATTATTGTTTCAAAGTGCGAAAGTAAAGCCCATAAAAATATATGTTGTCCCATTAAAAGTTGTATTAGAATGTTTGGAAACACTTTGGATGCCATTCTTCAACGAATGCCTTTGCCATTGCCCACGCCAATAAGTAAACCTGAGAAAAACATGCTAAAATGTCAACACAAATGTTGGTGAGTTCATAGGTTTAAGTTTCGGAAATCAAGTTGGACCACGATTGCACGTATAGCATCTTCGTGAATGACACTATATGCAAAAGGGGCTATTACGCTAGTACCAAGTTCATGCGACCGAAACTACGACGGTGTGCATGCATCTAGAAGCATGATAAATAAAAGCCCGGCAAGTGTATTTCCAAGACACTCAATCAATACGATATGATATCGCTCGGCGTTTGCTATCCGGTCAAACTCGAGCGGGGTGTCATCCCAATAGATCTATTCATAACAATCGCGCCTCCCAAAGGGAACTAACGGTAGCATAGTTGGGATTCAAGGTTGTTTCACGTAATAGTGTTTTCGGTTTCAGTCCGAAAAGAGTTTTGCATGTTTCTCACCCAAAGTTTTATAAAGCAAGTAAATAAAAGTAAAAGTGGGGCTATAAACTCACCTCGGTGATTCGGTGAATAAAGTATCAAGAGATCAAGTAACAAGTAGCTCCAACACGCAACCTAAATTAGTCGTCAAATCTCGGCCAGGTTTTGTGTGTTCACGACTCGAAGTGTGTGAATAAATATAAGTGTTTACAAGTGGTTGTGTTTAATGTTGCTTGTACTCGTTTACTGCACATGAGAAAGGAAAAGGAACTTGTTTCTCCTTTTGTTTACACATACACACACGTTACATATGTTGCCAAAGGTGTTTTTGTTTTGTTTTACCTTGGTGCTCGCTGGGTTCAAGAAGCCAAAAGGGCATTGGTTTGGTTTCCACTTTTGATCACACACACATATAACCCATGCATATGTTAATATAATCAAGTTGATGTTTTGTTTTGCTTAGGTGCCTCGTTATCAACACAGAAACGTAGAGACATAGTTTTTACTTGTGCAAAACATTATTTGACCAAAGGGTTGTGTTGTTTTTGTTTTGGTTTCCTACACACCCTCACACATAATAAAATTTGACCAAAGGTGGTGATGTTCGTTTTGCTTTTGGAGTCTTGAAACAATCACATAAAACAAAGAAACAATATTCAAAAATGCTTTTCACATTTACAAAATATCAAATATAGGATGCGCTTGGATTTTAGTTTGTCTCACATGCATGTATATGTTTATTTAATCCAAAGTTGATGTTGGTTGGTTTTGTGTTGTGCTCGAATGGTTCAGAATCATAGAAATATTACATCAACAATTTACTTGTATTTATTTTGTAGTATCACTTCATTTGGGTGCGTTTGGGTGAGAAGAAAAGGGCTAGGCCCAGTGATTTTGTAAGGTGTTGGGTTGGATCGAGTTGAGCACATGAGCCCAATAAAAATAAAATGAATTGGATCGGGTAGGGCTTAAAGGTCCGGTATGAGATAAAAATATAAAAGTTTATTATATATTATTTATATAGTTTATATATAAAAAAAATTATCGAGGTCGCGGTAAGTTTGAAAAAAAAAATAATCCGTATCTTGTCGCGATGAAAGAAAGAAAGAAAAAAAAAATAGCCGCGAAAACCGGTAGGGAAATTTACGAGTTGTTATAGTACCGAAGTACACCTACAGTTCAGGTGAGTCCCTGAGGTACACCGAAGCATCACCCCACGACTGTAGACCATTTTAGACACACTAAGCGTAACCCACAAGGAGTTACCAAAGTGACTATTTGTCGGTCGTTTGATGTTGACCCCGGCGGAGTTTCCATTCAATCACTAAGGATCACAGTTGTGAACCCCTCATAAATATTATCGACAGATTGCTAAGATCTGTGAAGGACTCGATAATGTATCACTTGTGTTCTTATTGTTGAACGACAAGCGATGAATTGTCAAGTGTACCTAAGAGATCTTTTGGTGAATCTCGTGGCTCTAGACTCAATAGTACGCTTTGGTTTTCTTGAGCGGAGACTAGGGAGAGGGTCTCCTTCTTCAATACTAGCAATCTTTAAGAGAAAGCCGATAGTTTACGTAGGGTTCCCTGTGAGAATGAAACAAGCTTCTGTTGAGAGAAACTTGAGTGGCTAAGAAGGTTTAGTGCATGCGTCACTGGGTCCATGACGACTTTAATCTTCAATACCGGTGTCATCAAGTGACAACCAGTAGCATATGAATTGAACCCGGTGTCTGTCCTAGGTTGAATATTTTGGAGGGCCATTTGTTTTCACCCTTTTCATTACTTTTCTTTTTAATTCTTCGACTCCTTTTTTCTCCAATTCTCATTTTTTCTCCTTTTTATAATCATACCTAAGGACTTCTAGATTCTAACTATTGGTGATGTCCTTGGGTAGATCCCTCCGGCTCTGGCGGATCATAGGACGGTTATTCCTAACCTTAGTCACCTTATAACTCCATGACTAACCTATGTTGCCATAAAACCATTTTCATAAAAAAATCTCTCAAAGTGGTTATGAGTAAAAACATTTTGTACCACTGAAAGAGTTTTAAATTTTGCATAAATACTCCCCTTCACACGTGCTTAAGTATTTTGATGCAATCTGCACGGTGAGAAAAGCGTGCACTTTTGAATTGATCGACTCAAGATAGATAATTCCTGCGAGACACGGTTACATCATCGACTAGGTCGACTTGAAGTTGTAAACACTCCTTGGTGAGGAGGTTTGACCGTCAAGGTTCATGTCTACCAAGAGTTTCTCGAATGGTACATTCTACTAGGACAAGTCCTTTGCGAGACACGTTTACATCACTAGCGAACTAGCTTGAAATTATTACCCGTCCCAGACAAGTCTTTTCAAGTTACTAACATTTAAGAGCTCGTCAATTCATTGGTGAAGTCTTTATCACGAAGATTCAATAGCAATTTACAAAATATTTCTTATCACATAACATTTCTCCCCCTCAAAAATGGCATATAAATGTTATTTTTGACGAAATTTTGATATCGAATATGTCCATTTTGAGTTTTGTGGGAAGATTACCACGAATAAAAATTTGTGAACAAATTTTTAATCAAATACTCCCCCTCAATAAGTGATATAAACTTTTAAGGTTTTGAAAATCATAAGGGGAAGTACTTGTTCTTTTGAGCAAAACTTTGAAAAGTGAAAGTTTTGATTAGTTTTACTCAAAAGTAAGAAGCTTTCGCTCCTTTTATAGGATTGTGGCACTGAAGCGTACCACAGGGTCCTTTCATTATAAGAACGGGTTGTACACTGTTATTTGTGCACAAGCCATTGTCAGATATAAACACACATCCAAATAATGATAAGAGAAACAAATCAAGGGGTCTCAGGTATTCCAGCAATAACTCCAGGAATGCGTTCTGGATGTTGGTAGCTTGTGAGAGATATGCTTGGACGACCACCAACGAAACTCTCCAAGGTTCTGATCTGATCCCGCCTAAACAACCTTTCATCAATTCTCGTGATGATCTTCTTTACATCCCTTCTGTCCCTCGAATTCCATCTCTTCGATGACCCTATGCCATCATGAATCTCCTTTAACCAGTATGCTAACCCATCCCGAGCCTTCTTTAATGTGTGATCCCCAAACTTATGAAGCTCTTTGCACGCCATGAAGCAATTGTGGTGTAGTTCACTTCGGTAGACTACCCCAAATGGTTTCTTGATGAGGGTGTACTGAGCAAGTTGGTTTATGTCGGGAAGGTCAAGCTGTGGTTTTGTAAGATTAACACGCTTCTGATACGATTCTACGGCAAGTCGAATATCTTCTACACGTTCTTGGATCACGATGCTTCGGATGAACATGAGCAATGACTTGATGTACATGCGTTGGATAGTTGTAGAGAATTGTCGCATTTGTCCTTGTACCTTGGCAAGATACATATCTTCAATGTCATTTAGAGGCAATCTCGGAAAATCCGCTTCACAGAAGTCATACTCCTCTTCGTCTTGTCGTTTGAGCACTATTTTCTTTAGGAATGTGTAGTCCCACTTGACGACTGTGGTAACATCTTTGAATTGCAGCGATCCGTTTTCACTAAACACTTCCTTTTCGACTTTAGAACACGGCGACTTTTGTAGAAGATTCTTCATCGTTCGTGCCAATGATGAATCCCATACGGTCGTCGAGGTCATACTTTTCCACTTTGTCGCAAACATGTGTGGCTTCTTCCTCGATGGCTATCTTTGTTGGAGTAGATTCTTTTAGGAAAGGAAGTGTGAGTGATGTAGCGTATTTTTTGGTAACTTCGCTACCGTGTAGAAGAAATTCCAGGTCGTTGTTGAAGAAATAGCGGTATGGAATCTTGGGTTAATCCGGTCGGCCAATGGTAGGTAGAGGTTTGGTCCAGTCAGTGTAGTATGGAGCTTTATCTTGTCTGGTGAAGTCTATGTTTGATTCAGGATTGAGCCAATCAATGTTGTTAGACATGGCTCGTGCAATGTTATCGAGATGATATTCAACTTCAATTGCACTATCTGAGCTGTCTTTAAGTAGTTGAAATGCATCATTCTTGATTCGTCTCAACTCTGGTTTGGTCATTTTCTTCACTTTGAACTTTTCTTGTATAAGCTTCGCATGCTCCATTGTGTGACCATATACCATTTCTTGACCTTCCGATAATTGAGGTGTAGCATCAACAAGTCTATAGAACCAGTCATATTCTTCGGTGTCATCTTCGTCTAGCCATGGAAGAAGTAGGTTGTCTTCTTCTTCTTTGGCTTAGAAGATTATTCTGGTTTCTTTGTTGTCATGGAAGAAGTAGGTTGTTTTTGGGGCTTAGGAATTTCTTCATCGTCACCACCAGTGTATTCAAAGTGATCACCGGTTTTCTCTGTTTGTGGTGGTGACTCATAGTCCTGAGGTTTATCTTGAGAACGTGGTGGAGATCTTTTGGAGGTGGAGGTCTTTTGGGTTGGTGGAGGCATAGAGGATGAATCATCATTTTTCTTTTTTCGTTTCGGCTCCGAGTCTTTATCCGCATCATCATCGTCTCTTGGACGCTTGGCCTTCTCAGCTGTCTGTTTGCATGAGGTTTTGAGTTGAAATTCCAGCAATGCCTCAAAAAATTTAGCTTCATAAGAAGTAAACGTTGCAGATATTTTAGACATTTGTACGACCAGCTTGGAAATCAATTCGGCATCGGAGACAACCGTAGGCTCACTTGGTTTAATTTGAATGGCAATAGGAGTAGATTGTATTGTTTTGCTTGAACACTTGCATAAGATGTGGATAAATTTGTCTGGTGAACATCTCTCTTGTCACTCCAGGGACAGTGTCGATGAGAAACTTGTGAGTGTATTCTCTAATCGTCTTCTCCATTTCCCCTTGGATATCTCTATTCAGAAATTGTTGCAGCTGTTCCCTTTCATCTGACATCTCGTTTATCACGTCCTGAAGAAGATTGATCATGTCTACAAGTTGATTCAGTTTCTTGTTGGTCACATCTTTCTTCCTGACTTTCCTGACAGCTTTAACAATCTTTGTCTTAGCTCGTGATATCCAAGTATCGGTCTGTTTCTTTACCGATTTGGATGCGGATCTGGTGGTATCTTTGGATGGTGGTGGAGATGAGTGAGAAGATGAGTCTGACGATGATGATTCATGAGGAGGCTCAGGTTCCTTTGGTGGCTCAGAAGTTTGTTCCTTGCTACGTTTGGGACTATCTAGAAGATAATCATTGGCTTCCTTCTCAGCTTTAGCCTTTTCTTCCGCCTTGATCCTTGCCTCTTCATCTGCTTGAGCTTGAGCTTCATTTTCTGCATTTTCTTTAGCTGTAGCCTCAACATCTTCATCAGAAATTTTCTCAGTCTTCTTCTTCTTCTTGTCTGGTTCCTCAAAGTAAAAAATGATCTTGTCCTCTAGTTGCTTTTGTTCTGATTCGTGGGTAGTGGTACCAGTTCCCTTATCGGGTTGATTAACCGCATCGGAAATTGGTGTGGTTAGTTCACCACCACTTAACCCTCCAGGGCCACGAGTTTGTTGTAGGTTGAATTCTTTAGCAACATGTTGTAGTCTGAGATTCTTCAACTTCTTTCTGTAATCTCTGTCTTCATCATGTGGCTCGTCATCTGAGCTCTCTTCTTCCTGGTCTTGCACTGGAGTTTTCCCTTTATCAGACTTGGGACTAAGGGGTTTTGCAACTGTTAGTGTATCATCTGTTGCAGATTCTGAGTAGATAACCTCTTCATCTGTTTCAGTATCCTCGGAGTCCTCGTCCATCAGTTTGGGTTCGGTTTAGGATTAGGAATAGCAACCGTTGATGGTACTTTCCTTTTTGGGAGGATTTCTCTTTGGATACTTTAGGGACTTCCGAGTGCTTGTAACACTTCTGACTTGCCTCTCACGGTCTTCCTAACGGTGTACCATAAGAATTTTCATTAATGAACCCACTTTACCTAATTCCACCGCTTCTAGATAACGTTAGTGCGATTGAAGTTCTTTGATCGCAGCGATGAAGGCAACTGCAATACCGCACCTTGTTTCTTCGTTGTTGATTCCTTAAATCTGACAACATTGAGTGTGGGCTCAAGCAACACCGAGTGATGGTTGGGGTCATCAAGTCTCGAGGAATATCCGGATTATTCCCTAGAATCCTTTGGATCAACAGTTTTGTGTATCGATATAAGGGATCTTGGTGCGGATTTTTAAGATAAGACATCATGTCGTCCCATATCGAGCTGCAAATTCGATGTGTTTCATGTTGACCATGCCCCAAAATATTTGTAGTTCCATGAGCTTGAATGCTCAAAACCTTGTCACGCCCGAGCGGTTGGCAATCATGATGTAGAGGGTTCTCCATGGGTGGGCATGTTCTTAAGATCAACTGATGAGTGTTTTGTGATGATCCCAACAGCTTCATCATAGCCGATGTCGACCATGAACTGGAGAGTGACCTCTTCCGAAGGAGTAGCAGTGTAATAAGTAGGCTCGATGGTAGAAAGAAGGAGAATAGCCCTTAAGTCTGCAGGAGTGATGGTGACTTGTTTGTTGTTAAGTGTCACTGTCACAACACTTTGACCTTTGACCTTTTGTATGGTGTGCCAGAATTAGTGAACATAGATCTCTGGTACAGTAGCAGAATTAGTGAGCATGTTCTGGTAAGGGTGAGTCTTCATAATATCCACAGCAATTTGACAAGAAGACTCAGAACACGTGAAGTTGTCAAAGTCGACTCTGAGATTGTTCTTCCCAATCTTCATTGTGTAACCGTTGGAGAAGATGTCTTCCATTGAGAGAACATTTGGTGCATCAACGTTTTCCATTTGGACGTCCATATCGTGATTTGAAAGATATTTAGCCAAAAGAACCAACATATCGAAAGACATTACGTTAGTCAAAAGTTGATTTTATTGACTAATGATTGAATATGTTATGTTAATGAATGTTACGAGTCCAATGTCACTTGTTTGTCCAATAGTCCAAAGTAGTCATGATAAGTTTCGTGAGTAGATTAATTTTGAAATTTTGAAGTCCAAATTTGCACTTATTCACACAACATTATAAACATTTTAGCATATTAGTGACGTTTTGGTTTCGTGACGTTATGAGTTATTTATTTACAAGTTTGTACGCGTAACAATTCATAATAATGGTTAAGATAAGGCTTAGGTGTAAAGTTCCAAGCTTATGCGTAAACAGTTGTGGTCATACGCGTAAGCATAAGCTTATGCGTAGGATCTTATCTTATGCGTAAAAAATATTATGCGTAGAAAAAGAGAGCATTAAGCATAGAGCTTACGCGTAAGCGTATATGGGAGCTTACGCGTAAGGTTTACTTGTAAGAGTGAACCTTATGCGTAAGACTCATGTTTACGCATATCCTTCACAGGATACGCGTAGTCCCCTAGTAGAACCTTAAGCGTAAAGGTTACGCGTAAGATTTCTCTTACGTGTAACTTTCTACGCGTAAGATGATCCTTATGCGTAGGAGTCCATGGTTAACCCTGATTCTGAATATTTCACACGTAAAACCTGAAACAAATTTATCACAACACATTCATTAACACATATATTCAATCCCTTTCAGTCTTATATGAAATAACAATGGTCCACAATTACGCGTAAACTTTCCTTACGCGTAGGACTAAACCCTAAGTTTTAATTTCTACGAATAAGAGATTTAGCCATAGGATTTGCACCAAACGAATACTGAGATACCTTAGAAGCCAAATGAGTTGTTTCAAACAAGTTATAACATCAATAGCCACATGAATCATTATTACCCAATTCCAACGAGTATAAACCCTAGTTCTTAATTACTTAAGATTTATTGTTTCTGGGCATGATTCAAGCATGGTTTTGTTTAATTAAATATGTATACAAAAACATACAACTAACTAATTATACAGAAACACTTTCAAATGAAAACACCCAAATCCACGCATAAACCCTAATTCTTGAATAATGATTGAAAATGTTTTCTGGGTGGATTTTGATGTTGAAAATGATTATAACACTTGTTTTTAAACGTTTTGACACCAAGTTTACCATCATAAACATTCAAATGATAATTTTGTGTTCATATGCATACGCGTAGAACACAAGATCATCTCAAACACAAAATCTAACCGTTGGATTTGTTTGAAAATCAAAACCAATGTTTAGAAATACTTGACAATCATTAAACCACTTACAAAGATGAAGATTAAAGCACGGTTTTGAAGATTGAATCTTATGCGTGGATTATGGTTGTTGGGTAATAAATGATAGTAGTAAATGAATGAGTAAAGTAGTTGAGGTAGTTTTGTTAATTTTAGTTTAAAATTTTGACAAAAATAGTCCCTCCACCACAACCATTTTTATTTTTAGCCCATAACTTCTATTATGGTTACGCAAAGTATGTAATATTGGAAAGAAACATGACGACGCTCCCCCTCGTCTTTAAAAATAATGAAATTTTATAAATTTGAGTCCGGGGAGTGTCAGTAAACCAGAAATGTGACCACCATTATCAAAGAAACAACCGGAATAAGGTAACATGCAAGTACAAGGTTTTATGAAACAGAAAAATATTTACTTTCTCCCTCAACACTTAACCGTAAAAATCTTGAAATTTTGAAAGAGTAAAGTGTTGATGGAAGATTTCTACTTGCCATGTTAAGAGAAATATAGATAGAAGAATATTTTTAAATTTTTAAATTTTATATTTTTGTATTTTGTTTTGAAAAATATTTACAAAAGAGGTTTTGGTGTTTGGTGATTTTAAGCTTGTTTTAAAAGTTCATCCGGTTCCTCCGAGTCAAAACCGCATACCAATCCGGTGGACCAACTCGGTAAACCTAGCGAGGAGCTAAGGTTTTGGTGAAAAGATACGCCAATTGGTATTGGTACCCACAAAATATAATTCAACGGTACCCTTTCCACATGCTCCTTGATGAAATGATATCGAAGATCTATGTGCTTTGATTTTGAATGTTGAGCGAGTTGCACGAGATTGCAATAGCACCGATTGTCGCGATACATCGGGATTACATCAAATCGTAACCATAATCTTTGAGTTGTGTTCGCATCCAAATGACTTGAGCAAAACACGCCGACATGGCTACATATTACGCTTCGGTTGAGGACGGACGATGTACAATCATGCTTCTTCGATTGCCATGACACCGGTTTATCACCAAGAAATTGTAATGCTCACAAGTAGTTTTCCGAGAATCTAAGCAACTGCGTGATCGCGTCTAAAAAGCTATTAGTTCAAAACCGAATCCCACGGATACGGATCCCCAAGTTAATGGTTCCCTTGATGTATCGAGGATTCTTTTAGCCTCGAGAGGTGAGTTTCGATTGGTCGCGATCGATAGCGGAGCAAAGATATCGACAAATACAATTTCAGGTCTACTGGCTGTTAGATACATGAGAGACCCAATGATACTTCGGTATTTGGTAGGGTCAACCAATTTCCCATGCAAATCAGCATCCAGTTTCTTAGTATGTGCAATTGGTGTGACATAGGTGTCACAGGTTTGCATTCCATGTTTGTTTAAAATTTCAAGAGCATATTTGGACTGACTTAGAAAAATACCACGGGGTGATTGATGAACTTGCAGTCCTAAAAAGAACGTAAGTTCACCCATCATGGACATTTCAAAATGTTTTTTCATTAGTTTTGAAAAAGCGTTTGAGTACTTTAGATGTGTTGACCCAAAAATGATGTCATCCACATAAATTTGCACGATTAAAATGTGTGCCCCGTGATATTGTATGAAAAGTGTTGGGTCGACAGATCCTTTAGAGAAATTATTGGCAATAAGAAAGGATGATAACTTATCATACCACGCCCAAGGGGCTTGTTTGAGACCGTAGAGAGCCTTGTTCAGTTTGTAGGCGTGATTAGGGAACTCGGATCAACAAATCCTTACGGTCGACTAACATAGACCGTTTCTTCGGTTTTCCATTTAGAAAAGCGGTTTTGACGTCCTCCGAAAGACCGTGATGTTCATGTGAGCCACGAATGCCGAGAAAGATCCGAACGACCTCAAGTCTAGCAACAGTGCAAATGACTCCTTGTAATCAATCCTCTTCTTGTCTATAACCCTTAGCCACCGACGTGACTTATTTACGATAACCGTACCTTGACATCAATTTGTTTTCCAAATCCATTTCAAACCAATAACATAGACCCCTGTTGGTTTTTCAACCAATTCCCATACTTCAAGACGTTTAAACTGATTAAGTTCTTCTTGCATAGATTCAATCCAGTTGTTGTAAATCATTGCTTCTTTTATGTTTTTGGGTTCAGATTGACAAACGGTAAGAGCATAAATGCAATGTTCATCGTCAGTCTGAAGGCGTTGTCTAGTTACGACTGGTTGATTTGGGTTTCCAATGATGTTCACAAGAGGATGGTCTTTAGTCCAACGATATGTGGAGGGTTGATGTTGATATACATTCTGCAGATTTGGAGGATTCAAATGGCTTGTAGATGATTCCGCAACATCAGAAGTGGCAGTTTCATTTGCAAAAGGATTGAAGAACGCATTTGGATCAAAAACTGCAGGTTGTGGTACTTCTTGGTTCAGAAGATCATCAGTTGGATCAACGTCATTGGATGCGGTTTGTTCGACTGTTGTTGTAGAGTCAATTGGTGGTGCTTCTTCAATAGTTGTTGTTGTTTCAGATGTGTCAGGTATAGGATTATTATCAGGTTGAGCAGCGGAAACAGTTGATACATCTCGAGCACGTTGATCAATATCATCACTAAACAGAGGAGCAAATAGCTGTTCCATTTGATGACGAGTAAGTTGGAGGCTTGGTTCGGTGATGATGGGGTTTGGGGAAGTTTAATTTGTTATGTCCGGGTTCCAAGTTGTTATGCTCGAAGCCATTTCAGTAAGTTCATCGAAATTTGCATGAATCGTTTCCATAATCTCTCTTGTACGACGATTCCAGATCTGGTAACCCTTAGATTTTTCACAATATCCAACAAAGACTCCAATGTCAGCTTCGGCTTTGAGCTTACCAAAGTCATCACGATCATTGTTCGGATAACAAAGGAATCAAAATACATGAAAGTGTTTGAGATTCGGTTTATGGTTGTGGATAAGCTCATAAGGTGTTTTGTTGTGGCGTTTGGTAATCATTGAGCGATTCTAAGTGTAGCATGCAGTTGACACGGCTTCAGCCCACAAGTAATCTGGAAGTTTTGCATTTATTAACATCGTTCTTGCAACTTCCACTAACGTACGGTTTCGTCTTTCAACAACTCTGTTTTGTTCCGGTGTTCGTGTAATTGATGTTTGATGCTCAATTACCACTTTCTCATAATATGCACGAAGAGTTTGATTTACAAATTCGGTTCCTTTATGCTGCTCGATTTGTCGGCGGTGTTCAAGTCGAACTTGAATTTTCGTGAGAAAGGTGATGATCATCTGTGGAGCTTGATCTTTACTTCGAAGAAAATAAACCCAAGTCCATCTTGAGTAGTCATCCACTATTACCAAGATGTAGCGTTTGCCATTAATCATCTCCACGCGCATCGGGCCGTACAAATCCATGTGAAGAAGATGAAGCACATGTTGTGAGCTGTGTTCTACCTTTGAAGAAAAATGAGCATGAGTGCTTTTCCCTTGTTCACAAGATGAGCATAGATGATCTTTAGAATACCGAAATCTTGGGAGACCTTCAACAAGTTTGTAACGTGCAAGATTGGTTGTGGTTTGAAAGTTTAAATGTGAGAGACGACGATGCCATAGCCAGGATTTTGTAGATGTAGCCTTAGAAAGTAGACAGATGGGAGATGAAGCAATCATGTCTGCATTGAGATTGTGTAAAGACTTGATGTGCGATGACCAGACATAAGATCATTTCCTTGTAGATCACGA
The DNA here is from genome assembly GCA_022545495.1 of Chrysanthemum lavandulifolium. Taxonomy (NCBI): domain Eukaryota; kingdom Viridiplantae; phylum Streptophyta; class Magnoliopsida; order Asterales; family Asteraceae; genus Chrysanthemum; species Chrysanthemum lavandulifolium. The sequence goes on from CM040245.1 coordinate 123,418,258, forward strand.
ATGAAGCAAGTTTTCTCCCTAAAAGCAACTTTCAAATCTCCATCACAAAATTGACCGACTGAAAAGACATTGTGACCGAGACCTTCCACATAATAAACTCGCTAATTTCGATGTTCCCATTAATGTACTCTCGAAGCCCATGATAGCCGCAAGTGATCATTCCGAATCGGCGGTGCCAATGAACTTTGAAAAAAGTTTGATAACAGTTTAAGATTGCTGTCATGTGTCGAGAACATCCGCTATCAACAACCCGGAGGATGATCGTATCACCGGATTACACATGCGACACGGATGGAATAGAAGTAGATGTGGAACCCAAGAGTTAGAGGTTACGATGCGATTATAGGTGAAGCACACATGTTTATAATTTTAGGTATCCATGTAAATCTAAGTGTATTATGTAACCATTTCTGCCATCTCCAACTAGTCTTAGCTTTGGTCTTAGTGAATGCACTAGGTGATAATTTCTTCCTAGGAGGTGAAGTGGGTTCTAAGGGTACATCAATGATTAGAGCATGAGCACTAGAAGGTGGTTTACCTAGCACAGACTTAGAAGCATTAGTGGGCCTAGAGGTATTCCGTTTTCTAATATTCCGCTTCCGAGATAAAATAGTCTTAGCAACACATTTGTCATGACAACCAGAAAACATACTTTTACGACAACCAACACAAGAAGCTTCAAACTTAACATTTAAAGTACTTAAAGATTCAGCATTCGTTACATCACTTTTTCCATTACATTTGTCAGACACAATATCTAAAGTGGGTGCAACTTGAGTTTTATTCAAAGTCCTAAGGTGTTCTTCTACTTCAGCATTCTTTATTGTTCTTTTCTTAGGTCGTAACTTCCTATTCTTCCTTGTATTGCTCCTAGGCGGTGAAGTGCAGGCGTTGGGAAAAGAGGCAACTATTCCTGTTTCAGTAGAGGGAAGCACATTAGTTTCTTGTGGTTTTCATTAGATGTTCTAGAGTCATTTAGAATCTGTTTAGGTGCAGTTACTACAGTGTTACTATCCCTATCTTGCTTAAGTTTTACCAACTCTGCTTTTAGATCATGGATTTTGTGTAACAAATCTAGATTTTCAGAACGAGTGAGTCCATCTCGTCGTAAAACATCTTTGGTGTATGCAAGATGATCAACAACATCTTTTGACGCTTGAGCACGAGTCTTTTTGAGTAAATCAAATATGACACCATATTCCTTTTTAACTTTTGAAATTTCTTGTTCATATTTTGAAATTTGACACTTCAAAGACACGTTTTCATCATCCAGTTGCTTAATTTTTGGATTAAGAGTTTTGGTATGCAACTGGTTGAGTTTGTTTTGCAAAGCGAGTTCTCGATTTTGACAATCTTTTTGACACCATTGAAGACAACGTTTTGCGTTTTAAAGCTCGTTTAACAGTCGCTCATTTTCAACTTTTAAAGACTTGATTTGTGACACAGTATCAGTATTCTCAACATTTGCAACGGAATCAACAGAATCAGCAGAGATATAATCAAATGCATATGCAATGAATGTAATAACACAACATTATTGATATCAAGATGATAACATCTTCCAAGAGTCGATCAACATCTTTTCTCAACATTTTCTTTTACGTTTAGTATTTGAAATCGATGTTTCATTTGTTCAAAACTCTTTTCATAAGTCCAAGTTCCTTGTGAAAATCCCTTTCCCAATATATTGCACAATTTTTCAAATTTTGGACATGTGGTAAAATTCTTTTAGAAAAATATCTCTTTGGGCTCGCGCTTGAGGCGATTGAAAATGTTCAACTTTTATTTGAATTGATTTCAATTTCACGTTCCAAAAGTTTGATGTCCGATAAGAATGTTTCAAAATATTTTATAACTTTACATTGTTCGCTAATGGCTTTATTTCACCGAGTGAATGTAAAGGACCATTAATTTGTGCGAGATTGGAAAGGGACCCTCATTAGAAGACTCGAAGTAGGTGTGATAACCCAAGGTGTGTTAGAAAAATCACTGTTGTGTGACAAAAGTAACGGCTTTTGAATAGTTAAATGGTTTGTTATAAACAACATTTTCCAATTTTGACCGACTCTCGTCTTTCGCATCTAATTCCTCCATGCGATTATATTCAACAACGGATCATAATGGAATCATCAATTACGTGTTCGATTGTAAACTTGAGGATTTGGTTTGAATGCTCGTTTGAAAACTTAGGTTTGTAATCAGCAAGATTCGGTCCATATCCATTTGGATTTGGTTTAAAAGTAAACTTTCGAATAGTTGTGATTGACTCACCATGTTTATAAACAACATTTTGAAACTCTTTGATTTTGTTTTGTAAGTCGACAATTTATTCAAGATAGTCATCTATTCATTTATTTGAATGCTTTTTGTACTCGTAGAACTGTTTTTTACAAGTTAACAACTCAGACTTGGCTTTTTGAGTTTCCAAAGTGTGAGCGTTAAGTTGTTGTTTATGATCATATTGCAGTTGTTCTATTTGAGACAATAAAGCATTCATAGATGCAACTAGATCACGTATCTGTTGTTCCAATGATTTTTCGTTTTGATAAGATTTAGCAAAAGCGACTTCAAAACCTTTTTCACGTTTTTCTTGTGTTTGAAAAATGTTGAGTTGAAATTTTAAACATTCATTATCCTTAGTCAGCAGTGCATTTTTTTCTTTTAATTGTTTATTGATGTCTTTGCAAATTTCCATTCGATATTCTTGGTCTTTAAGTAAGGTCATGAGCTCAAGATCTGGATTAGACGAAAGTTCAGCTTGTTCAACGTGAGTCTCAACATGATCATTATTTAGATCCTCAAATATGACCACGGAGTCAACTTGATTATCAGTGATAACCATAAGGTCATCGTGATCGTCAAATATAACTACGGGATCTATTTGATTATCATCGGAATGAGATGTAGATGGCTCATGTTGAACACTCTGATCCTCGTCGGATGCAGATGTTGGCGGAGATATCAGATCAGAAATGATTATAGTTTGATCCGGTACCTGAGACAAGCCGTCAGTGTCATACACTGGGCATGTGTCACTCATGTAGAGTTCTTGCATGTTTGCCATTAACATCACAGCTGCATTAGCCTGTAAGTCCTCCCTATCATCATCTGAATCTGCATTTGCCATAAAGTTGTGTTCCTTGTTGGTAAGAGTTCCACCAGCTTCATCCTTGAGAGCCAAGAGTAAAGCCTCTTTGTGATAAACGCTGCATCTTGTCCTCAGCTTTGGGCATGCATTAGCCAGATGACCCTTCTAATTACAATTATAACAACGAAGACCATTAACCCCATTCTGAGCATTTCCTTGTTCAACCACTTGAGTCCTTTGTTGTTGCGGAGCACCCATGTTATTCCTTCCCATTGGATTAAACCCTTGACCACCGCCCATCTGACAAACATTACCACGATTCTGAACTTCAACACGTCCATTGTTAACAACAGCCTGATTCCTTGTCTTTGATGAGGTACGAATGCGATTATTGGATTTGTTTGAATATCGGCCGAAAGCTCTAGCAATCATGACAAACCCTTATTGCAATGCATCGAAAGCTTCTGTATCCTCATTAGATTTACTGTAAAGTGCTTGATCATTGTTGTTGTTGTATGGAACCAATTGAGTTTCTTGAGATTGGTGCTGTGACGGATCATATAGTGTGATTGTTGCAGTTGGTTGTGGAGGATTTGTGAAGACAGTTTGTAAAGTAGGAAATTGAGGATAACACGTTTGAGCCCACAAAGCAAGAGTTTGATTATCCGGAAGTGAAGGTGAAACAGGGAGTCCATGGATAACCCTTTCTTTGTCAACTTCCTTTTGGTGGGGCTTCAAATAGTCGTACAACAATCCGTATGTAGCATGATGAAGATTTTTTGCTTGACGGATGAAAATGACATACTTTTCCCAATCGGGACCAAGACTACTCGGGAACTTAGTGTTGTTGCAATTCTTGGCATAATAATGTTATGTTTTTCCAAGTCATTGATGATGTCGAGAATCGATGATGATATGACTCTAATGTCTCCCTGGTTCAATCATGAAGTGTTCATAAGCCAAGTAGATTTTGGATTCCATGTCTTCTTGATTGAGTTTTGTGCCTTCCATGAGAAGATGAATATGCTCCCACATTGCTTTGGCGATCTTTTGAGCATCAACACTTCAAGTATCGGATTGGGTAATCACAAAAGGATGTATTGCATTGCCGTTCATCGGCTTCAAAGTGTAGAAGTTGATCAATAGTAAGTTCAAGAATCATCGACAACGTTGGTGACATCACCTCTTGGTGGATTAGCATATGGATCTCCGATGCGGTGTGATGAGGCATGTGAAATGGACCTTCAAGGATGACCTTCTTCAAGAACTTTCCATGTGGCTTCTTTAGATCACAAAACCTAAAGAACCTTATCACCCATTGATCGCAGTTTCCGGGAGTGAGCATTGGAGGTCTATCAAGTGATCCAGCTTCATGAATGGATTGTTGGCTACTTAAAGCTTCACACATCTTTGCAAACCAATATCGTTCCTTCATAGTATTCCTGGATGGATGTTGATTGTGAAAGTTAGTGTAAGGTTGTACTTGAAGACTAGGTGGTGGTTGAATCATTTGTGGTTGAATTGCTCCTTGAGGAAATTGTTGTTGAAGTTGTTGTTGTTGTTGTTGTTGTAGTTGTTGATAAAATTGTTGTTGTTGATGGAGTTGTTGTTGTTGTTGTTGTTGAGGATACACATGAGGGAAGGAGCTAGAGTATGGTGGTTGAGACATCTTGAAACTTGTGTTGAAAAACGGATCTTTGTAGTTGAATGAAACTTTGTTGATGAAGTATCCTTAGGCGTAGAAAATAGCTTAAGCGTAGAGAAAACCTTATGCGTAAAAACACCAACTTACGCGTAAGAAGAGAGCTTACGCGTAGAATTAGCTTACGCGTAGGGTTAAGGAAACCTTAGCTTATGCGTAATCCAAAAGCTTAGAAGTAGAATGCTTATGCGTAAGATTTGCTTATGCGTAAGAGAACGCTTAGGCGTAAGAAAATGCTTAGGCGTAAAGATTCAACGCGTAAGTTTTAGCTTAGGCGTAAAACTAAGGTTTTGCCCAAAAATCCTTTACACTTAATCCAGTGTAAAAGATATCCAAATTCGAAGTGTTTTCAGGCTTATCCAAGCAAGAAAACACTGAGTAATCCAATTAGCACTGAAGATCAAGCATAGAAACTCTTAAGCGTAAAACTAGGGTTTACTTATGTGTAAGAATTACCAAGTTTTGCCAAAACTGAGATTTCTGCCCAAGAGTGTTTCTAAACCAGATTTTTATGATGAAAAAGCTTCAATATCACCAAAATAACACAAAAGTGTGAAACTTGATGATCAAAAACTCTTTTTACCCTTACGCGTAGAAAGTACTACACGTATCAAACCAAGCTCAAAAACAATGAAATACACGTAAAGTTTCAAACTTTTTGGCAAAAACTTAAACTTTATCACTAAATAACCTTGAAAGGACAAGAATCTTGAGTTTTAAAGTGTAAAAAAATAAGATTTTTAAGCGTATGAAAGTTGTGTACCGAGACTTTACGCGTACACACTAAGACTTCAAAAACACACACACGTTTCACCTAACTATTTGGCTCTGATACCACTGTTAGGTCACCATGTTTGTAACACAAGCATCAATATAAGAAAGATAGATGAAGAAGGGTCGGATGAACACTTAACCAAGACACAAGAATAATTAAAGAAAGGTTTATGCTTAGAGTGAAATAGAAAAGTGAACAAGAAACTCTCAAATGAGAGTTACAAAGGTATTTATAGGGAGGGAGCTAGGGCAACACTCAAGCTCCCTTCCTTTACTTATTGGGCTTTTGGATAGGCTCATGAGCTTTCTACATGAGCCTAGCCTTGATTACTAACTTAAAAGCCTTAATAAAGCTAACTATTACATATTGATTACAAACACTTGAAATATAGTTTAGGAGTGATTCTAACAAGATTTATATCAAGTTTTGTGGTTACTTTTAGATCTATCTATATATGTATTATTTTTCAGTTTTGAGTTTATATAACTTTTTTGACATTTTTTTAATAGATTTGTTATTGCCGCCGGAGTCCACTGTTGCCACCGCTGCTGCCTGTGTCGCCGCCGCAATCGAACTTGCTTTTGTTGCCAGTAAATTTGTAGAACCCAAAACTATCATGCTAGAATAAGAATTCAAAATTCAAATTTCTTGAATTCAAATGGTCTTTCTTGAAAGTGGAAGACTGAATTTCGGTCAACACTTTAAAACTTAATTCGGTCAACTATTGTGGTGAGAGGAAACTATGACGTTTAAATGGCTATGCGTTTAAATGGAAACTTTAAAACCTGTATTCAACCATGCCTAGACGTTTAAATGGAAACTTTAAAAGTTGTATTCAATCATGGCGTTTAAAGGAAACCATTGCTAATCTCGGAATCTCGGAGAGGTTAGTGCATTATCTTCCTAAAATGCAAAATTGACTCCAACATACCATATTCACATGAATGCTAATCTCTGAAATTATACGATATAAAAGTGAAAGGTTGAGACATAAAGACGAAAGATAAATGTTTGTATTCACATTTTTTTGTTTATGTACACTAACTATTTATGTACTACAGCTCTAGGGACACAAAAAAATGGTGCTAATTGCTCTTTCCAACAAAAATGACGTTATTATTATTTTACAGTTAATTGATTAATGCAACTTACAAAAAATGCTATCAAAAAAGACAATCTTAAATACAAAACAACGTTATCGAAAAAATAATATAATCATTAAAAATGGATTTCTTAACGCTTAAACCACTGATTTATGAAACAAACTCAACCGCCGCTAAAATTTTGTCAAAACTAGACATCGCTACCGCTAAGCGCATGTACTCGTCTAGTAATATTACTACCTCCGTCTCAAAATTATAGTCATCTATTGACTTTTTCGGTCTTTTCTTTTCAACTTTGACCTTAAATATTTTTATTTGTGTTATACAATAATTGATGAAAGATATACCAATGAGAATACATTTAAAACTCAACCATTCATATATTTTTCATCAAGTATTATATAACACAAACAAAATATTTAAGGTCAAAGTTATAGGAAAAAAACCGAAAAAATCAATAGGGAACTATAATTTTGAGACGGAGGGATTGTTTTTATTCACCTCGTTACTTACTTACCGGCAAAACACGTGAGCGTTTTTAGTCTTGTTAATACGAAACAGTAGTCGTCAGCTTCGATTTTTTTATCGTTGAAGATCTTGATTATGTAAAGTTTGGGCAACAATGAATGATAGCACATGTACTTCATGTGATTTTCTCATAATCAATATTTTGGTGTCTCGACCAAAGTAATCACGTATAACAAAAAATTTTGTTTTATATTTGAGTAAAGTCTAAAATACATTCATGTGGATTGACATGTGTAACACAATATATCCATGGTCGATAAGTTAGAAAATTTACATTTCTCTGTTAGTAAAGTTAGCCACCATACATTTCTCTGTTAATAAAAATTAGCCACCATACATCCTTCCGTTAATAAAGTAAGCAAATAAGGACTAACGGTGCAAATTATTTCTCCATTATCTTCTAAAGTAAGAAAATAATTTCATCGTTAGTCCTGAGGACTAACGGTGCATTTATTTATTACTGTTATTATTATTATTATTATTATTATTATTATTATTATTGTTATTGTTGTTGTCGTTGTTGTTGTTATTTTTTAAATTAACTAAAAAGGGGCAAGTTTTCTCCTAAAAGAAATGCATTTCTCTCTCCAGAAACGAAGGTTCACTACTTTGACAGAGATGATATGGCACTTGATGACAAAGGACAGGCAGCCGAGGAAGTGGAGCATGAGAATGCTTATAGCAAAAATGGTTGATGGTTTTCTTATGGTTATTGGTGTTTCTTGTGAGTCAATTTATTTTGCTTCCTAGGTTATGCTGCATTTGCATAGAGGTAGTTGTTTCAGGAGATTGACATGTTAATCTTATATTGTCTTGGTTTTAAGCACAAATGGTGCATTGTCATTTTGCCTGGTAACAGGCTGAGTTGTAGGACCTCACCTATGTTTTTTGTATTTCAACGTTTTTTGGTGTAATATATTTTACCAGGGAAACCCTTTACCAAAAAAAAAAAAAAAAAAAAAAAAAAAAAGTTTGGCTCAAACTCGGGTTTGGTCCCTCAAGAAACAGCGCTCCAACCATTGGACTAAGCATCCAGTGGTGCAAATATACCAAAATAAATTTCTTTTAACCACTTTTTGTTCGAATTTATATTATATTAACCGATTTAAGTTTGGGCCGACCATTCATGGTGAATCGGGGAAGTTCTTGGGGCGGGCCCAAATCCGCTGGACTCGTTTTTTCGTGCTCTTTCTTCTGGTATCATCTGGGATTCATTTGGACTTCGAGAAAAATATATACGTGATCGATATTTTGTTCAAAATTTCACGTTTTTGCTCCGTTTTCAATTCTTCATACCTAAAAAGTAAAATACTCGTCTGGAAATTCATTATTTTACTTTGTATGTATGAAGAACTGAAAACGAAGCAAAACGTAAAATTTCTGACAAGTATCAATCACGTATATATTTTTATCGAAGTCCAAATGAATTCCAAATGAATCCCCGAGGATATGTTGGACTCGTTTTTTCATTTTCTTTCTTTTGGTATCCTCGAGGATTCATTTGGCCATAGAAATATATACGTGATCGATACTACTCCGAAATTTCACGTTTTTACCTTGTTTTCAATTCTTCATGCCTACAAATTAAATAATGTCTTTTCGGACGAGTATTTTACTTTTTATGTATGAAGAATTGAAAGGAAGCAAAAACGTGAAATTTTGGAGTAGTATCGATCACGTATATATTTTTATCGAAGTTAAAATGAAGTCCAAATAAATCCCCGATGATACGAGAAGAAAGAGCATGAAAAAACAAGTCCAACGGATCTGGCCCCGCCCCAAGCATCGGCCCGATTTACCATGAACCGGTCGGTCCAAACTTAAATCGGTTAATATAATATGAATTCGAACAAAAAATGGTTGACATAAATTTATTTAGGTATATTTACACCACTAGATGTTTAATCCAGTGGTTGAGGCATTGTTTTCTGAGGGACCAGACCGAGTTCGAAAGCATCTCGTGGAGAAATAATTTGCACCGTTAGTCCTTATTGGCTGACTTTAGTGATGGAGGGAAGTATGGTGGCAGGGATGTAAATAATCTAACTTATCGACCAGGGATGTATTGTGTTACACATGCTAAACCATAGGGATGTATTTTGTATTTTACTCTTTTTATTTCTATCTAATAGAAAAAGTTACATGTTTCGTCCTTGTAGTTTACTTTAAATCACACTCGTCGACCCTATTTGATTTTAATTACATAAATAATCCTAAAATTTTAAACTAATTGCATTGATAGTCCCTATTTTGTAAAATAAGGATTATCCGAGTAATAATGATAGGCACTACTCGTGTGATAAAAAAAACTTTAGATTATTAAATAGATGATCACTATTTTTTAAAACGGGGATCATCTATGCAACTAGTTTGAAAATTAGGAATCACTGTTGTAATTCAAATCGAATAGGGGACGAGTGTAATTTTAGGTAATCCACATGTACGAAACAGATAATTTTTTCTATACAATATCTAAATGTATAAAAGTCTTAGCAGGTTATGACAACGTTTAAATGATACTTCATAACAAGCATTAATTACGGTGGATGACATTGCTGTTCATAGTTTGTAACAACCTATATCCTTTTGTTGGGTCAGTAAATTCCCAAACTCCCTAAAACAAGGATTCGAAGATAAAATAACCTAAGTGTTTAATAACCCTAAATAAACACAAGTCACTGAATGAACAATTGTTTAGTGAATCATCTTTAAGAAGCTCAGGACAAGCCTAAAAAGAAAGGTTTTCCATTCAGTGAGGTGGGACTCAGTGAATGATACCTGGGCCAAAGAAGAAGATGATGGATTCAGTGAGTAATGACAATAAAGCCTGAAGACATGAAGACTGAAGTAAAGGCGGGATAAAGCGGGATAATTTTGAAGGATAAGGGAGTGTCCTTATCTTAAAAAGGTCAACTTACCCTGAATGGATAAAAGACCAAGAATGTGTCAACACTGACACTAGGAAAGCAGACATGTTCCTTACTAGCAATAGCTTTGTGTAACAGAGACAAAATACGTAAGGTATTTTGTCATCTGAAGCTTATGTCAGTTTTGTCTTTTAGGAAAAGGTTGTATCTTATACTTGTATAAATAGCAGTCATAAGGTGAAGTAAAAGGGTTAAGCTTGTGCACTAAATGCTTAGACATTCACAAGCCCTTTTACTCCTTCCAATACATCCAAGTCCCTGAGGTTAGCTCAGTTGGTTAGCATAGTTGTACTTAAGCTTAGCTTAAGTTTAGTGAGGAGTACACCATACATTGTCATTCAATCCCAAGAGTTCGCAAACACTTGGGTAATATATTCTTTGATTAACTTTCTAATAAGAATATAAACTTTGAAAAACTATTGTCTATTTTATTTCACGTTTTTAACTTGTTAAACTATTTTTCAAACAACATTGCTAAGCCATGGAGCTTGGATAGATTAACTTGTAGTTAATTCTAACCAAGTTAAAGGGAACAAAAAGTGGTATCAGAGCCTTTGGTTTATACAAATTTTAATCACAGAGTCTCTAAAGTTTTTAAAATCAAGATCCTACCATGGTTGATAGTGATGTGCCCCAACTAGTTGACAAAAAGGGAGGAAGCTATTCAGTTGTTGCTCCCCGACTGGAAGTTGGAAAATTCAATCAGTGGAAAAAGCGCATGATTTACTACTTAACAGGAATGGAACCATACTACATCAAATTTATTAATGATGGTCCATTTGTCCCTAAAACTGTTGAAGGTTTACCCAAGCCTGAAGCTCAATGGATTCTTGATGAGAGAAGGGTGGTCAATCAGGACCAATGCCTCAAAGGCATAATTATATCATGTCTTCCTGACGATATAATAGAATCAGTCATTAACTGTAAAACAGTCAAACAAACTTAGACTGACTTGGTTTATAACTATGAGGGTCCTTCAGATACCAAGGAAAACAAGATAATGGACCTGAAACTTGAGTAAAATACTTTCAGAGCCAAAGATTCTGAAAGTCTCTCAGAAACTTATACCCGTTATCAGACACTGCTCAATGAGCTGTCCAATGATGGTGTCACCCTGTCTAAGTATAAGATGAATGTTGGCTTTCTCAACAGTCTCCCTAAGAAGTGGTTAAGCTTCTCTCAAGGTCTCAGGAATGCTAATCACATTCAAAATCTTGAGCTCCCTGAAATCTATGGAAAGTTTGTCTATGAAGACAACTTAATCTCTAGGAGATACCTTGATTCAAAAAAGGCTCAAGAAACCAAAAAGGCCCTGACCATTACACCATCAACCCCTCGGTCCACATAGAGCTCTAAACTCTCTCAGGGAAAGAATAAAGGTCTTGTTGCTTAAAACTTTGATTGGGATGAAGAAGATGTTTCCTTTGATGATGAAGTGAGAGTCAGTGCACTGATGGCACTTGCAGAAGGTGAAAAGTTGATTGTTGGAAAGAGTCATGCAAGAAATGGAGAATGGGTCAACATCACCATGAGAAAGGTAAAAATTTTACTATCTATGGGTGATGATTCTGATTGGCAATCTTATTTAAGTTACCTTAATGTGGATATTTAAATTTGTTGAAGAGCAAAGATTAAATTTGTTTTCAAAATACAAAAAACTCACTTTTGAATTAAACAGGTGTAGAGATGAACTTCTTGCTTTAAAACAAGCTAAACATGAAGATATCACACTTCAAATCCAAAACACTGAACTTGTAAGACAAAATCATACTCCTCAAGAGGAACTTAAGAAAGAAAAGCTCATAATTGAAAATTGGACAGCCAAAAATCCTAGAGTTTATGAGTCTGTCAATCTTATTCCTAGTACTAGAAAGAGAGTCCTAGGAGAAGATCAACTCACTGAATCAAAAATAACAATCAAAGTGAAAAGCCTTTCACTCTTGTTGGCATTTCCTTTGAAAAATAATTAAACCAAAATCCATTGACTGGGTTGAGAGAGTCAACCCAGACAGTAAGCTGCCTAACTTTAACACTGGAAAAATCTTGGAACCTGAAAGTCAGGCTATCAAAGAAATGCTTGGAGTCACTGATGAACCCAGTCAAACTGAGTCCATCAATGAGTCTGAATCAGAATCTCACACCCATTTGCCTCCGTTAAAAGTCCTTCAGGGTGCCTCACCCAGTTCAGACCTCACACCTTTGGTCTATTCCCAACACTCTCCAAAAGAGAGATCAAGTCTTGGAAGAACCATCCCTGAAAAGACCTTCCAGTAACCAAAACAAAGAATCAGTTCCTACTGAATCTTCCAAATCTTTGATCCCTTCAAATGAAAGTACCAATGACACTGATCTTAAAGTTGATCAGTTGGCTGAACTTGTCGAGAAGCTAAGTGAGAAATTAGAATCATCTGAAAAAGCTCCTCAATCTAAGATTAAGGATTCCAAACCAGCTTCCTCAAGCAATGCCAAACCTAAAACAACATCAAAACTCACAATGAAATGTGAACTATGCAATTATACAAATCACACAACTAATGATTGATATAGGATTCTGTTTTGCATGATTTGCAATATGGAAGATCACAGAACCTCAGGTCATAAATCACACATGGCATCTCTAAATGATCATGCAAAATACAAGACTCACCCATTTCAGTATGCTTAACAAACAAGCAAGCATTTAAACAAAAAACTAAGCCTTTTCCACCCTATACACACTGTGGATTCAATGACCATCACGATGATTATATATTGTATCCCTGTTGTGACATTTGTGGTGACCCTTCACATGACACCTCAGGACATGACATGCTTATTCATGCTAGAAGATGATCCAAAACTGAATCCTCTTAGTCAAATAAGGCTTCTAACATCAAATGCAAAACATGTGAAAGCATTATCCACTCAATCACCGACCATGAATTCGTTGAGAGATTTAAAAAGACCTACAAGGCCAAACCCACAAGAAAGTGGGTTCACATTAAAAACTAACTCAGTTTACTATTTGTGCAGAGACATGCCAGGGAGCCTGTTTGGCATCTAGACAGTGGATGCTCAAGGAGTATGACTGGTGTGAAAGAGTATTTGCACAAATATGTAGAAGATCCAGGACCTAAGGTAGTATTTGTTAATAATTTATCATGTACCGCTGAAGATTATGGTTCAGTAAACTGTAGTGGAATAGTTTTTACTAGAATAGCCTATTTAAATGGTCGTAAGTACAATCTTATAAGTGTCAGTCAACTATGTGATGCTAAGTACTTTTTTCAATTTGATGATAAGCAAGAAACAATCTTCAATGCTAATAAAAAAATTATTCTTATAGCTCCTAGAAGAGAGGATGTTTACGTTTTGGACATGTCCACTTTGACTCAAAATGGAACTTGTCGTTTTACTAAAGCCACTGAAACCATGAATTGGATTTGGCACAAAGACTGTCCCATTTCAACTTCAAAAACATAAAAAACCTTGCCAAACAAAACAAAGTCCTTGGCCTACCATCCCTTGTGTTTTCAAAGGATAAACCCTGCTCAACCCGTGAAAAAGGAAAACATCATATAGCTTCCTTTAAAAAAAAACAAAATTTCTCAATCAAAAGTTTCCTTCATCTCCTTCACATGGATCTTTTTGGACATGTCAGTCCAATATCTATTTAGCATGAGAAGTACACCCTGATCATTGTTGATAAATTTTCAAGATATACATGGGTATACTTCCACACCAAAAAGAGACAGGTAGCTGAAACAATCATGTCCTTCATTAAGAAGATTGAGAATCAAAATGACATTAAAGTCAAACAAATTTGTACTAACAATGGTACTGAATTCAAAAATCATGAGCTTGAGTGTTTATAACACCCCAACCCGACAAGGGTAGTAGAAGTGTCACATTCTGGTGTCATATCAGAACATACAATTAAAATCTTTACAAACGGAGACCTTAAAAATGAAGTATCAAATCATATAAACAACTGACTGACAAGGAAAATACAATATCCAAAATGAAATGAAATCTCAAAACAAAAGCTCTTCAAAATAAGCCCAAGAAAATAAGGTAACTAGGATTGGTCCACTCAGACAATCCAACTCTCAGCCCATCAAAGCCCGTCTTCAAACCTAAAACCTGCCGCAGGAAAAGAAATGTGGCTGAGCTTAAAAAAGCCAGTGAACAGATATAACAAAACGAAAGCTAAATACAATCAGAAATGCGAAGTGAAATAAGGAAACTGATAACAAGGTCGTAGCGAAATGAGAACAATGAGTCAAAGAGGATCATGTAGTACACAATTATACAGATATCCAAAAAGAACATATAACAAAAAGAACGACCTAAAGCAAAGCATCGATGACATATATACAAACACATACAAACCAGGCATACAAGTACTGAAACATAAGCAAGCATAGCAGATGTCGTAACAACACAAACATATATATTGCATACAATCAATTCAGGAAATCAGAGGACATACAAGTCAAACAGAAATCTCAAGGCAAGCGGAAGTAATTAATTAGTAAGTGAGCATGGCAATCACACAGGTCAAAAACCCTTAGTTGAAAACATAACCAATATCATAACAGCGGAAGTACTAACAGCAGTCAAAGCATGGCAGTCACAAGTAACAAGTAGGAATACAATATGAACATTATAATTGAATGAATTAGGGACATAGCAGAGCAGTTAAACAAGTTGACAAGCCAGACGTCATAAGTTGAACCATTACCCAATCAATCCGTAGCATAGACAGAAATGTAAACATGGCAGGTCAACAACAAGCATATAAGGATACAACGGATAAGTCATAGTCCACGAGAATAACTGAACGAAGTACACATAATAAATAGACAAAACTATCGATTACACACTAGCATGGTCACCAGACAATTTAGAGGGTCACATAACGGTGAGATCACATATCATCGGGCGACAATGTAAATCGAGATAACCATATATTAATCATATCGTAGCAGGGTAATCAGTAGTCACATAAAACATGAATAGCATCATCAAATTCAATAAACATATAATAACCCGGTACGTGAATGGAACGATAGTCTGAAGTAACAAACTAAGAGTGTGACAGATCAAAGCAATGGAATATATATATCTTGGTAGTAGAGTGAGTAATATAAGGGTGTTGAGTAATGAACAATAAATACAGCATATGTGCGTTGGGAATACAGAAGGTATAATATAGGTATATCAAAAGTGTAAGGGTTTTCAGAAATCTACCACGAGCCCGGAAACATATCATATCATATCATATCATAAGTAGCCATTGTATTCGGAGGGGTGACCTCGGAATACCATATATAATAGGAGGGGAGACCTCAGTAACCAATGGAGTAGCTAGCTCCCAGACTGTGAAGACGCCTATTGCACACGGCATCATTTACCATATAAATCATATCATATCATATCAAACCATATCTAGGATGCATCCATACGCCCGCGCAGAAACATAATGGCCAAACATATATCTTGAGCTCATAATCATATAACAGAAAGGGGACGGTGTGTAACATCACTCGTACACACTGGAGTCATGCCATTGGTGCATCAATGACATGGTCATGGTACCTCTATGACTAGGAAACATATTTGGCTCGGATATCAAACTGAAGGGTCAAAGCATAATCATATCATAAGGGTTCATATCAAAGGTTCAGAAGTCAAAGGTTCATATCAGATTTCCATAACATAAGTTCATAATCAGAGGTTCATAATCATATGGTTCATAATCATAAGGTTCATAATCATAAGGTTCATAATCAGAATTTCCTAATCATAACAAACGAATATCGTAGCGAACAGAATCATATCAAAGGATTATGTCGGAATCATATCAAAAGGATCATAACATAAAGAAATCATAGCAAAGGAATATCATAAGTGAAGTAAAGTCAAGGATCGAAAAGTCATGAGAAATCCCTACTGAAAAGGGATAGAATATCTGTACCTTAGAAAATGCAATGAGAGCAAATGGAAGGAACCCGAGAGAAACAACGTTACGTCTTCTTCAATGAATCTACACGGATTACGGTTCGTAAAATACTTATTAGCTCATTTAAGTTATAACGGATTTGTTGCTTATATGAATCGTATTAATATTTTTAAAGTTATTAAGCGTATTCTCATTTTTAGTAATTGACCGAATTAAAATACTTTAGGGTAAAATTATTAATTAGCCAAACTTAGGGGTTACAAATGATAAATGGTAGACTTAAAGGTTTTAATATGATAATTATCCTATTTGAGGCTTTATTAGATCATAATTCAAATTATAAGGTTTACATGGTAATTATCTCAAAGTGTAGGGTTTAAATGTAATTATACTTTAAATGTTTTATTTTACAAATTAAAGATTTCATGCACGTTTAATATAATTTGAAAGAACCATGTTTAAACATTACGATTGACCATCTTTAAGCTCGCTCGCGGTCCATATGATTAACATTTACGATCAAGTAAACACGTAATATGATTAACCCCCGACTCAACTATCCCGACACGCTTTCAAAATATAAATGACTCAACCGTTTTTCTCGCGATCACCCTTGAACATACCCCCTCGCAAGACCATGCATGTACTCTTTTTAGAAAAATGAACAGCCTATTTGATTCAGTCATGAACACATTTGACATTTAGAAACCATGCATGCAATAACACATTCTATAATCACAACTCCCCACCAGACCATCTCATGCAAGTTGAGACAGCCAAACTCACACCCCATTTTTACTCCGATTAACCAATTATAAGCGTACAAGATTTAGGTTTATTCTACACCATAACACATGCATGCCTCTATTTTCGTTTCATAAATATTACTACCGGTCTCTTTTTCTTTTAAATTAATCATATAGATGTGTTAACAAAGTGATCACATTAGAGCTTGATAAAGTCGAAACCGTTTGAACATGACGAATGAGCAGAAAGTCATCACACCAGTTTTACCATTTTGTTATCTATGTAGCATGTAATTCATGAACTCATTATATTAGCATATCAACATGGATATCATGATTATGGTCGAGTGCATGAGAACAACAGATTCAAGGTGGGTTTCCCATGGGTTGAATATACATAGTCTTTTATTTATGTAGCCAAGATCATTATTTCATGTGACAAAAATTTTATCATTTTATGTGTTGGTAAAATTCGTATAGCAAGCATGCGGATGGAGAACAAAACCCACGACCATAATCATGACACAAAGAGATTTAAGGAGACGAGATGATGGTGTTAGGAGTTACCTTAGCAGCGTGAAAGAGAGGAAACGACAAGGACCGAGGCGACAACAACCAACACCTTTTTCTCGTCCTAGAAGCCCACGACCAGGTGTAAGATTTCCATGCCAAAAACAGCAGCAACACCACGACTAGCCGATCCTTTTGCTTGGGAAAACCGACGACAGCACACCCAAAGGAAGCCCCTTCGAGCCTTGTAACTCACGATCAATTCTTGTACTTGTTTTGAGTTGTTTTTGATCGAATGAAAAGAAGAACCCATGTCCAGCCGTCACTTTTAGGATGAGAGGTTTTAGGGTTTAATTTTTTTTTACGTTTTAATTCTTTGGAAAAGGTATTTTACTTATTTACAAAAGTTTCTTGTAAACTTGTACATGGTCAATGCGACTTCGTAACGTGTGATATTCATATTGCAGACATAAGTGTGAGTCGAATATTTTATCTAGTATACTTTGGTCATTTATGGGTTAAGTGTTAAACGTGATTAACGAGCTTGACATATTTTACATAATTTACAATTATTAACCTTGAGGGTAAAATAGTCTTTTCATACGTTTTAGATTTTCAAGGTTTTACAGTGTTTCTGTGATGAAAAGGGAATACCTCAAAATTTCTTATCTCCCTATACCCTTGAACAAAATGGGGTAGCTGAAAAAAAAACAGAACACTCATTGAGGCTGCAAGAGCCATGTTAAATGGTTCAATACTGTCTAAGCATTTCTGGACTGAAGCAGTTAAAACTGCTTGTTATACACAAAACATAGAGGAGGTGAAGAGTCCTCTAAATTTAATGCTTTGCTTTCTTCTATTTGGAATGTTTCCTTTCTAATCAAAAGGATACCTGGGTGTGGTCGCTTAATACTTCTATTGGTTTTACGGTTGCTTTTGTTCGCACTTTGATTGATGCTAACACCTTAGTTGTGGATTCTAATGCTACTCGTTGGAATCATTGTGTCCCCATCAAAGTTAACGTTTTCTTGTGAAGATTGGTCCTTAATAAACTTCTTACCAGGGTTAATTTGGAAAGGAAAGGCATCGACGTCGACTCGTCCTTGTGTCCTATTTGTGGGGAAGATGTTGAAACTGTTAACCATATTTTCTTTTCTTGTGAGATGGCTAAGGATTTGTCGGCGTTGTTGGCTCGTTGGTGGAGTATAGACATTCCTATTTGTTCTAATTTTTTGGATTGGAGTTCATGGCTAGATATCGTGCATCTTTTGTCTAAGGAGAAGCTCTTTCTAGAAGGGGTTGGAGGGACTCTCTTGTGGTCCATTTGGAACTTTCGTAATCGGTTGGTTTTCTCGGTTCCCCCTCTTATGAAGGCGGTTTTATGGGATTATATTGTGTCTCAATCCTTTCTTTGGATTTTTTCATCTAGAAATCCTAAGTTTAAATTTAGTTGGGTAGGTTGGATTCAACATCCTTTAGTTTCTATTGATTCTATGTAATCTTTTCTAGCTTTTGCTAGTTTTAATAAAATTCCGCCGTTCAAAAAAAAATATATATTAGAATTGTGATTTCCTTGTTCGTTAATTAAACACACCATTACAATAGATACAAAACATAAAACGGACTAGACCTATCACTAATAACAAAGCCCAAAGGCTTCTATAATAATAACACGCGTATAATACTCCCTTGAAGTTTGAGCGGGAGAGGGGATAACACTCAAAATGGTATGAAACTCCTCAAATAGTGCGGACTGCAAACCCTTGGTGGAAATGTCAGTATACTGGTGATGAGTGTGTAAATACTCATCATTTTTAGTCAAATCTGAACTGCAAAACGTTTAAAAATGCTCAGAAATGCATCAAAATACTGAAAATATCTCAAAATTACATTTTATATGTTTCGGATGCAAAATGTTTAAAATCGATGAAAATGAGCAAAGTTTGCATAATTGGTAGTTTCGGTCCCCAGTTTCTAAAGCTATGAAATAGTCCCCGAGTCCTTATTTCAAAAAGAAAAATCACCAAAGGTCCTTTTTAAATCATAACGTGTCAAAATTAGTCCTTTGGTGAAAAATATAAAAAGTTTGAGAAAATTACAAGTTTGGTCCTCCAAGTTTAAAAATTGGCAGAATTGGTCCCTGGAAAATGTGAGAATGTCAGCCTTGGTCCTTGAACTATTGATACTTGTCAATTTCAGCCCTTGGATCAACTTGGTAAAATTGGCAGAAGTAGCCCCTCACTTTTCAGAATTGACAACATAGGCCCTTGATAATTAAAACCCCCTTCACTCTTTTTGGCCTGCCTATCCCTTTTGGACCCCCTGTCAAATGCAATTTGGACCCTTTCCCTATTAATAACCCCCGGTCAAAAGCTGGTCAAACCATCTCCCACCCCGCCCATTTTAAAACATTAAAACCAGTCACGGGGCACCACTTCCACCACCATCATCACCCTGCTACTCCCCTGCTAACACTCCACCATCATCATCCTACCCCCTCCACCTCACAACACTCCAAAGGTGCATTTAATGCACCCTTTGTACCTAACACTCAACCCAGCTGTTAAAAACCAAAATTGGCGCCAAAATTCATCCTATGGCCAAGATTGCTTCAACCAATCCAAGGGCCTAGTTTTATTGCTGGGATTTGAAGAGAGAGGTGAGAGAAAGGGGATTGGTGTATAAAAGACAAGAGGAAGCAACAAGAGAAAGAGACTTAGTTTTATTTTGTTTAAATGTATGTCGTTTTTAAGCTTTTAATGTCTTAAGTAGTTCTTCATTGTATTTTTCAGTTAATTTGTATCAAACAAAGTTATTCTAGTGTATTGCAACTTATTTTAAACATCAATTCAAGTTAATGTTCATTTTCCATAATTTGTGTCCACTGTTGAAATTTTAACTTTCAAACTCATTTGTTTAAGCTTTTAGCAACTCAGTTTCAATCTCCAACAAGCTTATATAAGCTTATAATAGCTTTTTGTAAGCTTGTAATCAAGTTTAAAGCATTTTAGTTACTGGTCAACAAAAGTCAACATATGAGCAAAATTGATGCAGAAAGGGAAATGGTTGAAGCAGACATGGATTTGGGTTGATTTATAGTTAGTTGGGATGGATTTGATAGGTTAGTGGTTCTGGTCTCACTGTTTTCAAGCCATTGTGGATAGGACACTTGTAAGTGTTTTTCCACAATTCATAGCATAATCTGTTTATGTGTTTACAAGTAGTTATAATCTGTTCTTTAAGGTGTATTTAGGTTGTCTCAACATAGTTTGATCATTGAAATTAGTTGGATTAATAGTTAGCTCATTTAAACTTGCTTATCAGTTGAATCAAGGGTGTTTGGATTTACTGTCATATCTGTACTAAAGGCTTGTTCAGTGTATACTTCTTGTTGGTTCATGCTTGTTAGGTCCATACTAACTCATTTGAGTCATAATCTTGGACCTGCAACTCTCATAAGTCAAACATTAACAAAATCTGTCTTAACTTGCTCACTGTTGGAATTTTGGATTTGCAAAGTCTCATTTTGTGTTCAAAAATCATTAAGCTTGCTTGCATTGTGCTTGTTCTATCATATTTCATCAATATCAGTCATAAAGTTGGATTCAAAGTTCATTTTGGTCAAAGTTCATCAATATTGTCAAAAGTCAAAATTGCAAAAATCTGTTTTTGGCTCATCTAGGAGGAATTTTCATGGGTTCAATTCTGAGCTACATCAAGTGAAATTTGTTGCTTTATAAACTTCAACTGGTTTCCATTCTTATTAGCATTTTTGTAGAATTTTATAAATTTTTTATAAGCTCCAAACTAGCTTATCTTTTGGGTCCTAGTTGCCCTGCTCCGTGGCTCATTATAAACCGAGTTTTCTCGATTTTGTGCAAGGTTGCACAGGCTCATAAGAGCTGGTCATAGTCGATTTTGGTTTGATATGTCTCACCCAGTGCGCTTTAGGTTCCAATTGGTGTTTTTCATTTTGAGCTTATTTTAAAGCTTGTGCTTGTGTCCAAAGTTGGTACCCAAAACTGTTGTTGAATTTGAAACTCAAATAATCCAAATCTGTTAATCTTGCATTCCAGTGTTGGGAGCTTGTTGTTTTTAGTTGCATTTCAGTACTTATAGCATATTAGGACTTCTGTAATAAGTTGGTGGCTTGTTGTTTTCATTTGGCTTATTCAAGTGCTTATTTATAAGCACTTGCAATAGCAGTTGCTATTTCTTACACATAAGTACCTGTTTTTCCAATTTTCCTAGCTTCCTAATATTATTTTAGAGTTTTCCTGAAATTTTCATATTTTTCCAAGCTTGTTTGATATTTTTCTGCATTTAAATCATTTTTTAGCACTTTTTAATTAGCATTAAATACAAAAAATTAAGAAAAGCTTCAAAAATATTTTTTCATTTTATTAAGTTAAGATAAATATAAAAGACAAAAAATATTTTTCTAGATTTTCTTAGTTAAATTTGTATTTTAAGTAATTTAAATAGTTTTAAATAGTATTTAATTCCTAGAAAATAGAAAAATAATCAGAAAAATACAAAAATAGTTTTAAAAATTTTCTTTTGATATTTTAGATTTTTCTAAGTCTTAATTTTATTTTTCTAGCTTTATTTCCTATTTTCTTATATTTTAGGCTAATATTTAATAGTTAAAATTAGTTTTTAATTAGTAATAATTAGATAATTAGTTATAAAAATAATTTTCTTTTTCTATATATTTTCTTTTATCATTAGGTTTGTAAAAATGTATTTTTCATATTTTTAGGATTTATATTGTATAAGTTTCACTTTTTCACTTGTACGTCGCGTAGTTTTTAAATTAAGTTTTATAAAAACGTAAAAACAAAAACATCAATTTGCAAATAGTGATAGCGTTTATTTAATAGATTTTATCTTTTAAATTCTCTTTAATTTGCATTTAAGCCATTGTAATTTTTTGGCTTTTTCCGTAGTTATAATCATATTCAGATCCCTTTTTCGTTCAAATTTCTCGATCACTTCACGTTTGATAATCCATTGCATAGCTCGCTGGGACATAACGACCCGGGGAAACACTATACTCCTCAGATCTTCATTGCATTCGTGCTTAGGCAGTTTTAAGCTTATTACGGTCTGCCATTCACAAGTGGCCGGCTTGAGTGATTTAGCTTGACTGTTTAGCACGCATCAACTGGTAACGTAATAGCACATGAAGAACACGAATCTGACCACGAGCAACCATATCACGGACAAAATGAATATCGATCTCAATGTGTTTGGTCCGTTAGTGCTAAACTGGATTATCAGTCAAATAAATAGCACTAACATTGTCACAATGAACAATGGTGGCAAACAATAATGTTGTAAGAAGCTTACGAAGAAGATTACGAAGCCAAGCAGTTTCAACAACTGCATTTGAAACACCTCTGTACTCAGTCTCACTCGATCTAGAGAGAGTATGTTGTCGTTTAGAAGACTATGATAGAAGATTATCCCCCCCAATAAAACACAATAACCTGAAGTAGAACGTATAATAGTAGAGCAGGCAACCCAATCAACATCAGGTTAAGCAACCTGAGAACCAGTAAAAGAAGCATAAAGTTGGAGCCCAAAGTCCAACGTACCATGAATATAACGAAAACTCGCTTGAGAGCTGAAAAGTGAGGCTTTCGAGGATTAAGCATATAAAGGCACGCTTACTGTACTGCATAAGATATATTTGAACAAGTAAATGTCAAGATCAAAGCCTATTACACCCGGTCTAAATTTTCATATGATTAGGATTTTAAAAGATTTGTTATTTTATTACTTACATTCGCAATTGATGTCATTATCGCGTCTCTATTTGTTTTACGCAAGAAAATAAGAAATAATTATCAGAAGTTCGCTTGCAGAGAACAATTAGACACAATATAAGTTGAAGAATTACTTTCATAAAATCAAGGTGACGATGCTACTTGATAGCTAGCCTACTTTTGTAAGATGTCTAGCGTACTTTTGAAATAACTTATAATTAATATTGTGAGTAAGGATCAAATAAGAAATAAAAGTAACGGTAAGAAAGAATAAGAATAACAACCGACATTTTACATTTTAGATCTGCTGTAATAAAAGATCAACTCCCATGAATTTCTTTTTATTCATTTGAAATATGTGGTTAACACTATTTCTCATTCTTCTTATTATATTTTTTTTTTCTCACTAGATCTATACCTTTAATACTGTAGATAACTAATCAAGTTTGTCAACATGGTTAAAGAGAATATCAATAAATGAATAAATAATCTTTGTATATGTTTTTTCAAACATATATACCTTAAATCTCCGTTGACTATGTATATAAGCGCATATATATTATTTAACCATGTCTTCGCATTACCACTTCCTCATATAAACAACCTAAAGTTGATAACTTCCCCTCCTCAAAACGTAACAAGCCAAACATGAACAACACAACGAACGCTGGAGAACCACCCAGCACCACGGCTAACTCCGAAAATCACAACGGAAACGTCCCCTATGGCCTTGGATTCTTAGTCATAGTTATCTTCATCCTAGTCACCCTTTGCTACGGTTCTTACCTCTATAATCGCAGCATGCACTCTAGATCATCATCACCACCACCATTTATTATAATCTCCTCTAGAGCCGCCTATATTCGTAACCATGGTGGTAACATAACATTTTCTCGAGGCATTGACGACGAAGTCCTCGTGACATTTCCAACGTTTGTTTACTCTGAGGCCATGATGTCTCAAAAAGGAGATGCCAATAGCTCGGATTGCTCTATTTGCTTAGCGGAATATAAACCTGAGGACTTCGTAAGGATGTTGCCCGAATGTCGACATTTGTTTCATGTGAATTGCATAGATCCGTGGTTAAGGGTTCATCCTACTTGTCCCGTGTGCCGGAACTCGCCATTGCTTGAAATTTGATGTTTCCGATCGGGAAAATTTGATTTAATCTTTTAAATAATACAAGTAGCTAGAAAAACATTATCTTATGTAACAAGATTATACCATTCTTTGTAATTAGTGGCCAGCTTGTATTAAACGTAAGTTTGTGGCATTTCTTAAATTTCGAAGGCTTTACCTGTGTACATATATATTCTGATAATTTAATATCAAGTGTTTGCGTGTATCTAATCGTCTGGAATAAAGAAAATCTCAGCCAATTCCTTAATATAGTCTAGTTTTTCTTCTATCAATTGAAACGTAAATTACAAGTATTACCATATTATATTTCTAATTACTGGAAAGGAAAACTAAATAACAACACAAGTTACATACTTGAATTACGAGAAATTAGGGATATGGTCTCTTTGTCCAACTATATAAATGTGAACAAAAACACTAATAACAACCGAAAACACCAATGATGAGAACGAAGAATTAAGACATGTTGACCGGTTATGTGTGATCAGAGTAAACAACTATCGTCTGTTTTGCCTAACCTAAGGCAGGACTTTGATTTTGACGATCAAATGATTACTTCTGATCGAGAAAGTAACTCGACCTACTAACCACATAAGCAATTTTCAAGAAAATGCGATAGTGGCACTTGTGAAAACTTAGGCAAGGTTTGGTAAATTTTGACGGTAGAAATGCCTTTACCATTGCACCCTGATTTAACAAACATACAATATATTTAAGCAACCGCGTGAAATAGGAGCTTCGTTAAATTTTGTTTTCTACTTTTTTTGTTTGTTTGTTTTTTTTTTTTTTTTTTTTTATATTTCTTTTTCCTCATCTTATTATTGTGTGTAGTTTTGTTTTTCTCAGTTATAATTGCTTCTTCATTGTGTATTGCTTTTCGATTACGTACTGTTTTACTAACCACCATAAGCTGAGTATGCGTTCGATTTTCTATTAGATGGTAGATTAGACCGTGGACACAGTTGTGGGCTAGTGTTCCATTAAAGCTATAAGATCTACCTTACGTAATTTATATGAAAAAGGTTACTCAATAAACATAATGACGCACGGGATTATACCATTTCAATTTTCTTTCTCAAGAAATTTTATCTCCTCAATAAGAGTTCTTTTTTAAACAATAAGAGTTCTTTTTTAAAGTGGATCCCAAACAAATCTCTATAAAACTAACTTTTAATTTTTTTATTTGATATTATTTCCTTCCGACCTATAAACGGGTGAACAGTTGAGGTTGAAGTGTAGATCAGATCTTATGATGACATAATGCATAAACGGATGAGGCTTAATGATTCGAACTCGTGTTGGGTTTTCTTTCCCCAAATGTATATGTATGTATTTTAGCTTAATAACGAGAAAAAAGTATTAACGCTAAACGAGCTTGAGCCAAGTTTGTTTAACAAGTTGAACTCGTGTCGGGTTTTATTTCGAGTCAAGCTTGAGGCATTGTACGAGCCAAGATCAAGCTCAAGCTTTATTAATTACACGAGACGAAGTCGTGCACTTTAACAGGACTCGAGACCACTGCTTGTTGACACCTATAATCAAAACCAGCAAAATGAACAGAATTGAGTAGTAGAACATCAAAGGGTAATTATCCATTTTCTTAACTTTTTAATTCAGCTAGAAAACTAAGTGGTAAAGACGGCGTCAATATATTGGCCCCCTGCTTATCAACGGCAGTTTCGAGCAAAAATATACATCCTTTTTATAATTAAACTGATAACGTAGAATATTACGAACAAACTTTTATTTTCATATATTATGAGAATCAAAGGTGGACCAACGGGGTGTCCACCCCACGAATTTCTTTTACATAGTGTAAAATTATGTAAAATATACCGATTTTAGAATAAGCCTCGTTTTTAATTTTAGAATAAACAGTGATTGTTGTAAGAACATTTTATGTGCTTAAGTCATTATGACTTTCTGCTAAATGTTGAAAGAATTCTTTTGCATTGGACTTAAAAGCTTTTTGAAAACTTCTAACAAAACTTGGCATTTATCAAGTGTTTGAAGTTCTTTTTATTTTATTTATTTATTTATTTTTATTTTTTTCACTTGAATTAGCGAAAAGCTTTTGGACTAGTTATTGGAAGACGATTTAATCAGGGTCGTCTTATGATTTTCGGTGGCCTTAGGCAATAACAATAAAGAGGTCTATCCACTTGGAAACTAAAGAGAAATTATATATAAACGTGAATTATATGACTCATATATGTTTAATATCATACATATTTATATGTTAAACCAATAAAATGTGACCCTTTTTTAGTCGAGCCACCGTGCGACGGCATCTATTGAACACCCCTCCTAAACCCATCTGGATTTAATACATACCTTTTTTATAATAAAAATTGATTAAAAATCTTATATGTTTCAAAAACTTGATACATTATAGATGCTCTAAGATGGACTTTAACTCACTCTAAGTGTTTTTACTTTATCAAAAAGTGGCTGATTCAAACTATCTAAAACCTAATGATAGTAAGTGGATTTGTTCCAGTGGATTGTGGAAATGATCAACAACGTCGTTGTTGTAGCCTTGCTTAAGTTGTTGCTGATGTCGATTCTTGCACACAAGATCAAGAAGAAGGAACGCTAGAGTTGTCTCATAGAAATAGCAAGAACATAGATTTATAAGGTACAAAACGTATTGCATAATCTGCATTTACACTTGCTTGTCTAAAGACTTATAAATTGGATTTATTTTATTAGTTGTCGACATGCACTTCAAAGACACAATGAATATACAAACACAAAGAGATATAAAATAACCAATTGGCCTATTTAGCCATATAAAATTATGAACCGATCTTGAATAAAAATGATTATATACAATATCCCGTAATCCAAAGTTGGACCACATAAAATTGCCCAAAATTCGACTTTGTAGATGGTCACCTTACTAACAACACCAAAAGGGCAGTTAAACACTTGAAACATTGTAGTAATTAACGACATTCTACACAGTCGCCCCGACCTCATTGGTTATTCGAGCAATATATATAAATAATGTAAACCTGCACTCTTTAACCAATAATCATTTGGTCAAAATACGTATTAATCGAACCAATACTAAAAAGGTGAAATATTTGTTTACGGGGTTATACTTAAGTGACTAAATATTTGTTTGCGGAGTTAATAGATATTCCGATGGGTGGTAAGAAGTTTTCTAGAGTGAATAGCTCGGGCAATTCTACAAAAAGGTGTATATTGGAGGAATCTCGACCAGAGTGTCTTTTAGCACCACCATTGTCCACCCAACAAGGAATAGATCCGCAACTCTCCCGCCTAGTGGGGCACCAACCTGGAGTGAGCACGAGCCAAGACTCGCACTCGAGCTCTTATTCCACAAAGTCTCCAGGTGTGCCCATAGGTTTTGCGGAGGTGGGTACGTATATGAAGCAAATGCCAAGGATGAGACTTGAACCTGAGTCAATTGACTCAAACACAAGTGCTCCAACCATTGGACTAATGCTCCATTGGTAGCTCGGGCAATAAAATGAGTCGGTTAGATAGATTTTTGGTTTCCGAAGTTGTGGTCGATAAGTCCCCAAAATTGACATGTCTAACGTTGGAAAGAAAGTGTTCTGATCATTTCCCGTTATTATGAAAGGAGGAGCGAAATGATTATGGGCCTAATTCCTTCAAGATCTTCAATTCATAGATTGGAAATAGACGGATTTGACGAAATAGTGAAGAACTCTTGCATGGAATTTGACGAAAAGCAAGATTAAAGTGTGGTATGCTCAGAAGAGGAGTGATCAAATAGGTCTTTTTGAGAAGTGATCAAATAGGTCAATGAAAGGAGTTAGACAATAGACTTGGTGAGATCGATCGGATGATAGACGATGGCCAAGGTACGGATGATATTATGTCTGAAAGAAGAGATCTGTTGCAGCAGGCGATGGAGTTGGATCGAATTAAATTAAAGGATGATGCTCACAAGTCTAAGAATAAATGGATTAAGGAAGGTGATGAGAATACTAAATTTTTCCATGGGATGTTGAAAAGAAAGAGAAGTAAAAAAAATATCACAGGTGTAGCTATTGATGGTGTTGGGTTCACTCATTACCCAAGTATCCTTAAACTAGGATTTGAATAGAAAATAACCTAAGTGTTAAATAACTGTGAACATCTACTATGTCACTGAGTGAACAGTCAGTCAGTGAGTCAAGCTCAGGACAATCCTAAGAGAAAGACTTTCCATTCAGTGACGCGGGACGCAGTGAATGATACATGGGCCAAAGAAGAAGAAGATGGGTTCGGTGAGACTCACCAAACCCCAAGTCTCCTCAACAACTATAAAGACTGAAGACCTAGAGACTGAAAGCTAAAGAGTGAAGTAAAGGTGGGATAAGTTTGAAACGAATAAGGGGGTCCTAATCAAGAAAGGTCAAAATTTTCCTGAAATGCTAAAGACCAGCAGTGTCATCACTGCTATTCAGAAAGCACCATTGTCCTTTACCCAAAGTAATCATTGTAACAGAGACAAAATACATAGATATTTTGTCTAAACTAACTTAGGTTTTCTATGTCTTCTTCAATAACGGTTGTAAATCATTGTGTATAAATAGGACAAGTTTGTACAACTATGATAAGTCCACAAACACATTTCTCTCCTCCAGATACAAGTAAGTTTCTGAGAATAGCTCAGTTGGTTTATCATAGTTGTAATTAAACTTAGCTTAAGTTTAGTGAGGAGGATTACCATACTTGTTAATTGCAAATTGAATTAAATGTTGAAAAACTGTGTCTCTTTTCCTTTACATTTATCTTTTAAAAAAGTATTTTTATTACATTGCTAAGTCATGGAGCTTGGATAGATTAAATTTGTTGTTAATTCTAACCAAGTTAACAGGAAAAACAGATGGGGACTTGATAACTAACCCTCAATTGGTCAAAGAAGCTTTTAGGGAGCATTACGATAATAAATTTAAGTCCTTCTCTTGTATTCGACCGTCGATTAGAAGTCAGCGACACAAAATCTTGACTAATACTGATAACGCTACACGCGTCGTTCGGGGTCAAAGGAACTTCCTTTTCGTCGAGCAAGTTTTTCAACATCCTAGGCAGTGAACCTAATTGTTGTAGTGTAGTATTAGGGTAAGCCACGGGTATTGATATCGTTCTCTAGGGGAATAGGAATGCTAGTGAGAAGTTACTACGCTAAGGTTGGGGTTGAGGAAGATTATTTTTTTTTATCTTTTTATATTTTTAAGAAAAGGAAAGGTACGAATCTCGGGGTTTGGATTTGGGGGGTTGGTATTGCTACCGATTACTCTACTTATCTAATTATCTAATCTAAGGTCTATGTAGTCTATGTCTAATTATTGTGTGCTCGTATGATAGTTTAAAGATGTGTTTACTTAGGTTTTACTACTCCTTAATTATCTCCTATTGGTGGTTGAATTGTCACGTCCTTATTCTTAGTTGCGTTGTGTGTCTAAGGTTGTAGGGTATGCGTTTCTCCCTAACTCTTTGAACTTACCAAAGGGTCTCGTCTACAAAACCCACTAGGGATAATAAACTCTTACTCTAAGGCACTCTTTGGATGGTTTAGCTTACAAATACTCAAGGAGTTATATTCTAAGGTTCACAAAGATTTAATCAAGCATTAAGTACACAATGAATAACATATCGCATTACTAGATCATTAATCAACTAAGATAAGAGACAACCAATCAATATTCAATAATTAAGTTTCATGTTCCCTAAGCAAACACACAAGTAAATTAGCCGGACATGGAGAACATGCAAGCATACACACAAATAATCAAAGACATAATTGTATTAATGAAGTAAAACACTTATCTTGGTGTAAGATAGGGTTTGGAACCCTAAAATCTTGTACAAGACGACCTTGGTTCGGTTTAGGTTTTACTCCAAAAGACTACACACAAATCTTGAAAAATTCGGATTCTATATATAAGATTACATCTGCTGACGCGTCACCTTATGTTTTGTGACGCCATGTCGCCGTCATTAGGGTTTCGTATTGGCACGTTAGACTTGCGACGGCATAACCTTATGCTTGTGACGCCGTCCTCTTGACCGACACCGTCTGGATTGCATCTAGGCCGCCCGAGTCATGACGGCCTACTCTTTTATAACTTGACGTCGTCGCTTGAAAATAGGAGTTTTGGCTTCGTCCCGTCACAAAATCCTCCGACGGCGTTGCGTATAAGCTTTGACGCCGCCACCTTATGTTTTCAAGACTTTGAGTGTCTCGATTCGACTTTGGCCATTTTCTTCATATATTCGCCTTTTCGTCCAAATAAGTGCCATTCCAGATTTTGCCTTCAAGAGACCTAAAAGTGAAAAGGAACGATATTAAGCAATAACGATACAAAAGTGATCAAATAAGGGCTTAAACGACCCTCAAAAGGTACCTTTTAAAACCTTATCAAACATCCCTACACTTGGTATTTGCTTGTCCTCAAGCAAATGTGCTTTAGCCAATTAATTTATAAGTTAGGGTCATGAAGCATTGGTTTAAAACAGTCCACAACACATATAAGCCCATAAAAGTCATAACAAGCACGAATTTACATACTAGCACCTCACATGGGGTGTTTGGATACTCACATCTCTCTCGGGTGTATATGAAATATAACAAATTGGAAATGGAAGATAAACACTCATTAACCGGTCCTAGTACATAGATTACCATAGGCTTGAGAATAGATCAAACCTCCATCGCTTTGGCGTAAGCACCTAGGAAAGACTATCAAAGAGGTCTTTAAAAGGTTGTAATGTTAGGCTTAAGGTAGGGAAACAAAGGGTTTGGTGGGATAGGCTACTTAGTGGTGGCAAGTCAAAAATCTATATGTTAAATGCATACGAAGAATGGCGTTGCTAAGCCAAGACTCGACACTCTAGACTCTAGCTAACTGAAATAAACAAACATAAATTTAAATGATAGATGTAGGATGGTAGCCCGTATGTTTTATTTTTGTTTTTTTGTTTTGTTTGTTTGTTTGTTTGTTTTTTTTTTTTTCAATATATATATATATATATTTTTTTTCATACACTTTTACTCTACCATCCTCTACGGTAACATCAAAATGATAGGGATTTATAGGCACATCCCTACACTTGAGTTTTTATTACTCTAACACTAATTTGACCCGAATTGAAAAGATCAAAACACTTAGGGTACATTATTATGCAAACAAAGGGAATTTGAATTTAACGTTCCCTTCCCGTCATTTCATAAACTTTAACTTTTTCCATGAATCCCAATCGTCCCAAATCGTATACAAAGGATATGACTCGACTTAGCAACTCATGCAAGCAACCGGATAATTGAACTAAGGGTTTAGGGTGATAACAATAATGCACTAAAAGTGAGTGCATACAGGGTAGGCTAAGGCGATTTGGGTGTATATTTGGAGGTGGGGTGTAAACAATGCTCTTCATTGATATTCGGAAAACCGAAACATCACGAGAACCGCGAAAAGGATAGGCTCGAGGGTTAACTATGGGTATCGTGTACTAAAGATGAGTACAACATAAAGGGTGTGGGGAATTACTCAACCGAGGTGGAAGAAGTAATTATATTACGGTATCAAACAAGGGTTATCCTAATGCCTCTTATCATTTAGTTATTCCTAACTACACAAGTTCGATCTTACTAGCGATCTCGGGATGCATCACAAAACAAGTTCTAGAATCTATTATACTACCGGTTCACACTCTAAGCATTAAAGATGAATGCTTTAATTCCTACTAATCTAAGGCGATCCTCACATTTTGGGTGGAATTTAGGTGGTAAAGGGTTTTTGTGCTAGTCATGCAACTTCCTATCCGTGAGACGCTTTTGTTAAGACTAATGGCCCACTCCTATATGTCATGAAAAATTTTAAATTTGGTGCCAAAATTACCCTAACCGATATTTTCTCATGGTTTATTACACAAATACAATTGGACAAAGCAAATATTCAAGGATAAGCATAGTTTTAAAGTTCCCGTTTTATTTTCCCTCCCGACGCTTAAACTGAACATTGTCCCCAATGTTCCCCGAAAGTATCAAAGTTATGATAATGGAAGGTAATTAAAAACGAAAGAAACTAGTACTTCCCTGATTAGCTCGGTAGGATCCGTGTGTGAAGTAGTGGTTAAACCCTTTCCAAGAAGAATTTATGCGTGAAAAGCTTCTTCCAATCTTATGTAACTTCTTCTTGATAAATTAAACATGCACACTTGAAGAAAACAAACGAAACCTTCGCGTAAAATCGGCGGTAATAATATATATAATACTCGATTTAAACTAGGATATAATGCTTGTGGAATGGATGTTTACGGAATTTCTGGAAAATTAAGACCTGGAAAATTCCAAAAATTTATAAGTAGCACGAAAACGAGAAAAAGTAATATGTTGTTTTACTCCTTCCCGGCGCCGTCAGTTGCGATCTGACGCCGTCAGTAATCCCGACAAAAACTATTCACCGATTTTACGGAAAAATTCGGAAAATTTACATCTTTAGAATCGGAAAAATTTCGCAAAACACCCATTATGACTCGATACAAGCACTTGACTCGAACAAACACACATATATATCTTTTAGTTAATTGTTATTCTCATGTTTACGTTTCTTTTGAAAACGTGTAATCCTCCCTACACTTATCCCTTATGTAAAATACCTTTATATGCAATTAAGACGAGGTTAAAAACAAAATAAAGCATTTTACAAATTTAAACATGAGAATAAACAATCAATAAAAGACATATGACACTAACAAGCAAACAATTAAGCATGGGTTGCCTCCCACGAAGCGCTTTTCTTTATTTAAGAGTCTTGTAGCTAGACTCGTAGTCGTGTGCTCACGTGACTTCATTACCGCCACCTTGACGGTCTCTAATGGGGATTCCATGTTGTAGAAGTGCCCTATGATGCACCTCTCTAAGATTTCGTCCTCTCCCACTCGGTCCTATATTTGGTCCTAAGTTCAAGCAATCCTTATAGAATCCAAAAATCTTAGCCATAACATAATCTACTCCTTTTTCCCTATCCTCATCATTCCTATAATAGACCGACAGTTTAAGTTCCTTTTCATCATTAGAGAGTGATGAAAACTTCTCAATCTTAAACGGCATTTGGTAAGCTATGTCATCGGTCTCATCCTTGAATCGCACTACTCCTAACGAGGGATCATAGGTCATCCCGGTACTTTCTATGAAAGGTTTTCCTAGAATAACGTGGGACAAGCTAGGGTCTATTGCCGTGCTAATATCATCCATAATTATGAAGTCCGTAGGAAACGTGAAACTACCTACATAAACGGGCAATCCCTTAACTCTACCAAGAAAATTGCACTTAACCCTAGGATTATCGGGGTCTTGCCTAGTTGGAATAGGCTTCTTCATTACCCAATTGTAGTAGGTGCTAGTCATTATGTTGATTGGGTATTTCCGATCAATGTAGGCCTTTGCCACAAAAAGGTGTCCTATGCAACATGGTATGTTAAGATTCCAAGGGTTCCCAAACTTGATTCTAGGGCTTTTCCTAACATACATGTGACGGAGGTAACGTACTAAGTGAGGGTGGCGAGATAGTTCTTCTTCCGTAGGAAACTTATTGAAATAGTCATTGTCTACTTCATCTACTTCCTCGGTTGTTTCATTATTCTCAAGTGTATGGTCCTCTTCGTCATTTGTTCCATTAGGTTTCACTAAGGCGATGGTATTGACGAATTGAACGTGCTTAGCTAGCTTACTTGGGTCCTTAATCTCTACACCGGAAGGCTCGGGAGTTGAGATAGCACTATCCTTCCTATCACTATTGGTTATGGCTTTCAAAGGTTGTCTATCTTCCTATCCATTTCGACTTGTTGTTGGTTAAAGCGGTCCGAGAGCTTAGCTATTTGGGCTTCTTGGGATGCAACTAGGTTACGCAACATCCCTTCGATGTTTTGTTGGTTAGGACCGTTAGGTGGGGGCCAAGAAAAATCATTGGAAGTGAATTCTTTGGTTTGTCCCCAGTAGAAGTCGGGCTTGCTTTTCCATGCCTCTCGGGTTTCATTGAAATTCCTAGGTCCAGGTATTGTAGGGAATCTTCCTCCCGTTCCATTAATACGCGAGGATGAGTCAACGGAAGCATGTTCGGGGGATCGGGTGCTAGTGCGCGTGTTATGAGGATCACAAAACGGCTCCCATGAGGAAGAAACTTTGTTCACATGGTGTGAAGACTTAGGATTTTCGTAGGAACTCATTAGGAATTTTACTTGATCTTCAAGTTCGATCATCCTACGGTCGGAAGGTTGTGAGTCAAAGGGAGGCAAGGAGATTGCCTTAACGGTTTTGGGCAGCTCACGGGGGTCATCCCAACTTTCGTTGTCATAGAGGGCTTGGTCAATGGATCACTAAGTTTTCCACCGGTGAGATCACTAAGTTTTCCACCGGCCGCTTGGTCAATGGATCGCTTGGTGGGGAGGTTGACATGATCATAAAAGATTTGGACTTGGAGCCAAAGATCAATGCCGTGATGAGGGACTTTATGAAGTAAGTCCTTGAATCGAGTCCATGCTTCAGAGAGATTCACCGACGTTGTTGGAACATCAAGATGTCATTCCTAAGCTTAGTGGTTCTCCCGGTGGGAAAAATTGAGCAAGGAAGCGAGAGGTAAGATCATCCTAACTTGAGATGGAGCCCGTGGAAGTCGCTCAAGCCAATTACTAGCTTGGTCCCGTAGATAGAATTGGAAGAGACGCAGACGCGTGGTCTCCCGAGTAGTAGCATCAAGGTCGACGGAATCGACAATTTTAAGGAAATCCCTAAGATGTCGATTTGGATCTTGAACGAAGTCCATGGAATGCACATCCGCTTTGCACCAACCGGATGGTGTCGGATCGCAGGCCGTAGTTTGGGCTTGGTCGGGAAGCTCAATGGTGTTCCTATAGCCTAAGTAGCTTTGTCTTGAGTATTCACCAAGAGTACGGGCTCTTGGCGGGTCATTTCGTGGGTTGATGAGTGGTGGTTGGTTATCACCTTCCATGATGGCCATGGGATTACGAACAAAGGTCACGAAGAAGGGGATAGACCAAGAGAAAGCTAAAATGAGAAAAATTTACTTGATAGGAATCAAGTAAAGAAACCTAAACGAGGTGGACTACTAACTAGCTATTCTATTCCCGCGTGGCGCCTAAAACTTGATAACGCTACACGCGTTGTTCGGGGTCAAAGGAACTTCCTTTTGTCGAGCAAGTTTTCAACACCCTAAGCGATGAACCTAATCGTTGTAGTGTAGTATTAGGGTAAGCCACGGTATTGATATCGTTCTCTAGGGAATAGGAATGCTAGTGAGAAGTTACTATGCTAAGGTTGGGGTTGAGGAAGATTATTTTTTTTATCTTTTTATATTTTTAAGAAATGGAAAGGTACGAATTTTGGGGGTTGGTATTGCTACCGATTACTCTACTTATCTAATTATCTAATCTAAGGTGTACGTAGTCTATGTCTAATTATTGTGTGCTCGTATGATAGTTTAAAGATGTGTTTACTTAGGTTTTACTACTCCTTAATTATCTCCTATTGGTGGTTGAATTGTCACGTCCTTTTTCTTAGTTGCATTGTGTGTCTAAGGTTGTAGGGTATGCGTTTCTCCCTAACTCTTTGAACTTACCAAAGGGTCTCGTCTACAAAACCCACTAGGGATAATAAACTCTTACTCTAAGGCACTCTTTGGATGGTTTAGCTTACAACTACTCAAGGAGTTATATTCTAAGGTTCACAAAGATTTAATCAAGCATTAAGTACACAACGAATGACCTATCGCATTACTAGATCATTAATCAACTAAGATAAGAGACAACCAATCAATATTCAATAATTAAGTTTCATGTTCCTAAGCAAACACACAAGTAAATTAGCGGACATGGAGAACATGCAAGCATACACACAAATAATCAAAGACATAATTGTATTAATGAAGTAAAACACTTATCTTGGTGTAAGATAGGGTTTGAACCCTAAAATCTTGTACAAGATGACCTTGGTTCGGTTTAGGTTTTACTCCAAAAGACTACACACAAATACTAAAAATTCGGATTCTATATATAAGATTACATCCGCGATGGCGCCACCTTATGTTTTGTGACGCCGTCGTGTCGCCGTCATTAGGGTTTCGTCTTGGCCACGTTAGACTTGCGACGGCCACCTTATGCTTGTGACGCCATCCTCTTGACCGACGCCGTCTGGATTGCATCTAGGCCGTCCGAGTTGCGACGGCCTACTCTTTTATAACTTGACGTCGTCACTTGAAAATAGGAGTTTTGGCTTCGTCCGTCACAAAATCCTCCGACGGCGCACAGATAAGCTTTGACGCCACCTTATGTTTTCAAAGACTTTGAGTGTCTCGATTCGACTTTGGCCATTTTCTTCAGATATTCGCCTTTTCATCCAAATAAGTGCCATTCCAGCATTTTGCCTTCAAGAGACCTAAAAAGTGAAAAGGAACGATATTAAGCAATAACGATACAAAAGTGATCAAATAAGGGCTTAAACGACCCCTCAAAAAGGTACCTTTTAAAACCTTATCAAATACGCAGGTTGATATGCTAGAAATATCATTTTCGGATCAAGAGATTCATGATGCAGTGTGGGTGTGTGGGTGTGATAAAGCGCCGGGTCCTGACGGTTTTCTTTTCGCTTTCTTAGAAGATTTTGGGATCAATTTCAAACGGAGGTTGTAGATTTTTTTTCATGAGTTTTCTAAATCGAGGTTATAACGCCGAGGTGTAACGCGTCATTTATTACTCTAATCCGAAAATGTGAGAACCCGGTTAATACAAAAGACTTTAGACCTATTAATTTAATAGGTATGCAACATAAGATTATTACAAAGTTATTAGCCGATAGGTTGGTTAAAGTGGTGGATTCGATAGTCAACCCAAAACAAGCGGAATTTATAAAGGGTCGACAAATTACGGATGGTGCTTTAATGGTAAATGAGATCGTTCCATGGGCGATAAAATATAAAAAGAAGATGATGATGTTTAAAGTTGATTTCGAGAAGGCCTATGATTCACTTTCTTGGGACTACTAAGATTGTATGTTTAAGCTTATGGGTTTCAGTGATAAGTGGAGGGAGTGGATTCATGGGTTCTTGGTTTCTGCTAGATCTTTGGTGTTATTGAATGGTAGCCCGACTAAGGAGTTTCCACTTCATAAGGGTCTTCGACAGGGAGATCCTTTATCTCCGTTTTTGTTTATTTTGGCCATGGAGGGATTACACGTTTTAATAAAACATGACGTTCACTATTCTCGGTTTAAAGGGGTAGCTGTGGGGAGTTCAACAATTGTAACGGCATATCTTTTCTATGCAAACGATGCAATTTTAATGCGTGAATGGGATTGAGAAAATGTTGAGTGCTTGATTTGAATACTTAACGTTTTCTATTTGGCTTCTGGGCTTCAATTAAATCTTCAAAAGTCAAAATTGTATGGGCTTGGTGTTGTAGAGAATGAAGTTCAAGACTTAGCTAGGTGTGCAGGCTGTGGGGTTGATTCAGTTCCATTTATATATCTCAGACTTCCTGTTGGTGAAAGAATGTATCGGGTTAATTCTTGGAGACCTTTGATGGCTAAGTTTAAAAATAATTTGGCGAATTGGAAATCTAGATTGATGTCAATCAGCGGGAGACTTACTCTTGTTAAGTCCATGTTGGGAAGTCTTGGAATATATTATCTATCGTTGTTTCCTATCCCTTCCAAGTCAATAAACAACTTGAATCGATGAGAGCTAGATTTTTTTGGGCATTAATGATAACGAGAAGAAAATATAGTGGGTTACGTGGAATTCTATTTTAAATTCCAAAGAAAAAGGAGGGTGATAAGGATTTAAAAGGTACCTTTTTGAGGGGTCATTTAAGCCCTTAATTGATCACTTTTGAATCCGTTAGTACTTAATTTCGTTCCTTTTCACTTTTTAGGTCTCTTGAAGGCAAATTGCTCGAATGAAACTTACTCGGACGAAAAGGCGCGAATATATGAAGAAAATGGCCAAAGTCAATAATCGAGACACTCAGTCTTTGGGCCGAAGGGACGGCGTCACATTCTATTTGTGACGCCGTCGAAACATGTTTTATGACGACTCAAGAGCCAAATTTGTTATTTACAAGTGACGGCATCGGGTTTTAAAAGAGTAGGGTGTCGCAGCTCAGACGGCCTAGATTTGATCCAGACGGCGTCAGAGACTGAAGGCGACGGCGTCACGGGCATAAGGTGACGTCGTCACAATGATAACGTGCCCATAATGACGGCGACCCGACAGCATCACAATTAAAGAGTGACGCTGTCGGAGTTTGTAACACTATATATAGAATCTGAATTTTTCAGTTTTAGGGAGGTAGCTTTGTGGAGTAAAAACCTAAACCGAACCAAGGCTGTCTTGTACAGTATTTTTGGGTTCCATACCCTATCTTACATCAAGATAAGTGTTTTACTTCATTAATTCAACTATGTATTCAATTGATTGTGTGTATGCTTGCATGTTCTCCATGTCCGGCTAATTTACTTGTGTGTTTGCTTAGGTAATATGAAACCTAGTTATTGATTATTGATTGGTTGTCTCTTATCTTAATTGTGATTGACCTAGTATTATGATAGGTCATTCGTTGTGTTATTAGTGCTTGATTAATCTTTGTTGAACCTTAGTTTATAATCACCTAGAGTTATTGTAGGCTAAACATCCAAAGAATACCTTAGTGTTAAGTTTATGAATCCTATAGATTTTGTAGTCATTAACCTTTGGTAGCTTCAAAGAGTTAGGGATAAACGCATACCCTATGACCTTAGAGACACAACGCGTTAAGAATAAGGACGTGACAACTCAACCATTAATAAGAGATAACTAGGGAGTAAAAAAACCTAAGTAAATACATTCTTAATCATCATACGAGCACACAACAATAGACATAGACTACCCCTAGCTTAGTTAATTAGATAATTAGATAAGTAGAGTAATCGGTAGAAATACCAACCCTCAAATCCAAACCCCGAGATTCGTACCTTTCTATTTCCTAAAAAATATAAAAAAGATAAAAAAATAATCTTCCTCAACCCCAACCTTAGCGTAGTAACTTCTCACTAGCATTCCTATTCTCCTAGAGAACGATATCAATACCCGTGGCTTACCCTAATACTACACTACAACGATTAGGTTCACTGCCTAGGGTGTTGAAAAACTTGCTCGATGAAAAGGAAGTTCCTTTGACCCCGAACGCGTTGTGTAAGCGTATCAAGTTTTTGGCACCGCTGCTGGGGATTCCTATCAAAGATTTTTTCTCATTTTTAGCTTCCTCGTAGTCTATCCCCTTTCTTCGTGACCTTTGTTAGTAATCCCATCACTTTTCATCATAGAAGGTGATAATCAACCACCACTCATCAACCCACCAACAAATGACCCGCCAAGAGGCCGTACTCTTGGTGAATACTCAAGACCAAGCCACCTAGGCTATAGAAACACCATTGAGCTTCCCGACCAAGCCCAAACTACGGCCCTGCAATCCGAAACCATCCGGTTGGTGCGAAACGGATGTGCATTCCATGGACTTCGTTCTGAAGATCCTAATCAGTATCTTAAGGATTTCCTTAAAATTGTCGATTCCATCGCCATCGATGCTACTACTCGGGAGATAACGCGTCTGCGTCTCTTCCAATTCTCTCTACGGGACCAAGCTAGTAATTTGGTTGAGTGACTTCCCGCCGGCTCCATCTCAAGTTGGGATGATCTGACCTCTCGTTTCCTTGCTCAATTTTTCCCAACGGGGAGAACTACTAAGCTTAGTAATGAAATCTTGATGTTCCAACAACATTAAGGTGAATCTCTCTACGAAGCATGGACTCGATTCAAGGACTTACTCCATAGAGTCCCTCATCATGGCATTGATCTTTGGCTTCAAGTCCAACTCTTCTACGATCATGTCAACTTCCCCACTATGCGATCCATTGACCAAGCGGCCGGTGAAAAACTTAGTGATCTCACCGCGGAAGAATCGTGGTGTATAATAGAGGACCTTGCTCTCTATGACAACGAAAGTTGAAATGACCCCCGTGAGTTGCCCAAAACCGTAAAGGCAATATCCTTGCCTCCCATTGACTCACAATCTTCTGACTGTAGGATGCTCGAGCTTGAAGATCAAGTTAAATTCCTAATGAGCTCTTATAAAAATCCTAAGTCTTCACGCCAAGTGAATAAAGTTTCTTCCTTGTGTGAGTCGTGTAGTGGTCCTCATAACACGCGCACTTGCACAAGACTCCCCGAACAAGCTTCCGTTGACTACGCATCCTCGCGTACTAATGGAACGGGAGGAAGATTCCCTACAACACCTGGACCTAGGACTTTTAATGACGCCCGAGAAGCATGGAAGGGCAAGCTCGACTTTTGTTGGGGACAAACAAATTTCTCA
Source organism: Chrysanthemum lavandulifolium (assembly GCA_022545495.1). Classification (NCBI taxonomy): domain Eukaryota; kingdom Viridiplantae; phylum Streptophyta; class Magnoliopsida; order Asterales; family Asteraceae; genus Chrysanthemum; species Chrysanthemum lavandulifolium. The sequence continues at coordinate 123,458,899 of CM040245.1, forward strand.
TGGCCCCCATCTCACGGCTCTAACCAACAAAACATAAAAGGGATGTTGCAGCACCTAGTCGCATCCCAAGAAGCTCAAATAGCTAAGCTCTTGGACCGTTTTAACCTACAACAAGCCGAGATGGATAGAAGATAGATAACCTTTTGAAAGCCATGACCAATAGTGATAGGAAGGTTAATGCTATCTCAACTCCCGAAGCTTCCGGTGTAGAGATTAAGGACCCAAGTAAGTTAGCTAAACACGTTCAATTCGTCAATACCATCACCTTAGTGAAACCTAATAGAACAAATGACGAATCGAACCATGAAACAGTACTTGCGGTTAGTAAAACACCTAGGAATGAAACAACCGAGGAAGTAGATGAAGTAGGAAATGACTATTTCATAAGTTTCCTACGGAAGAAGAACTCTCTCGCCACCCACACTTAGTACGTGACCTCCGTCACATGTATGTTAGGAAAAGCCCTAGGATTAAGTTTGGGAACCCTTGGAATCTTAACATACCATGTTGCATAGGACACCTTTTCGTGGCAAAGGCCTACATTGATCGCAAGTCCCCGATAAATATCATGACTAGCACCTACTATAATTGGGTAATGAAGAAGCCTATCTTAAGTAGGCAAGATCCCGATAATAATCCTAGGGTTAGTTGCAATTTTCTTGGTAGAGTTAAGGGATTGCCCATTTATGTAGGTAGTTTCACGTTTCCTACGGATTTCATAATAGTGGATGATATTAGTACGGCCATGGATCCTATCTTATCCCACATTATTCTAGGAAAAGCCTTTCATAGAAAACACCGGGATGACTTATGATCCGTCGTTAGGAATAGTGAGATTCAAGGATGAGACCAATGATGTAGCTTACCAAATGCCTTTTAAAATTGAGAAGTTTTCATCACTCTCCAATTATGAAAAGGAACTTAAACTATCGGTCTACTATAGGAATGAGGAGGATAAGGAGAAGGGAGTAGATTATGTTATGGCTAAGATTTTCGGTTTCTATAAGAATCGCTTGAACTTTGGACCGAAGTATAGAACCGAGTGGGGAGAGGATGATGTTAATACAAATAAACCGTAAAAACGTTTATTTATATTTTACGATCTTCTAATGTTTTGTCGATAACAAACGCAAAATCATTTTAACGAAACAAATATAGTACGTAAATAGTTTGAGTTAATAGTTTCCTAACACACTTACGTTTTCACATAAAACACTAAAACAAGCTTAAGTGATTTTATGATTTAGATATATATGTACAACAACTAATGTTTACATATTGGGTTAGCACATACTTAAACTAAGTATACTAAAATGGGTAAAAACATGTTTATACTAAAATGGGTAAAAACTAGCAAATGGTATTGACCCATAACCCATGGTTTTATATATACCACTTAACCAAGTTCATTGTATCTAGATAGAAAACCATGGATCAACCTATAACCCATGACCCATGTCCCATAACCAAAAATACCCATGGGCAAAGAGGAGCGTTCCACGGATCCCTAGCTTTGTGCTAGCCGGATCCCTTGTGGAAGGGATCCGTGGGATCCGGGGAACAGTAGAGAATTTTTTCTATAAATAGTGAGCCATTTCTTTCCTTTTAGCTCATCACTTTACACACATACTCACCCCAAGTATTCTAACCCTCTAACCTCAGATCCAGTGATCTATGTAGTTTGTCTTTTTTTTGTGTGTGATCTTCTAGGTTCCTCTTAAAGGAGAGATCACCACTTCTTGAAGACGTGCAAGCTCAAGTCCATGAGTTTCCATGCTTCGTCATCATCAAGACAACGAAGGTTCTCTTGTTGATAGTTATTCCTTTCTCCATAGATGTTGGGTTAAAGGCATTAGTGAAGGATGCCGAAAGTGTCAAGACGAAAGCATTAGTGAAAGGTTCTCATCGTTCGTGTCATGAGCATTAGTGAAGAATGATATAGGTGTCAAGACGAAGGCATTAGTGAAGGGTGCCAAGCGTTATGTCAAAGGCATTAGTGAAGGGTGCCATGCGTTGTGTCAAAGGCATTAGTGAAGGATGCCGAAGAATCAAATCAAGTAGCATTTGGGAAGAATGCCTAGGTCGTATAAATCGATGAGGTGCATCGTTATACATATAAGTATTTGTTTATTTACAAGGATGGTGATATCCTTGATGGTGTTGTAACAAGGAGTAGATCTCCTTGAGATTAGGTGTTGTGTCGTGAAGGGTAGTAGTTCCTCCATAGTAATGGAACTAGGTGCTTAGCCTAGTACCTAATAAAGGGTAGGCGACGTTGTGATAGGATTAGTTCTCCTAAGGTGTGAAAGAACTCGGTGGTTAGCCTAGCATCGTATAAAGGGTAGGCGACATTGTGTTAGGTGTGGTTCGCCTTGGTGTGAAAGAACTCGGTATTTAGCTTTGTATCGGAAAAAGGTTAAGCGACGTTGTGAAGGCTTCTCCGCCATAAAGAGTTGGTGTAGTGCTTACGAACTCTCGAGTAGGTGACTCGGGGAGTAGAGTAGGGCAAGGAAGGTGGCCTTGTAGCCGAACCACTATAAATAACTTGTGCCGTGGTGATGTGCTTCTTACTCTTTATCTTTCATTACACGTTTATATATCTATCTATCAACGTCTAACATAAACAACCAAATAGATTGACATAAGTTGATCTAAATATTTAAAAGGAAATTATAAATTGGTAAAACTATTCAACCCCCCTTCTAGTTTTCCATAGACGACCTTTTAGAAAAGTTCATCATACGGCACTTCTACAACATGGAATCCCCCAATAGAGACCGTCATGAGGTAGAAGGTGACGGTAATGAAGTCACGTAGGGGGCACGACTTCGAGTCTAGCTACAAGACTCATAAATAAAGAAAAGCGCTTCGTGGGAGGCAACCCATGCTTAATTGTTTGCTTGTTTCTATGTCATGTGTGAAAACGTAGAGGGGGGGGGGTGAATACGTTTCCGTTTCAAACTTAAAACTTTTGTATCAAATATAGTATAAACCATTGCATTTTAATCTCGACGCGAGGATGTATTTAACGCATTACGGCATGTAAGGCCAACCCCTTGACATCACATAAGATTCCGCAAGATTAATGGTTCATTATAAATCAAGTTTCACCATTATTAGTCCGACTGCTTTTTCTTGATCAAGCGTGTCATAATACGTAAAGTGTTGAATATAGTTTGTGACTATATGAAAGACCAAGTATGCATCACAAACATAGACATCAACCACATAGAAAATAAACAAATTAATGCAAGAATAAAAGTAAAGCGATAAGTAAAAGGATAGACAAACCAACACAAGGATTTATAGTGGTTCGGCTACAAGGACACCTTCCTTGTCCTACTCTACTCCCCGAGTCACCTACTCGAGAGTTTGTAATCACTACACCAACTCCTTATGGCGGAGAAGCCTTCACAACGTCGCTTAACCTTTTTCCGGTACAAAGCTAAATACCGAGTTCCTTCACACCAAGGCGAACCACACCTAACACAACGTCGCCTACCCTTTATACGGTGCTAGGCTAACCACCGAGTTCTTTCACACCTTAGGAGAACTAATCCTATCACAACGTCGCCTACCCTTTATTAGGTACTAGGCTAAGAACCTAGTTCCATTACTATGGAGGAACTACTACCCTTCACTACACAACACCTAATCTCAAGGAGATCCACTCCTTGTTACAACACCATCAAGGATATCACCATCCTTGGATCTAAACAAGTACTATATGTATAACGATGTACCTCATCGATTATACGACCTAGGCATTCTTCACTAATGCCATTTACACGATCCTTCAGCACCTTTCACTAATGCCTTCAACACGGATCTTCGGCACTCTTCACTAATGCCTTTGACACATCTATGACACCCGTTATGTTTTGTGGCCCAACATAACAAACCTTGTGTTTTATGGCAAAAACACATAAACCATCTAGTCTAGTCATAGATACAAGAATATGATACTAGACAATATCCAAGACAATGTGTCTAATGGATATGAAATCCTAAACTAAACATCAAGGACCCAAAGCATGATGTAGTTAGTCTTCTATGAATGAAGATGACAAGTTTCCCAAGCTTGTTGTGGTCTTCATGTGCTTGTATCTTGTGATGGGTGATCACTTCAGTAGGTAAGGAAGCAAGATCTCTAAGCTTGCTTTGGAGGATCACTTCGGGAGTATGCTTACAACAAATGAGAGTTAGAAGCATTATGATCATATGAGATGAGGGTGGTTTACATGTTTCCTAATGATCTAACTATCCTAGATTTGGTGGAGAGAAACTATGTGTGAAGGTGTAAAGAAATGGTAAGAAGTGGTTTGCTATTTATAGGCAAAAAGACCAAAACCATGTTCTGCCCCAAGGATCCCTTCTGGAGGGATCCGGCCTTTGTAATTCCAAGGGATCCGTGGGATACTTGAGGGATCCGTGCACGCTCCTGTTTACCCATGGTTTATGGGTTAAAACTATGGGCTATGGGTCAAGGATTTGAGTGCCCACCAAGGTACAATGTATCTAGACATTGGGTATGGGTCTTGGGTCATGGGTCATGGGTTTTACCCAACACATTTACTTATGTTTACTTAAGTGTTTTATAAACTATTTAACTAAACATGTTTAATGGTTTGTTAGGGGTTTGATCATAATGCAACATAACAAACATGTACGAACCTGTGTTGTAGCATACAAGGACTTGAGTCGTCGAGAGGTGTTGAGAGTATGTTGAGACAAAATATAATTACAAGTAACTTATACATTTTACGTTATATATTACAAGTTACATGTTTGTCATCAACAAAACAAATGAGAATGTATAGATTAAATATCGTAATATTTGCACTAACATCATGTATCTTTTATTGATTGTTTATTCTCATGTTTAAATTTGTAAAAATGCTTTATTTTGTCTTAAACCTCGTCTTAATTACATATAAAGGTATTTTACAAAAGGGATAAGTGTAGGGAGGATTACACACGTTTTCATAAGAAACGTGAACATGAGAATTACAATTATTTAAAAAATATACATGTGTGTTTGTTTTAGTCAAATGCTTGTATCGAGTCATAATGGATGTTTTGCAGAAATTTTCCGCATTTTAAAGATAAAATTTTCCGAAAAGCAGACCGCTTCGTCAGATAACCCGACGGGCGCCAGATCGCAACCGACGGCGTCGGAGGAGGGTAAATGTTTTATTACTTTTTCTCGCTTTCTGGGCTACTTATAAATTTTTTGAATTTTCAAGAAAATATGTAAACATCCATTCCACAAGTATTATATCCTAGTTTAGTAGAGTCATGTATATATTGTTACCGCCGATTTTACGCGAAGGTTTCGTTTGTTTTCTTTAAGTGTGCAGGTTTAATTTATCAAGAAGAAGATACATAAGATGAGAAGGAGCTTTTCACGCAAACATTCTTCTTGAAGAAAGATATAACCATCACTTCACACGGATCCTACCGAGCTAATCAGGGGAATACTAGTTTCTTTCGTTTTTAATTACCTTCCATTATCATAACTTTGATACTTTTGGGGAACATTGGGGACAATGTTCAGTTTAAGTGTAGGGAGGGAAAATAAAACGGGAACTTTGAAACTATGCTTATCCTTGACTATTTGCTTTTTCCAATTTCATTTGTGTAAAAACCATGAGAAATATCGGTTAGGGTAATTTTGGCACCAATTTAAAATTTTTCATGACATATAGGAGTGGGCCATTAGTCTTAATAAAGCGTCTCATGGATAGGAAGTTATATGACTAGCACAAAAACCCTTTACCACTTAAATTCCACCAAAAATGTAAGGATCACCCTTAGATTTGTGGGAATTAAAACATTCATCTTTGATACTTAGAGTGTGAACCGTTAGTATAATAGATTCTAGAACTTGTTTTGTGATGCATTCCGAGATCGCTAGTAAGACTACACTTGTGTAGTTAGGAATAACTAAATGATAAGAGGCATTAGGATAACCCTTGTTTGATACCTATAATATAATTACTTCTTCCACATCGGTTGAGTAATTCTCCCACACCCTTGCGTTGTACTCATCTTTAGTACACGATACCCCTAGTTAACCCCTCAGAGCCTATCCTTTTCGTGGTTCTCGTGATGTTTCGGTTTTCAGGAATATCAATGAAGAGCATTGTTTACAATCCACCCCCAGATGTACACCCAAATCGCCTTAGCCTACCTTGTATGCACTCACTTTTAGTGCATTATTGTTATCACACTAAACCCTTAGTTCAATTATCTAGTTGCTTGCATAAGTTGCTAAGTCGAGTCATATCCTTTGTACACGCTTTGGGACGATTGGGACTCATGGGAAAAGTTAAATTTTATGAAATGACCGGAAGGGAACGTTAAATACAAATTCCTTTATTTGCGTAATAATGTACTCCAAGTGTTTTGATCTTTCAATTCGGGTCAAATTAGTGTTAGAGTAATAAAACTTAAGTGTAGGGATGTGCCTATAAATCCCTACTATTTTGATGTTATCATAGAGGATGGTAGAGTAAAGTGTATGAAAAAATCGAAAAAAAATTAAAAAAAGAGAAAAAGAAAAAATAGAGTGTAAAAAAACAAAAACAAAAACAAACATACGGGCTACCATCCTACATCTATCTTTAAATTTATGTTTGTTTATTTCAGTTATCTAGAGTTTAGAGTGTCGAGTCTTGGCTTAGCAACGTCATTCTTCGTGTTGTAACATAAAGATTTTTGACTTGCCACCACTAAATCGCCTATCCCACCAAACCCTTTGTTTCCCTACCGTAAGCCTAACTTTACAACCCTTAAAAGACCTCTTGTATAGTCTTTCCTAGATGCTTACGCCAAAGCGATGGAGGTTTGATCTAGTCTCAAGCCTATGGTAATCTATGTACTAGGACCTGTTAATGAGTGTTTATCTTCCATTTCCAACTTGTTATATTTCATATATACCCGAGAGATGTGAGTACCCAAACACCCCATGTGAGGTGCTAGTATGTAATTTCCGTGCTTATTATGACTTTTTCGGGGCTTATATGTGTTGTGGATCGTTCTAAACTAATGCTTCATGACCCCTAATTTATAAATCAATTGGCTAAAAGCACATTTGCTTGAGGACAAGCAAATACCAAGTGTAGGGATATTTGATAAGGATTTAAAAGGTATCTTTTTTAAGGGTCATTTAAGCCCTTAATTGATCACTTTTGTATCCGTTACTACTTAATTTCGTTCCTTTTCACTTTTTAGGTCTCTTGAAGGCAAATTGTCGGAATGACACTTATTCGGACGAAAAGGCGAATATATGAAGAAAATGGCCAAAGTCAAGAATCGAGACACTCAGTCATTGAACCGAAGGGACGGCGCTATTTTCTATTTGTGACGCCGTCGGAACATGTTTTGTGACGACTCAAGAGCCAAATTGTTTATTTACAAGTGACGGCATCAGTTTTAAAAGAGTAGGGCATCGCACTCAAACGGCCTAGATTTGATCCAGACGGTGTCGAGATCAAGGCGACGCGCCACGGGCATAAGGTGATGCCGTCACAATGATAACGCGGCCGAGACGAAAACTTAATGACGGTGACCACGACGTCACAATTAAAGAGTGACGCCGTCGCAGCTTGTAACACTATATATAGAACCGAATTTTTCGCTTTTAGGAGGTAGTTTTGTGGAGTAAAACCTAAACCAAACCAAGGTCGTCTTGTACAAGATTTTAGGTTCCATATCCTATCTTACATCAAGATAAGTGTTTTACTTCATTAATTCAACTATGTCTTCAATTGATTGTGTGTATGCTTGCATGTTCTCCATGTCCGGCTAATTTACTTGTGTGTTTGCTTAGGTAATATGAAACCTAGTTATTCAATATTGATTGGTTGTCTCTTATCTTAATTGTGATTGACCTAGTATTGTGATAGGTCATTCGTTGTGTTATTAATGCTTGATTAATCTTTGTTGAACCTTAGTTTATAATCACCTAGAGTTATTGTACGCTAAACATCCAAAGAATACCTTAGTGTTAAGTTTATGAATCCTAGAGATTTTGTAGTCATTAACCTTTGGTAGCTTCAAAGAGTTAGGGATAAACGCATACCCTTCGACCTTAGAGACACAAAGCGTTAAGAATAAGGACGTGACAATTCAACCATCAATAGGAGATAACTAGGGAGTAATAAAACCTAAGTAAATACATTCTTAATCATCATACGAGCACACAACAATAGACATAGACTACCCCTAGCTTAGTTAATTAGATAATTAGATAAGTAGAGTAACCGGTAGAAATACCAACCCCCAAATCCAAACCCTAAGATTCGTACCTTTCCATTTCCTAAAAAATATAAAAAAGATAAAAAAATAATCTTCCTCAACCCCAACCTTAGCGTAGTAACTTCTCACTAGCATTCCTATTCCCCTAGAGAACGATATCAATACCCGTGGCTTACGCTAATACTACACTACAACGATTAGGTTCACTGCCTAGGGTGTTGAAAAACTTGCTCGACAAAAAGGAAGTTCCTTTGACTCCGAACGCGTTGTGTAAGCGTATCAGAGGGCTTGATGTTGGTAGTCTTTGGGTATTTAATCAAGCTTTACTTTTAAGATGGCGTTGGAGATTTCTAAATGGGAACGATATGTTGTGGGTGAAGCTAATAAAAAGTTTCCATGGCAGAGAAGGTAGATTCTTAGATGGTGGAACAACTCCTCCTAAAAGTAGGGTGTGGGCTGGTATTGTGAAGGCATCTATGTAACTCATACGCGTGATTTAATTGTTCGGCGTTTAGGAGAAAGGTGGGGAATGGTAAGAATATTATCTTTTGTAAGGATACTAGTGTGGTGAGGGAACGTTAGAAGCTACATTTCCTAGGTTGGCTACTTTAGCTTCTAAAAGGAATGCTTCTGTTATCGACTATTGGTCCATCCATGGGTGGAATATTAGTTGGCAACGAGATATCCGTGGTGGGGCGGAACAAACTCAATATGATCAATTAATGGCATGTCTTTAGATAATCAATATTAACCTGGAACAAGACGTTTGGCAGTGGAGTTTGATAATGAATAAACTTTCACGTTTCGATTGGTTAGAAGTAGTCTTGATGTCAAACGTCTTCCGGGTGTTGTTACGGCGACTCGATGGTGCAATATTCTTCCGATCAAGGTGAATGTGTTTGTGTGTAGAGCCTTGTTAAACCAGTTACCTACTCATACAAATCTAGATTGAGGAGGGATTGATATTCATTCTCTTCTATGTCCATGTTTCCACAGTAATGTAGAAGACATTGACCAAGTGTTTTTTTTGCATGTAATGTAGTTGATGACTTATGGATCAGAATCAGGGTGTGGTTGGAGTTAGATATCCATGCGTTTGTTAATGTAGAAGACATGTTTGAGTGGATCGATGGTCAAGGAGGTGGGTCCATGCATCGGTGGATCTTAAACAAAACTTTTGTTGCAATAGTATGGATTCTTTAAATGTATCGGAACTCGGTGGTGTTTGATGACTCAAGAGTTAAAAAGCATCAAATTTTTGATTCGGTAGTCATTTACTCTATTAATTGGATATGTAACAGAAATCGTAAGAATATATTCAACTGGAACACGTGGATGCAAAAACCAGCGTATGTAATTTCTTTGCTTTTCTTTGCTAGTTCCGTCTAGCTTAATATAAATCAGCAGTTCCAAGAAAAATACTTAAGTGACTAAAGTGGTCCGAGATTGAGGACTTAAATTGGGTACGATCAACGTTAAGTTGTCTGGTGAACAGCCAGGTGAATTAAATCCGTAAATATCGGGAACTAGGTTTTGATTCCAAGTTGATTTTGAGCAAGATTCAAGTAAGATATCACCTTGTCCAAGTCTATAAACGAATAAAATAGGGTTCCCACCATCCAATTTGAGGTAAAATCATACTTTGATCTCTAATTCATGCTTTAGAACTACCCTTTAATGGGTAATGCTAAAAGATTAAGTTTTATGCCATTTATGGGTTTTGTAGAATTTTACATGATTATGTAAAAGAGGTGATTTTCTAAAATCACTAAGAATCCATGTAATGGTTTAGAAATATGATGGGTACCTTGTTAGATGCCATGACACCAATTTATGGTGTTAATTTTAGAAATTGTGATGGCATGGTTATATAAGCCATAAACCAAACACCCCTTATGGCTTATTAGCTTATTATGATAAGTCTTATCAAGTTCCTAATGAGCTTAATAAAAATTATGTGTTCCTAGGTTATAAGTGTTAACCGGGACGCCTTAGGAAGCTCGTGATTCTATTCAAGCGGCTTTAAGGTGAGTAACATATTTAAGTGTAGAAACGGGTCCTTAATAACTCGTTAATGTGCCACTCTAATTGTGGTGATCCCATTCATGTTCATGTTATATACTAGTGTTACGGTATATAGTGTTGTAATTATATATTATGTGCTTAAATACCTTACATATAGAAGGTTTATATGTGATATATGTTAGACGGTCAAAACAGCCCCAAATGACCCGCTTGGGTTTAGTTAAGTATTTTCACCTAAATATTATAATATTATTTGTGTAGCATCCTAAGTGGATGACATGTGTTATTATGTCATTACATGCTCCGAAGGGAGCCTAGACGTCCCAAGTGGACGATCGAGCCTTATTAGCATCTCATTTTGTAAATGAGACTTAGACATCCCAAGTGGATGACCGGTGTTTATAGCGACTCAAAGTCATGGAATATATGACTTAGACGTCCCAAGTGGACGACTAGAACATTTTTAGTTATATTGAACCAATATGGGTTCACGCCCCAATGGGCACTATATAATAATAAACAAGTACTCATTGTCACGAAGCAACCATAATATCATGCCATGTTATGATTAGTATCTTTATATGTTATCTCACTAAGCTGCAGCTTACGCTGCTTTGTTGTACTTGTTATAGGTGAAGCTAGTGGTAGTGCTACTAAGGGTAACGAAGACCGAGAACTAGACCTCTGGTGGATACTTGGGTAATGAGCCTTTTTCCTACACGCCTCTTACCAAGAAACGCCCTAGGTTGTATGCTTTTGTGTATGAACATATAAACTCATGGCTATGTGATAATCAAGTAGATAAGTAGTCTTTTATAGTTTAAAGGGTGTTTGGCATAGTGTCATTCTTACCCATATTGACCCATTTTGATCTGGTACGGGTCAAGGCGAATGATATATGTTATGTATAGTTTTGATGTGTTAATATAAGTGTTGGTGTAAATATTTATATGTTCAAAAAAAAAAAAAAAAAAAAAAAAAAAAAAAAAAAAATTAGCTCTGGCGTTTAAGTTGGTACCAGAGCAAAGTTGGTTTAATGGATTTAGGTATCCAAGACGGGTACTTAGACTTAAACCTAGGCCCGTGGGACCTATAGTATTAGACACGCTTCCGCATTATTATGTAGCATCAAGATAGTATTAGTGTAGCATACATTGGTTGTATGGTAAACATATTACAAGTATTCATGAATTTGGCGTATATGATCAAGGCGAGGACTTGATTATCCGATGGAATTATTACGACCGCCAACGTGGTAATAATCGTGTCACATAACGGAATTTACCGATATTATGTTACACCAAAGGAATGAACCCCGATAGTAATATTAAGTTCATGCATATAGAAATCTATACATTATGAATCTTGCAATGACTCTTATTGTTCTCTTTATCGCAATATGTTTAACTTTCAACAGAGATATGGTGAAATACCTCCTAACAACTCGAATGGCCGACTCATGTAGACATACGTAACAAGATGATCGGAGTCCTCCCCGATCAAGCGTAAATGATGAACATGATAACGCCCTATTCCCGATGCTATGGCTAGACAGATCGTAGATATAATATCTCAAGAGATAGCCAAGGCACAGTGTGAAGCGCCTATACCATATTATACGTAACGCCCTTGAGATCATAGCTCGACTATCACAATGTAACTTGATCGTAAACTAGTTGCAAGAGTCGCGCCACCCAAGGAAGTTACTTATACCGACTTTGCAGCTTGCAAGCCCCGATTTACTCGGGAGAACAAGATCCTTTTAAATGCCACGATGGATCCAGGATGTTGAATGCGTTTCCACCAAGAATGCCCCGAGGATCGCTGGGTTAATTTTGCTATTAATCTCCTTCGTGATCGGGCTAAAACATGGTGGAATTGGACCTTGCATCAAAAAGACCGTAAATTGCTAGAGTATGACTTGAAGGAGTTCAAGGAATTACTCTTCGTAACTTTGCTCCGAGGCGGAACTTAATAAGATTCGCCGAGACTTCGTACGCACCAGATCACGGAGTCAAGACATGAATTCTCCATGACCTTCCTCGACAGAGCACATTTTCACCGAATATACTAATGACGAAAGGTTGCTTATGAAACATTATGTGGATATGCTTCAAAAGATATCCGCTACTTATTTCACCAGGATTGAAAACATGGATCACTCATGAATGCGCCTTTAGAGCGAGAACAAGAAACAAAGAAGGAGGAAGAAATTCTCATAAAAGAAAGGTGGAGCAGCTAGTTCTTCTAAGAAGAAAGTTGTCGAATGAGGCTTATCCTAGTACGGGGTAGGAGCTTTCCACAAGGTGCGAATTGTAAAAGGTTTCACCCAGAGAATGTCGGTGTAGCAAGACCCGCTATAGCTTGTGGTGAGCCCGGTCACATCAAGAAGATTGTCCAAAACCGCCTCAGTTTGCAGAAATGCTATGATCCAAAGCACACGATCGAGTCTTGTCCCAATGTCGACCCTTCCTCCTCCGCCAAGAAGAGCCTAGGAGGAATACGGATGCGAGGGCGCCATCCACCTCTAGACCTTCAGAGCCCCTCGCCTTCCCATCGTCTAAAGACCACATAGACCACCAAACCGTGTTCATCGATGACTATAGATGAAGCTAAGGAAGCATATGACGCCAGACAGTAATTTTTGTGAATCTATTACCGCCGTGTGCTATTTGATTCGTGCGTATAGATCTTTGTATCCGAAAGGTTTAGTAGGAGATTTTCTCGTTCGATTAGTCGCCTTAAGCCACCATTAGATGTGGAAGTAGCTAATAACAAAGTGATACGTAACCGATGTCTTCCGTAATCATGAAATAGAAGTCGATAATGATAAGTATCTAATCGATCTAATTCCATCCCTATGGGAGAGCTTGATGTAGTCATAGGTATGGACTGCCTTGGTATGAATGAAGCCATCATTGTATGCCGACATAAGCTAGTCCGACTGTAACCCTGCTGGGGAGAAACAATCATCTATGGCGAGCGTAAGAAGGCTAACCTTGCTATTTGTATTTATGCTAGAGCCAAGAGATACTTGCACGCGGGTCACAAGCCTATTTAGCTCATGTTGTTGATATTCATAAGTCTGCTCCAAATCTTGATAATATTCCAATTGTTCGGGAATTTCCGATGTCTTTCCGTGAGGAACTCCTGTATGCCACCGACAGACATGTAGAGTTCCACATTGATCTTATTCCGTGGAGTACCCTATTGCCAAAACTCCCTACTGACTTGCCCCATCGTAAATGCAGAACTCATGAAGCGCTTATAAGAACCGCTAGATAAGGGTTTCATTCGCCCAAGAGTTCCCCGGGAGCACCATCCTTTTGTGAAAAGAAGGATGGTAGTATGCGATGTGCATCGACCACCGAGAGCTCAATAAAGTTACTATCAAGAATCGTTATCCTCTTCCTAGGATAGATGATTTATTTGATCGCCTGTGTATGCAAGTTTCTTTTCAAAATAGACCTCGATCCGGATATCATCGCTAAAGATTCGGGAAGAAGATATCCCAAGACAAATTTTTCCCAACTAGATATGGGCATTATGAGTTTATAGTTATGCCATTTGGTTCGACGAATGCCCCAGCAGCCTTTATGGACCTAATGAATCGGGTCCGTCACGTCCGATGTTAGATAAGTCGCTTATTGTGTTTATCGACGATATCCTCATTTATTCCAAATCGCCTAGTGATCATGAAACCCACTCTGCGCCAAGTCCTCAAGATGTTAAGACGAGAAAAGCTTTATGCTAAGTTCTCGAAGTGTGAGTTCGCCCGAGAAGTTCAATTTCTGCATGTCATAAATAGTGAGGGCATTAAAGTAGATCCAACTAAAATCGGTGCCATCATGAATTGGGAGCGACCCAAACTCCCACGTAAATTAGATCATTTCTTGGACTCATGGGTTACCACCGCTTTATCCAAGATTTTGCAAAGATTGCTTCTTCACATCGAGCTCACCCAAGAATGTAATTTTCGATGGATGAGGATCGAAGTCGCCCGCACTCTTAAATGGGTTAAGTCGCCCGCCTTAGTATTGCCGTAAGGCAATGATGATTTCAAGTTTATTGTGATGCATCTTCTAATGGCCTCGGCCGTGTTCTTATGCAGAGAGGTCGAGTCATCGCCTATGCCTCTAGACAATTTTAAGAAACATGAGGAAGAATATCCTACTCATGATTTAGAGCTAGCGGCGAGTCCTTGCCTTAAAACCGTGGAGGCATTATTTTACTGTAAAGATCAAGATCTTTACCACCATAAAAGCCTCAAATATTTCTTTGATCGCGACCTCAATATGAGGCAAAGACGTTGGTTAGATCTAGTCAAGGACTATGATTGTGAAACTTTATCATCCGTGGAAAGCCAACGTTGTAGCAGATGCCTTGAGCCGTAAAACGAGGCACGACTCCTTATTGGTCAAATCACTCAGATGGTGATTACCCCGACTTTTATGAGCATATAAAATCGCTCAAGATGAAGCATGGGAAAATGGCGATGTAATTCAGAGCTGCGCTGGTCAGTGCACAACTTAGTTGTGGACTCACGAGGGCTCGTAGCACGCCGTAGAATATGGATACCGAATGATAAAGAGCTCAAAAAGTTGTTACTTGATGAGGCTCATAAGTCAAAATATTCTATTCACCCAGGTGCCACCAAGATGTATTATGATCTTAAACCAGATTATTGGTGGCCGGGTATGAAAAGAGACATTGTAAAATATGTCGAGCAGTGTCTTACTTGTCTCCAAGTTAAGGCAGAACATCAACAACCTTATGGTAAGCTACAACCTCTTGAGATTCCTGTGTCAAATGGGAAAGGATTACTATGGATCTTATCACGAATTACCCAAGACACCGCACAAGATGATGCTATATGGGTGATTGTAGATCGCTTAACAAAGAGTGCGATTTTCCTTCCTATTAAGGAATCGATGTCCTCGAAGCTCTCATGAGTTGTATCTTCAAGTAGTGGCCCGCATGGAGTACCGCCTCTATAGTATCGATAGAGATATCGATTTACTTCTAGATTCGCGTAAATTTCAAGAGAATCTAGGTACGTGTCCATTTTAGTACGCCTTATCATCCACGCATGTATGGTCGAGTGAAAGGACCATTCGCACACTAGAAGATATGCTTCGAGCCCGTGCTATTGACTTCGGTGGTAGTTGGGATAAGTACTTAGCGCCAGCGTAATTCTCGCATAACAATGCTTATCACTCCAAGATAAGATGCTCCATACGAGATGTTGTACGGAAGGAAATGTCGAACTCCTATATGTTGGGGTGAGATCGGGCAAAGAGAATTAGCCGCCTCGATGTTGTACAATGCATTTAATGAAAAGATTGATCGATCAAAGAAAGGCTTAAGATGGCCCAGATCGGCTGTAAGTCCTATGCGGACAAGAGGAGACCACCAATAGAATTTCGTGTCGGTGATCGTGTTATGCCGAAAGTTTCTCCATGGAAGGGTGTTATCCGCTTCGTAAAGCGTGGGAAGCTAGGACCACGCTACATTGGCCCATTCGTAATAACCGATGAGTTGGAAAGGTAGCGCATGACTTGAGTTACCGAGGAGTTAAACAACATCCATAATACTTTCCACGTGTCTCGCCACGAAAATGTCCGCGATGAGGAGAGTATGTCCTCTAGCGGACATAGTAGTTGATGAGAAACTTGACTACGTTGAAGAGCCTAGAGAGATTGTTGACACCATGGTCAAGAAACTCAAAAAGAGAGGTCCTACTACTTAAAGTCGATGGAAGCACAAAAAGGGTTAGAGTATACATGGAACCCAAGAGAGCTCATTAAATACTACCCCGCTTTTATCGTGAATGGTTTGTGAGACACAAACCGAATAAGTGGGGAGAGTTGTAACACCCCAATTTACTGTAATGTTTTATTACTATTTTATACGCTTCCTAGTTGACTTCCATCACTTTTTATATAATATGGTTAGTCAAAGTACTCACATGAATTAAGTCATAGCAAAAGGACTAACTTTGAATTGGTCCTACTATTGTGGACTAAAGTTGTCAAGTGAATAAACTTGTACAAATATCACAAAGATATATCGTAACCGTAAATCCGTAAATATCGACATATTTCTTATTCCCTCTCAAAAATGGCGACACATACATATCTCTTCCTTATGATCTAGGGTTTTGATTCCAAGTTGATTTTGAGCAAGATTCAAGTAAGATATCACCTTGTCCAAGTCTATAAACGAATAAAATAGGGTTCCCACCATCCAATTTGAGGTAAAAATCATACTTTGATCTCTAATTCATGCTTTAGAACTACCCTTTAATGGGTAATGCTAAAAGATTAAGTTTTTATGCCATTTATGGGGTTTTTGTAGAATTTTACATGATTATGTAAAAGAGGTGATTTTCTAAAATCACTAAGAATCCATGTAATGGTTTAGAAATATGATGGGTACCTTGTTAGGATGCCATGACACCAATTTATGGTGTTAATTTTTAGAAATTGTGATGGCATGGTTATATAAGCCATAAACCAAACACCCCTTATGGCTTATTAGCTTATTATGATAAGTCTTATCAAGTTCCTAATGAGCTTAATAAAATTATGTGTTCCTAGGTTATAAGTGTTAACCGGGACGCCTTTAGAAGCTCGTGATTCTATTCAAGCGGCTTTAAGGTGAGTAACATATTTAAGTGTAGAAACGGGTCCTTAATAACTCGTTAATGTGCCACTCTAATTGTGGTGATCCCATTCATGTTCATGTTATATACTAGTGTTACGGTATATAGTGTTGTAATTATATATTATGTGCTTAAATACCTTACATATAGAAGGTTTATATGTGATATATGTTAGACGGTCAAAACAATTTCAAATGACCCGCTTGGGTTTAGTTAAGTATTTTCACTTAAATATTATAATATTATTTGTGTAGCATCCAAGTGGATGACATGTGTTATTATGTCATTACATGTCCGAAGGGAGCCTAGACGTCCCAAGTGGACGATCGAGCCTTATTAGCATCTCATTTTGTAAATGAGACTTAGACATCCCAAGTGGATGACCAGTGTTTATAGCGACTCAAAGTCATGGAATATATGACTTAGACGCCCCAAGTGGACGACTAGAACATTTTCAGTTATATTGAACCAATATGGGTTCACGCCCCAGTGGGCGACTATATAATAATAAACAAGTACTCATTGTCTACGAAGCAACCATAATATCATGCCATGTTATGATTAGTATCTTTATATGTTATCTCACTAAGCTGCCAGCTTACGCTGCTTTGTTGTACTTGTTATATAGTGAAGCTAGTGGTAGTGCTACGAAGGGCATGTAAGACCGAGAACTAGACCTCTGTGGATACTTGGGTAATGAGCCTTTTCCTACACGCCTCTTACCAAGAAACGCCTAGGTTGTATGCTTTTGTGTATGAACATATAAACTCATGGCTATGTGATAATCAAGTAGATAAGTAGTTTCTTTTATAGTTTAAAGGGTGTTTGGCATAGTGCCATTTCACCCATATTGACCCATTTTGATCATGTACGGTCAAGGCGAATGATATATGTTATGTATAGTTTTGATGTGTTAATATAAGTGTTGGTGTAAATATTTATATGTTCAAAAAAAAAAAAAAAAAAAAAAAAAAAAAATTTAGCTCAAGCGTTTCAAAAACATTCATCCATTATAATTACCATGCTTCGTATAAATATGGATGAACACGGAAAAAAATGTGGTCACTTTTTGAAGTGAAAAACATTTGGTCCTTTAATTTGTAATATATGTTGCAAGTTTTTAATTTGTGGTTTACTTTTAAAAGTAATGTCAACTGGAACAACTTGACTTAAAATACTATATATAGATAGCTGTAATTTATAATTAAAAGCAGGGAACCCTTAAATATAATTATATTAGCGCTTAATTCAACCCAAAGGTTAGAGCTAGATCTTGTCTTAGGCTCTTAGCATGCCAGTTCTTCATATAAAAACACCAAAATTGACGAATCCATTTCCTCCTCACACACGAAATCAATATGAACAACACAACTAATGCCGGAGTACCATCCTACAACACCGGTGACACCGAAAGTAACAAAGCAGGCGTCGCCTACGACGTTGGATTCTCCTTCCTTGTCATATTTTTAGTATTCACCATCCTCTACACGTATTTCGTTTGGAAGCGTAATTCAGACTCTCGATCATCACAACAACCAGCCATCACCTCTTTTCGCACCACTATTGACTCTGACACTGATGATGACCAATGTTCAAAACCATCTAGTGGCCTTGACGATGGCGTCTTGTTGGCTTTACCTACGCTTCTTTACTCCGAGGCCGTGAAGCGGCCTCAAGACCATAACATTAGTTATGGCTTAGGATGCTCTATTTGTTTGGCGGATTATAAACCTACGGATGTCATACGATTGTTGCCAACCTGTAGTCACTTGTTTCACGTGAGTTGTGTAGATACATGGTTGAAGGTTCATCCTACGTGTCCGGTGTGTCGTAAGTTGCCGATACCCATGCCGGCATCCGAGTTGACTTGAATGATTCGTGAGCAAATTGGATTCTTAGTTACGTGTAAGTTAAACTTAAGATTCATGCTCATTGGTTTAGATTGTGTACATTGTCCTTTTTTAATTTTATTTTTTATATGTAGCAAAATGCTCCTACTAGTGTTTCTAACTTTCTATAACTAGTGGGCAACTTGCAAAATGGTTGCATTTTTTGTGCTGCTGCTTATCACTAGACATATTTCTAACATTTTATAACATGTAATATTTAAGCCTCGAATAAAGTGTTGGTTTGTTTCAATTTGTTTTTACTTAAGTAATTATTTAGCTATAATAGAAAGTCAAACACCTTCTATGACATACGTCACTTTTTTTTTTAGGTGCAAAGGTGAATTTTATTAATTAGCAAACTTTTGTAAAGATAAGAAATTACAGACCACTGATATGGACCATATCAGATTCAATACAAAAGTCAAAGACATGATGAAACTAGACTAAAACAGACAGCACTAAGCTATTCCAAATGCTAAACCAAGCTATATAGATCCAAAAGACATAGCTTCCAATGCCATTTCTGAATCTAAATTCACCTTTTCAATGCACCAATAAACCATCTAGCTACATTTCCACAACTTCCTTCTACCATGACCATTCCTCCAGCTCCCACAATGATCAAGGCAGAAAGAAGAGTGGCATCACTAGGGACCCATTCACTCATCCAGTCAAGGGCTCTTCTAGGATTCCTACATTTCCCTCTCAAAGGAAGGCTTCAAAATCCTAGAAACACACACCTTGAGGGAGACATCCTCCTTACCTCCTAGTGATGCAATGTAAGGACCAAGAGGCCTCATCTTTCACGACCCTCTATTCCTTACAACTTGCACCACCACACTCAGCTCATACTACCCTTCACACCAGGGCAACCTACATTATGGCATCCAGATAAGTTTAAATAGAAAAATGTTGGGGCTAAAACAGACCCTCCCAAGGCCATCTGTTAAGCAACCATCATAGCACTATTTGAAACTGAACATGGAGTCAAGGTACAAGGCCTTCCCGTGAGATGAGCTTTTATCAAGATCATTGCTCTTTTTAGGGGATTGAGACACTGATCTATAGGTAATAAACCTGAAAGATACTAGGAGAGTATCAGTATGATACTTCCTAAAGCAGTTTTTCTTGAACCTCATCACTGCTATCATCTGATATATGATATTTACTATCTGATTCCCATTCAAACTGCCAACTTCAACAGAACTTTTGCATGAAGTCTCACTGATTTACTTCAAAAACTTCACTTTTTGCTTTTTGCTTTTCACTGATTTACATACGTCACTTTTTGCTTTCAACTGTTTCCGGGAGACATAATGATACTCCGTATATAATTATTTCTTCTGCAAACATCAAATGACTAAGTAGAGATAACAACATGTTTGATTTTTTTAATGCCAAAAATTTCCAATTATATACCTACTGGTATATGATTAAACAGTTTGCAGCACAATTTAAATTTCTAAGTATATTCATAAGAAATAAAAAATGTAGAAAGATTAATTGAAAATGTTATTTTTTTTTTCTTTTATGTTAGTGTCAATATGAAATATTTGTCTAATTGAACTCAAAATTATAAATTATGTTGGTGGTGTAGAAAAATGTGCGTCCACGAATAGATTTGACATAATTAACAAAATTGATACAAACCATGAATTTATCAACCAGATTTAAGATTGATAACTAATATTCACTAAAAGTTTGGCCAAATATGGAGGGTTTGTGTGAATTTTGTTTAATTACATATATTTTGATTTTTGAGAAATATACATACTCACAAGTTTGTAATTTGAGGTTAGTTTTTCAGAAGGATCGAAAACTTTGTCCAATTTCCCCATTTAACAAACTATAAACTAAAATACGATCAAAACTAATATAATGCAAAACAAGACCACTTTAAATCTTTATTGTTTAAGTTGTTGAAATTCAAGTATGTTTTGGAGATAAATATTGGACCGTTTCTTTCTTTTACCTTCATATGAAACTCAACGATCAGATTTTCCAAAGTTTAGAATACAAGTATTTTGAAGTGTTCTGCTAATGTATAGTTTTTGGAACTACGATTAAGATAAAAATTTCCAACAATCAAATGAAAATAATCATTATCGCAGCTAAAATGAGTTTGATTCATATGTCTCATTTCAGCACATCGACAATTCCAAGTGTGTTATAAAGATAGCAAAAGTTTTATATAAGACGCATGTGAAACATTCGACTAGATGTTTTGATTTTTAAGGCCGTGTTTAAAGCATATGCATCGTTACTCCATCTCGTGTGGTTGCAATGGAAGATTTGCAATTGGATAAAAATGTTTATTTCGATCAACCATCTCGTGGTTGCAGTGGAATATTTGTCAGAATTAAAATCGGTTATAACACACAAATTTTTTGGCTCTTTGCTCACGAGAATACCTTCTCAGTATCTCCACCTTAGTAGGATGATTTTTGATAGCATTTGTGATAAGCCTTCTTTGGTTCATTCATTGCCCTTCTTCGGTGATCTTCTGTATCGCTCTTAGACGGGTTCCGTGTTCAACACTTATAACTGACACTCACCATTGTGCTACGTATGAGTACTACTTTGGAACATGTGAGCCATGCCCACTCTAATTTCTATAACCGATCCATAAGGAATCTGGGAGTGGTCAAAAGGAAAACCTATCTTTTGGCTCCGTGGCCAAGTACAAGCTAAAAGTATATCTATTTATAAAAGGAAAATTGTATAAACATCTTTGTGCCTTATATATAATTTTTTAATCTTTAGACCATAGATTATTAGATAGTTAGGTTTAATTTGGTACCAACCGAGACTTGCTCACCGCTCATAGAGAGTCATTTGAAGATTGATCGGGTTCGAACCCAACCCATGGCTAATTTTGTTGTTGGGACATGAGCTCATTGCCTGAGGCCGGGTCCTTGAGAAAGGGTCCGGTTGGCATCAAAAGATGCATGAGATCGGGTTGTTCCTAACTTACACCTTTTGAAGTTAGGTGTAAATTTGGTTCATTAATAGTTGCAATTGATTATCAACATATCATCCCTATCAAAAAACCATGTAAACACCCCTTTTATCATTCCACTAGTACTCGCCTGCGAAATATGATAAAACTAGGAACAAATGGTCATGTACAATAGCATTATAAACCTTAATAAGATACATTCTTACACTTGCATCACCTTGTACTTAATCAAAACCAAATTACAAAAACAGTGAAACACGCGATACCTAGTCAAAAAGAGAATGTCAACTACCAGCAGTGGCCCCTAAGACGTTATCTTGAGGAGAGCGGGTGGTATAGTTGATCATGACAGTAAATATTAACCCTATGGAACAGTGGTGAGGTAAAGTGTTGCTTATGTACTGAAAAGGAAGTTCATGATTTCCAAATTCCTTTATCGGAACCCGCACCGGCCCATCATGCCATATGTTCCATGGTTTAGGGGATTCACAAGTCTTGTTCGGGTCCCTTCCCCTTAGTACTTGCGCCACATTATACATGTCTGATTCCAAATCAAAATCTGCACATACATATGTGTTTTAGATTCATATTAAACAAGAAATAACAAATCCACACATACAAATTTTACTAATTTAGACAAATTGTATAGTGTTTCTCAAAGAGGGAACATTTATTTCTTTATATATGTACCCAAATATGAAATTTAAGCAAGCATGAAACATTGATATATAGATGTGTAGTATACATACAGAGTTCGTCGCCAACATGGAAATCTCGAGTAGAAGCCCAGTCCTCGTAGAAAGTTTTGGTTGGAGGGATCGTCCAGATGGAGTCTCCCACGATGTGTGTTACGCCACTAGTGTGTGCCGTGAAGAGTACTAGTACTATTAAGCTTGTATGTACCACCATCTCAAGTTCTCAACCGTGTCTGTATAGAGTGAGTGAATACAGTTATTAAAATAGAAAATGAAGGCAACGGTTATGAGAAAGGTTTATATAGTTTGGGTAGAAAGAGACAAGTTTGTTTGTTTAAATTTAATTTTAGAATATCTTACATTAAAAATATTACTAATTATAGGGCTGGCCGGCTGGGATTACACATAACATTACCAAATTTGTGAATGTTTATATCATTTTTTGGCAAATTATTTTCATCCCTTAACCTATTTTTTAAACATCTGTACTAATTAAAGCTTAGGCCCCTTAATTTAATGTGGAAGAAGATTTGTGCACAAAAAAAAATACGGTACAACATTATTCAAGCATACTCTCAATTGTGTATAAACAATATTCGTGGGTTGAAATCATTCGATTCGTACAATTGAATTTTGTGAAGGATGCTGTTACGGAAGGTCAATAGGCTACAGCAGTTAGACCACATGGCATACAAACCATATGGTGGTTACAACAGCCATAAATCGTCTTAATGAAGACTTTAGGCCTCCCGCCTTCCACCAGGAGCACTACTAGAAAAAGTGCCAATAGCAACGGCCAAATTTCGTTGCTAAATGGCCTAAATTCGTTGCAAAACAATGTTAGCAACGACATTGGCAACAACTTAGGGTCGTTGTTATATCGCCCGTTGCTATCATGAATGTCGTTGCTAATTTTGCCATGTCGTTGCTATTTAACAACGAAGCTCCAAGTCGTTGCTAATTTCATTTTCATGAGAAGTCGTTGCTAATTTTGAAGATAGCAACGAATACATATTTATTGTAATTAACAATCAGCAACGAGATAATGTTGTTGCTGCTTAGCAGGCAACATATTTTGTTTGTTACCAATGAATGTAATCGCAACGACCCTAGATCGTTGCCAAATCAATTTTCAACAACAATATGCAGTTCATGGGTTGATATCGTACCATTTATATAGAACTGTACCTCATTACACCAAAAGAAACTATTCCCATAAATGGTAGAATGCAAGATTTCATCTACTAACCGTTTACACAATAATAACACATCAAGCTCGCTAAAGTTATAAATACAAAATATAGCTACCAAAAGTTTAGTACACCTACACAAAACACTAATGGCTTTTACTCTTGCCTCGGGGTCCAAGTGAAGATCATAAGCTCGATCGACGACATTAGCAATTAGGACAGCCGCAACCTTTTCTGATCTTGTATCACACCAATTACTTTCAAGTCTTTTTTCATGCACAACCTTTCAAGCAACTCAAGTTAAAATGTCTTTTCCTTAATTCATTGTCCTACAAAAATAACCAGAATTTATAACCATAATAACACAATTGAGTGTTCAGAAGAGATCATGGGTCAAACACAAAAAAAAAAAAAAAAAAAAAAAAAAAAAAAAAAAGAACAGGTTCAACTTCTTAAACATTAAAATTGAATTATCAACGACAAAAGTCTCATATACACAACCAAATAAGAACAAGTTCTAAAACATTGTTAACTAAATTGCCAACTTTCGAGACATGATAAACTGAATTGTCAACAAAACTTGTCCTGAAACATTATAAACCGACTTGAGTTTAAGTTTAAAAAAAGTCAAAATAGATGGAATACTAATCGGCGAGGGGTGCGCAGCAAAGTTGGAAGACAATGTATAAGGTTGTGTTACTGACTTACTGGTATTAGTGAAGGAGTCAACAACTTTTATATGCTAACTCAACTCGTAGGATCCCTCTAATTACTTCGTATGACTCCTTTTAGCCATCTGTCATGCATACATAAAAAATGAGTAGGAGATCAGGTTTAATAAAATTTGAAATCGTATAAAGCTAAAGAATTCCAACAAGTGACAAACAAAATTAAGAGATGAGGATTTTCAAGATCATACATGTAAATAAACCATGCATATGCTAATCTACCTCTTTTCCACTGTTTCCTCGTATTGATATCGTTCAAGGTGGTGCCGATGATGAGGAAGGAGAAGCCATAAAACGTAGAAGGTGAGGTTGTTGGTGTTAATCTTTGTGATATGTTAACTCAACGAGTACTTTTTCCTCTACTTGCTCTAAAATTTTCCACTCCAGCCATCTGTTGCATGATACGAGTACATGAAAAACATAAATGAGCTTAGTTCCAACAAGTAACAAACTAATACATATTAAAAGATAACTAATGAGCATACACAGATAGTAAAATGATAGACTAATAAGTTGTTACTCAAACCTACATGAACTTGAAATTACCAACAAACAAATCTAACATACTAACTACAAAGATTTAATGCTCATGTTAAGAGCCCTTTTAAAAGACATACATGCACAAAAGTAAAGCAAACAAACATCGCCATATTTGTATTAAAAAAAGTGTGAAATTTATATCTACCAACTTATAATAGAACTAGCTCAATGAAACCAAAAGCAAGCCCTTTGGGTCATAAGCTAATTAGTACATATTGACATCAAGGGCTATACTAATACACCTATTCAAGCAAGATAAAACATACATGGATTTTTTAGAACCAGAACAAAAGAACATAACAAAAATCGAAAATCAAACACTTTGTATTACCAAGAACATTCAATGCATATCAAAAAAATCCCAACAGCTAACAAAACTATACCAAAGCATGAATTAAATGAAGAAATAAGAGACTATGGACACAATTGAAAAAAGAAACACAATGACCTGCTGCAAAGTAGGCCAATGAAACACAACCCACAATCATACCATATATCATAAGCAAAAAACCCCCACACTTTAGATCTAAACTTCGTTATACTACAATTTGGTTTTAGAGACAAAAATCAAGCTTAACAAACACTTAAATACAACAAACAACAAGCCACATAAATGTCGAGCTACAATTTAAGAAATTGGTCATAAAATTAACAAGAAAAATAACAAATAGATAGATCTAGGATTATTTTAAACATATGATGTATCAAAATGTGAGCAAAAAAAGAATTGGATTATACCTCGGGGTAGAAGAAAAGAGAGAAAGCGGCAGTGTGTGAGATCTAATTGGGATAAGATTTAGGGTTTATTTTCTTTTTGCCCCTTTACTCTTTCTTTCTCCCGCTCTCAATTTTTGTTTACCCGCCCTTCAATTTCATTTTTTTTTTCGTTATTGTGAAAAAATGTAAAAGGAGTATAATGTAAAGTTTACTCAACGTTATAAATATCGCGAGGCTTGGCATGACGGCATAATCAAATCTCACGTTTTAGTAATTAAATCGAAGCTTTTACGTTTTTAAGACATGACATACAAAGACACAAAATATGAAAATATTTATATATTTACATCATATTTCATGTATATCAAGTTTACAAAAAGCATTGTAAATAATGAATAAGTTTATGAAACTATCTCTACATGTAATATTATTCATTAATTTTTTTTATTAAAGTTGAATAAATAAAACACGCCATGCCTCACGTCTTATCGCGCCTTTTCCTGCCTCATCTCACATCATGCCTAGAGTAGACGTCTTGGTCTTTCATAATGTGGAGGTCACGTCTTAGCGGTGCCTTGGCACGCCTTTTAGAACCATGAGTATACTTATACAATTTGTAAGCTTGTGCTTTATAATTATGACCCGAACCGAAAGTACGGTTTATACTTTTAGTTATACGTTGGGTGGAAACGAGTCGAGTCTGAACCCGCTAGAGGTTGACTGAGTGGGAAGGAACGATATTAAGCAGTAACGGCCATAAAAGTGGGCGATTAAGGGCTTAAATAACCTCTTAAAAGTGTACGTTTTAAATCCTTATCAGTAGGTAGACTGAGTGGGAAGGGTAAGATATGACCAACTGACGACCCTTCTTCGCTTGTGCGATTTGACCAACTGATCACCTACCGTTTGGATGAACTTAAGAATTCAGGGATGAGTGTTTAATATGCTAAGTGCATTAGAGGTATGACTTTCCACTTATCTATAAATAACATTAGCTTGATAAATAAGTATGCTTACATAGGAATTTATATGATTATCTTTTGTGCATATTTATATATTACACGTAGCTTCGTTAGGAAACTTTTCTCATACGTGTTGCTCTTTCGTCTAAAGCCGAGGTTTGTAAAATATAGTGAAGAAACAAATAGTGATAACACATAGTGTAGAGACATGACCAAGGAACGGTGATTAAGTTATAATAGTTAATAAAAGATGGACCGAGAAAAGAATATAGTGAAGAAACAAGTAACAAATGGACAATAAATGATAACACTTCATATAGTGACAAAGTTACATTGTTTTGTCCATAACTCCTTCATACGAAGTTCGCTTTTTTAGAATAAAGAGGCCACGAAACGGGAGAGAGATCTCTACAACTTTGATTTTGGATTTGAAAGCTTAAATGTAATCTCGTTAGCGTCATAGGTCAAATCACTGAAAAATTCAATTTTTGATGTGAGTCAAACACTCGTGACGCGTGTAGCTGTATAAATATGGTTATAGTTCTGTTGGGTAACATGCAGAGAAATGACCAAGAAACAAAGACTAGCTGATTAAAATTTGATAAAAGATGGATAATCAAATGAATAAACGAAAAACAAATAAAGAATTGACGACAACACATCATTTGCCGATATAGTTACATTGTTTTGGTCATAAGTTCTTCATACCAACTCCGCTTTTAATAATTAAAGAGGTCACGAAAACGGGAAAAAGAGAACTATAACTTTCATTTTGAAGCTGAAAGCTTAAATTTTACCCTATTTACGTCGCGAGTCAAGTCACATAAAACTTCAGCTTTTTGTGTGATTCAAACACTCACGACGGTCAATTTCACACTTTTAAGACATATAAACAACGTGCATTATTTAATTTCTATAAATAAACGATAAAGAAAATATTTATGCATGTAATGGGCTTCATGTTATATTTATATGTGTATATACATTATTGTAAGTAAACTTAAAATTAAACCAACACTAGTTAATCTATTTTATTAAAAAGGTGGAAATTTATTTTCCCTCGCTTCTTTATAATTGTAGAAACTAGAAAAAGAATCTAAAATAAAATTAGTTAACTTGTTTATATTAAAAAGGTGGGAATTTTCCCTCCACTTTTTGATAGATTTAGCAATAAAGATGTTCAAAAAATTTTGCCAATTATTTTTGCAACGAATAATTCATTGCTATATTTGCAAATTCGTTGCTGATAATTGATGTTTGATTGGCAAAAAAATAAAAATTCGTTGCTAAATTTTTTGCAACGAAAATTTTAGAGAAAGTCGTTGGTAAAAATGAGGGGGAATGTTCCCACCAAATAATGAGATGATAGCAACGAATTTAACAACTAAAAATCGTTGCTAACTGAAGATTTCATTTTTGCTGAATTTCGTTGCTATATTCGTTGCTAATGTGTGAATTTAGCAACGACTTATTGGTTGTTGCAAAAATTTCGTTGCTATTGGCACTTTTTCTAGTAGTGGAGCCTATAAATGACAACGACATAAATCTCGGTTTACACATCATCGATCGAAACCAAAACCCATCACTCCTCATCTCTCATCTACATCCTAACACCGCAAGACACATACAACCCGTTTCTTTTGTTCGGATTAAACAAAAACAAAAACACGAAAGAAACAAAAATCATCATCGATCTTTTTAGATCATCGCTCTTTTGTTATTGGAAATATTAAAGGAGGAACAAAAACAACTATTTCTTTCGGTTTGTCATGAACGATAATAACAAAAGAAGCACCTACCCGAGACCCTCCAAAGGATCTTGAAGTCGTGTACTCGATTGTATATTTTTTTTCTTCATATGATCGGTTATAATGGTAGATGATGATGAGATGGGTTGCGTTCGTTATAGCTTATATTAACATATATACTAAAAGGCAGGAGCCTTTCACCCAAAACATTTGCATTTAATGCCAAGTTTGCCAACTTGGCGAAAACAAATTTCGAGGTTCAAGTGTCATTGCAAAGTAAGTCCTTTAGCATTAATAATCTTTCGCAACTTGGCAAAACAACCCCGAGGTTTAAGTGCACGCAAAGTAAGTCCTTTACAATCCCACGCATCGCGGGTTTTCCAACACTCGTTAGATCTAGAGGATTAGTGTTCTTGGTGTTCGAATATTACAAAAGGTTGTAAGGGACGATTTTGATTTTTTTTTCCCTTCCTACAGTTGGGGATCAAAAGAAAGTGGGAGGCGGACATGTTTATGATTAGGGTTATGAGATATTTGGGTAAAGTTATGATTTATGATATATCTGTATTTCATTTGGGTATGTATTTGGGGTTGTAAATTGGTCCTGGGGGCAACCCTTCTTGACTTATAATGGTGGTACCAGTCGTATATCTATAGGCATGTCCATGCTTCTTTCGTAATAAGTATCAAACACACGACCCCTCAATCGTGACCCAATTATTTTATTTTCCAAAATGTATTCTTTTTTCTTCTTTTTTTTTTATTGAACGTTTCAAAATGCATTCATTGCAAATATATAATACTCAACAACTAATATAAAATTCGTACTACTTTAAATCTTTAATAGGTAACAAAATTTAAACAAATAGTAAGATAAGACACCAAGACCTTAAAAGAGTTAAAAGTTATAATGAAAAGTGTAGTTCTATTTGTATGTCTACACATCAAACTTTTAATAAGAAATCTTATATTATTGCTTACAATCCAACTCTCAAAAAGACAAAACTGCAAACCTCAACACAAAATAAATATTATAAAAATCAGTCTATATATTGACAAATTATCTTTGCAGTAGACATAAGATCTCAACAACCTAAGGAGGCGTTTGGTTCACAGAATGTTTTTGAAGGAATTGTAATCTTTGAAAGGAATTGTAATTTGATGTAATTGTAATTTAAAAAATTCTAATGTGTTGTAATTGTAATGTGTTGTAATTATAATTGATGAAATTTGTCAATGTGTTTGGTTGACTCGCAACATAATGTAATTCAATTTTTTTTATAAAACTTAAAAAGTTAATATAATAATAATAATAATAATAATAATAATAATAATAATAATAATAATAATAATAATAATAATAATAATATAATAGTAATCAAATAATAAGAATAACAATAATAATAATAAATAGTAATAATAATAATAATAATAAAATAATAATAATATTAAAATAAATAATAATAATAACAATAAAATAGTAATAAAAAGAATATTAATAATAAAAATAAAATAATAAAATAATAATAATAATAATAATAATAAAATAAAATAATAATAATAATATAATAATAATTATTATAATAATAAAATAATAATAATAATAATAATAAATAATATAATAAATAGTAATAATAATAATAAAAGGATAATTAATAATTAATAATAATAATATTAAAATAAATAATAAAACAATAATAAATAATAATAATAATGATAATACTAATAATTTATTATTATTTATTATTATTTTATTATTTATTTTAACATTATTATTATTAATTATTAATAACCATTTACTATTATTATTATTATTATTAGTATTTATTATATTATTATTATTATTATTATTATTTTATTATTATTATTATTATTATTATTATTATTATTATTATTATTATTATTATTTTATTATTATTATTATTATTATTATTATTATTATTATTATTATTATTATAATTATTTTAATATTATTAATTATTATTATTATTAATTTATTATTTTTTATTATTATTATTATTATATTATTATTATTATTTATTATTATTAGTATTTATTAGTTTTATTATTATTATTAAAGTAAACAAATTCTGAATTACGACGTAATTCAAAACTTTTCATCCAACTTCCTATGTAATCTAGATTCCCTCACTTGATGTAATTGTAATGACTGAATTACAATTACAATGCAAACCAAACAGTCATTGTAATGTAATATGAATTACAATTCTTTTCATCTTGCCAACAAAACATGATTGGAATGTAATTCAGATTACAATTACAACGAATTACAAGAAATTACAGCGAACCAAACGCCCCCTAACATTTGACCTTTTAAAAGGTCAACTATCATTTCACAAATATTTTAGATCCATATAACTTACTCTAGAGTGGGAAATTGTTTGAATTTATAATTTAAGTAAAATGATTGTACAAGCGTGAAATACTTCTTATAAAAAAAGTCAATGGTCAGGTTCAACATAATATGATAATGCATAGCATCCCTACAATATTCAAAGTAAATCGTATAGTTCGTGAAATTACATTTGGTAAATCTCATATAAATATTAGTCTCCACCTCCTGATAGAAAAAATAAGACATGAAAAGTTATATTTTTGCGTGTGAATATGTAAGGAAAAAGGGAAGAAAATGTCACACTTAGCAGACTTAAATATAACCACTATACGTTGTTAAAAAGATTTGTTATTATAAGAGTAACATGAGAACATATTAAAGATTGCAATCAATACATAACAACCCAATTTGTTTGTTGTTGTTCAAATCATTGGTTAAATTAGAAAGCTTTTAATCTATCAAAAAAAAAAGGCAAAATTGGTCAAAAGCCTTTAATATTAAACAAATACAACAAACACCTGCCAATTAAGTAAGTTTTAATATATTCAATCATCTGCACTAACATTACGTACAAAACACGTAATATTTAACCAAAAACCAATGCGGTGCAACGCACGGGTTAGTAAGGCCTCGTATTTTCAAAATTAAGACTTATTTCTTAAATGTCAAGATTATCTTTAACACTGTACATTAATGTATTAATTTTAAATAAATATGTTTTGTTTGTTAAATGTCTAATGTTTAAATGCAGCTACATTTGTAACTTCTGCATGTAGCAATAAGTTATCAAATATATCCTTTTTCATCTCGAAGATTATCTCGATACACAAACAACCAGTGTGAGAAGTTGCGGTTGTATTAACCCATTGTGAATCCCACTCCATATAATAGACATTGCATGATCATCTACATGACACATTAATAACAACTCAATTCCATGTCACTAATTTAAGTCTAAGTCATCTTCACCTTACAAACATTACAACAAGTTCTTCCTTTTATCAATCTCCTTATCTAGACGGCTTACTTCTTCTATAAGCATCATGCGTTTTCTTTTTAGATCATTTATAGGCGCTGAAAATAAATAAACGATATTTTTCATAACTTCAAGGAGCGGAACTGGACCATTTTGATCCAGTGCGTTTGGTAATTAGGCTGTTTTGGTGAAGCATTTGAAGACAAATTTTTTTAATATTTTAAAACTGAAAATCTGCGCGTGAGATTCGAAACCCTAACAGAAACATGCGCGAACTGTTGCATCTTATGTTTTCGCTTTAGATTAAAACTTTTTTGTTATAGCAACCTATCTTTTAATATTTTGTTTAAGATAATAAGTTGTTTATTAGTTTTTCCTAGCAACTAATCTAAACTTTTTGTTATAGCAGCTTTTTTTTATCTTTTGCTTAAGAAAATAAAATGTTTATTAGCTTTTTCTTGCAATTAATTGATACTTACGCACTTTGACTAGTTTATAAGCAGTTTGAATTTTTTGAAAAAATGACCCTTCCATCTTATTTTAACCACAAAATAAGCTGTTTTGACATAATAAGCAGTAAAAACAGTTTTAATCCAAATTTTAGCTGTGAAAAAGGTGTAATATCACTTAAATTAAGTTGTTTTGATCTAATAAGATCGAAATAAGCTGATTGACCTATTCTTGACTGTTAATAAGCAGGAAAGTGATCAAATTAAGCTCTTAATGAATCTGATATGTATGAAAAAGCACTATCTAATAAGCAATTACATTTGAATAATCAATTTGAACGAACAAGTACACTAAATAGTTAAATCTGAACTGAATACACACCCTCTGAACGAATAAGAAGTCGAATAAGTTGTCTAATAAGTAATCTAGTAAGCACATAAAATTGTAACCATTAAATAATCATCTCTCTAGCTCTTTGATGCCACATGTAGAATTCCAGTAAGCTATTCAGAGTTAGAGAGAGGTGAAATAAGTGTTTGATAAAACACCTTTGTATGTGTGTGTGTGTGTGTGTTGAATGAAGAGTTATATACAAAATAAGCAGAATGAGAGGTATTTATATCTTGTTTAGATTCATTGAATCTACAAGTGTATACATTTTACACTTTATTCCCCCCCCCCCTATGTACAGGATTTAACCTCGAATTCCAACAAATTTTCTCAACTTGTGCTAAAGAAAGTTGTTGGATTCTATTTATATAGATCTTAATTGAGCGAAATATGGTATGGGTAAGGACCCGATGTCCGTTAGCATTCCCCATATTTACGATATTATTTGTTGCGAAGACTTTTAGAATGATTTTAATTGCAGTTAATGTTCCCAATTAGGGGTGTCCAGTGTTTGATCTGACACCGAATAAACCAAAAAATAAACTTGGCCGAAATCGAATAAAACCAAACCAAAAATTTTAATTGGTGTATAGTTTGGTTTGAAACCGAAACAAAGTATTTAATTGGTGTTTGGTTTGGTTTATGGTTTGACAAAGATATAACCAAACCGAACCAAAAAGAAATCAAATATATCTATTTACATGAAAAATAGTGATAAAAATAGTATCATCTTATCATCCTCAATAAAAATCATGATATTCAACTATGTTTAAATGCTTAAAAATAAAATATTCAAGCTAATAAGACTTCTGAAGACTTATGTTGAAGAAAATTAATATTGTTTCGCTTTCATTTACTTCCTTTAAGTTCTGAAATCTTTTGGTCTCATAAACTCTTGTTTTGTTGATTTACTTATGCACTTTGTGGGACCTTTTAATTTTTTAATTTTATTTGAACTTTAGATTTTTATTTGTGACTTCTAAATTATACTCTTATGTTTACTTGAATTTGGTTTTCTTGGTTTAAATCGAAACCAAACCGAATTCTAATTTGGCGTATGGTTTGGTTTTATCCCTTCTATAATTGGTTTGGTTTGATTTTGGTTTTGACTTTAAAATTTTCAAATCAATAAACTCGAACCATACAACCCACAAACCCCGAAAGCCGAACCGATGAAAACCTCTATTCCCAAAAGTTGTCAACAATATTTCTTCAATGTTGAATAATTAAATACAAATACAACACCTAATTTTTTTAATACAATTATAATACAAGAAAAAAATTGTGCCACATGATCATGCAACATTTTTTGCTCCTTTTCTATGATAAAATTCAATACTCCAAACCCCCTAGTTATTAATTTTCATTTGCGATAAATTGATCTTGCATGAGATCGGGGTAGGAAAATAAAAAGAATTAACATTGAATGTGTTCATCGGGTATTTCTCCACATTTGTTAGGTTTCACATTCAATCCTTATGTAGATCTTGAATTCTGAAGTTAACATTAGAGTTGATGGACATATATGGTTGACTTTCAATTGAACTTATTCATGGAACTAAATTGTGGTTAGAATCTAAATAGTTGTGAAACATAAATCATATAATGTTGTGTTTTTTATACTTGATTTGTGAAAACGCTGACAATATTTCGTATGTGCATATATGTAGCTTTTTTAGTCTGTGTTGATTAATGCATTGCATCAATATTCGTAATATATAGAGATGTCTAACATGTCTTGTCAACATTCCACCCATGCAATAGGTGTAGGTTAATGCGAAATATGACAACATGGTTTACGATAATAATAAGGATTTTTTTATTTTTTTTTAAAACAAATTAAAATAAAGATCGAATGTGGAACAAATGCAAAATTGTTGACAGGGAAAGAATGCGACATGGTTTGTGATTATAGTACATTCCAACTACAAACTTTACATCTCTGTATACATTTTTCGAATATAAACACAAAAGCCAGTGTTGACATTGTTAAAGATTGCATCTCAAAAAGTGTTTTCACGTAGTTTAAAGAAAGAAGAATTTCTCTTATATTATGCATATCAAAAAGTGAGACACTAGAAAATGTGTAATATGTAACACCCCAAAAATATAAGAAAAGTTAAGTGGATATACCTTATATTTTAATGGATATGTATACTGTTTTAGCGAATTAAATAGTAAAGTCCCACTTATAAAGAGTTAACATAAAATTTAGTTGTGGCGTAAATTATAATGAAAGTTAACAAGATGGTACTTGCGATATTATGTGCATTACGGACTGATATGGTTTTAAGTAGAGGTCAACGAAAGTCAACAAGTCAATTAGTAAAAGTCAAAACATAACCACCACAACTACATTTCCCGCCCATTTTCATTTGTATAAAAGACACACTCGTGTATTCATTTCATCTCATCTTTGTAATTGTAAAAACACTTCTCATATCTGTAACAAACTCATCTTCCAATAACAAATCATGTTCTTCATGTTCGAGCCTCTTTTCATAATTGTTGAAGCTCCTGCTTGTTGAATTAGACTCTTTTCGATTCATAACTGAATCCTGAAGCAGTCATATCCTTTAGCTCATATCATCTTGGTATCAGAGCTACAATTCTGGCCAGATACATTCTTCCAATTCTGTTACAATTTCGTTTCCATCTATAAATACCACTAACTGACACCATAATCCACCACTCTCATTTTTTCCAACCCAAACTACACTACAACATGTTTCATTTACACTCTCCAATCTCACACACATGTTCTTGATTAGTTAGTTACGAGTCTTGTAAGCAGTTACAACTCTTGATCAATCAGTTACAATGATGACTCAAACAAGATCATCTAATACTAGTACTGATGATGAAACCAGAGAAGTCCTTCGTCAAACTATTGCAACACTTATAAGGGAAGAAATAGATAAGCTGAGGGTGGAAATCAGGCAAGAAGCTGTTGGGGACAATACTGGTGCCATCCAAAGGCAACAAGGGGGTGGTCAAATGGGAGTTCAGTTCAGTAGAGTCACTAAGATTGAATTCCCTAGATTTGGTGGTATTGAAGATGTTAGGGGATGGATGTTTAGATGTGAACAGTTCTTCAAGGTAGATCAAATTGCTGATGACCAAAAGGTAAATCTCATCTCAATTCATCTTCATGATCTTGCTTTAATGTGGCATAGACAATTTGTTAGAATCATGGGGGGAAAATGTTGATTGGCATTTGTATAGAGAAGCAATTTTAAAAAGATTTGGTGTTGCTTATGATGACCCTATGGCTGAAATTAAGAAGTTAAGGCATACATGCACTATACAGGAGTACATAGATGCATATGATCAATTGCTTTGTAGAGTAGAATTGCCTGATGAACAAGCAATGAGTTTCTTTATTGCTGGTCTGCAAAGTGAAATTGAGTTAGCTGTTAGGATGTTTAAGCCTGGAACACTAGCAGATTTGTATGGGCTTTGCAAGTTGCAGGAAGCTAAGCAGTTGGTGGTTAAGCAAAAGACTAGACCGCTATTGCCCACACCAAGGTTTAGCTATCCAAATCAAGCCAAATTAACAGTCCAAAACCACTAGCTTTGCCTGCACCTAACTCTAATTGGAAAACCAAACCTGGAAATGGCCAAACTATCCCATTCAGGAAGCATCTTACTCAGAAAGAGTTAGAAGAAAAAAGAGCCAAGAACTTGTGTTTTTACTGTGATCAGAAGTACACACCAGGCCATAAATGTAATGGTTAAGTTTATTCTTTGGAAGTTAGTGCTTGTGGGGAGGAAGAGGAGTCCCAATTTGATTTGGGTGTTGAATCTGAACAAGAGTGTTTGGAGAAAGTGATACAATGGCAACCACCACCAAATCCAACCCAGGAAATAGCACCACATATTTCTTTAAATGCCATCACAGGGGTTTACAATTATCAAACCATGAGAATCAGTGGCTATGTGGGCAAGTTTGAGTTACATATTTTGGTTGATTCTGGTAGTACTCATAACTTTTTAGATATTGGAAATGCAAAAAGGCTTGGGTGTGAAATAAGAAGAACTTACCCTTTGCAAGTCACTGTGGCTGGGGGTAAAACCATGGTGAGTGATACCATTTGTCCCAATTTTACTTGGGCTCTGCAAGGTGAAAAGTTTTCTTCCACAGTTATGTTGTTACCATTAGGGGGCTGTGAGATGGTACTAGGCATTCAGTGGTTATCTTCCATGGGTGAAATTCTATGTAACTTCAGTGAGCTAAGAATGAGATTTGCTTACAAGGGGAAACAAATGACTCTAAAGGGAACAACTAAGACAGCTGCATAATGGATGACTGGGAGGTATTGTATGGGAGCTCAGTGTGCCTCAATGACTTTGTGTGTCTATCCAGTCAGTATGTTGAACACTATGGAGTTGTCTCACAGTTTTTTGGAACCCTTATTACATGAGTATGCTGATGTCTTTGCTGAACCAAAAGGCCTTCCACCCCAGAGGATTCATGACCACAGAATACCACTTAAAGAAGATGCTCCTATAGTCAACATTAGGCCTTATAGACATCCCCTACCCAAAAAGATGCAATAGAAGCCATGGTGCAAGAATTACTAGATTCAGGGGTGATCAGACATAGTACCAGTTCCTTTGCATCACCAATTGTCATGGTAAAGAAAAAGGATGGCACTTGGAGGATGTGCATTGATTATAGACAACTGAACAAACACACCATCAAAGACAAATTTCCTATCCCAATCATTGAAGAACTTATAGATGAGCTACAGGGTTCTGTTGTTTTTTCTAATTTGGATCTGAGGTCAGGATATCACCAGATTAGAATGTATGAAGATGACAGTGCTAAAACAGCATTCAAAACTCATGAAGGCCACTATGAGTTTTTGGTTATGCCCTTTGGTCTCACTAATGCTCCTTCAACCTTTCAGTCCTTAATGAATAAAGTTTTCAAACACTATCTCAGGAAGTTTGCTCTTGTTTTCTTTGATGATATCCTGGTTTATAGTCCTTCATTGGACTCTCATGAGTAACATTTGAGGCTAATCTAGCATACCATGAGGGTCAATCAACTATATGCTAAGAGAAGTAAATGCACTTTTGGAGTTTCTCAAGTGGAGTACCTTGGTCACATTCTTTCAGACAAAGGGGTGGTAACTGATCCTAGCAAAATAGTGGCTATGCAACAATGGCCAAGTCCAAAGAACCTTAAACAACTCAGAGGGTTTTTGGGTTTGA
Source organism: Chrysanthemum lavandulifolium (assembly GCA_022545495.1). NCBI lineage: Eukaryota > Viridiplantae > Streptophyta > Magnoliopsida > Asterales > Asteraceae > Chrysanthemum > Chrysanthemum lavandulifolium. The sequence goes on from CM040245.1 coordinate 123,496,670, forward strand.
CAGGGTACTATAGGAGGTTCATTAGAGATTATGCTTTTATCAGTCATCCTTTAACAGTTTTGCTCAAGAAAAATGCCTTTACTTGGTCTGAATCAGCTGAAGCAGCTTTTCAAGAGCTTAAACAAGCCATGACACATGCACCAGTTCTAAAATTTCCAAAATTTGAGGAGCCTTTTGTAGTGGAAACTGATGCTTCTGACACTGGGATAGGAGCAGTTTTGTTACAAGGAGGACATCCTATTGCTTACATGAGCAAGTCTTTGGCACCAAGACACCACACCCTATCAACTTATGAAAAGGAATTCTTAGTTGTGATTCAAGCTCTTGAAAAGTGGAGGGGCTATTTGTTAGATAGACACTTTATCATCAAAACAGACCACTTCATCCTCAAGTACCTATTGGATCAAAGAATTACCACACCAGCTCAAATGAAATGGTTGCCTAAATTGATGGGTTATGATTATGAGATTGAGTATAAACAAAGGAAGGAGAATGTTTCTGCTGATGCTTTGTCAAGAATTCCAAACACATGTACTATTTAGCATATGATCACTACCACTCTCTCAAGTGATTTTTATCCCAGAATAACAGCTAGTTGGTCTAGTGATGTTGTCCTACAAGCTGTAATTCAAAAGTTGCAGTCTTCAAACTCCCCTCCTAAACACTACACTTGGTCTGATAATAAGTTGTTGAGAAAAGGTAAATTGGTCATTGGCAATGATTTAGCTTTAAGAAAGGACTTATTGCACCACTTTCATGATGAATATCAAGGGGGACATTATGGTATTCAAGCTACTCTTCAGAGGTTATGTGCTTTGGTGTATTGGAAGGGTATGAGGAAGGAAGTCAAACACTATGTAAGGAACTGTGGGGTCTGTCAAAGGTTTAAACCAGAACTTGTGAAGTCACCAGGGCTCTTACAACCACTTCCTATTCCTGATACTATTTGGTCAGACATTTCTATGGACTTTGTGGATGGTCTACCATTGTCAAAAGGGAGATCAGTGATACTAGTGGTGGTGGACAGGCTTTCAAAATATGCTCACTTCATTCCCTTGACTCACCCTTATACTGCTTTGACTGTGGCACAAGCATTTTTGGATAATGTCTACAAATTACATGGTCTTCCAAGGGTAATTGTTAGTGACAGAGATACAGTCTTCTTGAGCAAGTTTTGGAAGGAGTTGTTTGGTCTTCTACAGGTTAAACTACACATGAGTTCTGCATACCACCCACAAAGTGATGGTCAAACAGAGGTGGTTAATAGGTGTCTTGAATGTTACCTCAGATGTATGAGTGGGGATAGACCAAAGGAGTGGTTGAACTGGCTGGCTTTAGCTGAATATTGGTACAATACCAATTATCATACTGCAATCAACACTACTCCATACCAAGTTGTCTATGGTCAATCACCACCTCCTCACATTGCTTAAACTCATGGGGACAGTAAAGTGGAAGCAGTGGATAGGTCTCTTAAAGCCAGGGAAGAAGCTATCAATTTGCTAAAGTTCCACTTGTTAAGGGCTCAAGGAAGAATGAAGTCATTGGCTGACAAACACAGGACAGATAGAGAGTTTGCACTCAATTCATGGGTCTATCTTAAGCTACAACCTTACAGACAGTCTACCATCAGGAAGGGAAAACATAACAAGTTATCTCAAAGGTTTTTTGGCCCATTCAAAGTTCTTCAGAGGATTGGTAAAGTGGCTTATAAGCCGGAGTTGCCAGAGTCTGCACAAATCTACCCAGTCTTCCATGTGTCTCAATTGAAGCTGCATAGAGGAGATCCACCAGTTGTACCAGCTACTCTCCCATGATTCAACAAAGATGGAGTCCTTGCAGTGGAACCTATGGCTATATTGGACAGAAGGATGGCTAAGAAAGGAAATGCAGCAGCAGTGTATGTGTTGGTTCAATGGGTCAATGGAACTGTTGCAGATGCTACTTGGGAGTTGTACGAGGATATTGTTGATCGTTTTCCTTCCTTTGACATGTCTGCTTAAAGACTGCTTACTTGAGGACAAGTAATATTTGAAGGGGAAGGCATTGATATGGTTTTAAGTAGAGGTCAACAAAAGTCAACAAGTCAATTAGCAAAAGTCAAAACATAACCACAACAACTACATTTCCCGCCCATTTTCATTTGTATAAAAGACACACTCTTGTATTCATTTCATCTCATCTTTGTAATTGTAAAAACACTTCTCATATCTGTAACAAACTCATCTTCCAATAACAAATCATGTTCTTCATGTTCGAGCCTCTTTTCATAATTGTTGAAGCTCCTGCTTGTTGAATTAGACTTTTTCCGATTCATAACTGAATCCTAAAGCAGACATATCCTTTAGCTCATATCACGGACTAATTGTGACAAAGTGGAGAAATCAAAGGGAATGACTAAAATGCTCTTTTATCCTAGTCATACGAGTTACAAGGAACTCATTCTCATTATCATGCGTGTGTTGTGTATGTGTATGTGTTTGATTATTCATTGAAGCATAACCTTAATCAAAAGTTAACCACAAATCATATTCAAGAACTAGAAAGGGAGTCTTCAAAGTGAAGTATGAAGGAGTTCATCAACAAATTGTATGAAGTGGATGATAGTAACAAATCCCAAGTTTATCCTTAAATCAAGATACTCATGTTAAGTATGTTACTTGTATATTTGTATAGGCCCAGTAGTATTATGTATGGGCTAAAGCCCAAGTGTATCTAGTTAGGGTTTAGAAGGTTTATTCTATATATGTATGTATCGACTTGCCTGTATGAAACACGAAAGACATTGATACTCTTACATGGTATCAGCCTTACTATACGATCCTTTCAAACCCTAAATCTCCATTAATCCCTTTTTGTCGACCGTTGGTTTATGTTATAACCGGTCGACCATTTTCTATTTCACTTGGTGACGATCGTTTGTTTATGTTATAACCAGTCGACTGTGTTTTTGGTTTCATTGGTGTCGATCGGTGGTTGTTCTTTGGTAGCCAGTTGCTATCATTGTTGTTTGATTAAGTCGATCGTTGGTAGATCGTTATTACCAGTCGACTTGTTTCTTTAGTTTATGTTGCTACTTACTTTCTGTATGCAGGCCATTGTTACATCTAAAACGCTACCAACCCCACTTTTCCATTATCCTACTCCCATACAAGCCCTAACACATTTATTACAATCCCTTCACTACCGAATCCCCTACAAACACCATGACAGGTTCACCCGCTCCCCCGACTATTCTTCTTTCAGAAAAACTCATGACGATCACTAACATCACGTCTCGTGTTCCTGTTCTTTTGAATGTGGATGAGATGAGTTATTCATCATGGGTATATTTTTTTTCAGAATCTCTGTCGTGGCTACAATCTCTTGGATCATATCCTATGTGAATCCAAGGATGATGCCGCTGCTAGTACCCCGTCACCCCCGACAACGAAATGGTGTACTATTGATTCCATTGTTCTTACGTAACTCTTTATAACTATATCCAAAACACTTTAACAAAGACTCGTGGTTGAGAACCCTAAAATGGAAAAAGATGCTTGGGGCATACTGGCTTTGATCTTTAATAACAACAAAAGGTCTCCTTCTATCGCATTGAAGGCGTAGTTACGCTCAATGATGCTTGGAGATATGAGCATTGATGCATATTTTCGTAAGATATAATTTCATGCTATTATTCTATCTAGCCTCGGGTCCCCTATTAGCAATGATGATGTGGTCAATATTGCTCTCGATGGTTACCGGATAAGTATCAACATGTCTCCAATATTATTATCCATCGGGATCCCTTCCCAGATCTCAAGACGGTTCACTCCATGCTTACTACGGCGGAGATGCGTTTGAAATCAAGGGTTCAAGCTACCTATGTTGATTCCACTTCATCCTCGCCTATGCTTTTGATGGCTAATATCGGTTCTAATGCAAAGCGATCTACTTCTTCTACGGATAAGGTAAACATCCCTTATTTTAATTTTAACAAACGTGCTTGTCGTTTTGGTGACCATTGCAAATTTCTACATAATGGTGTTCATGAAAATGGTTCTTTGGGATCAAATAGTAATACTCGAATGACACACACTGATATGACTCACATGCAAAATATTTTGGCCACGCTTGGTTATAAGGGGAATATATATACATGCTACGTCCTCTGTTCTTAATTCCAATATGCCATATTCATATAATGCTGGTCCATCAGTGGCTTTACATGCTAGTAGCTATGGGCTGACCTCTGTTTTTGCACCACCAGGCTTTACAAGCCCAACATATTATATACCCTCCTGGATTCACTTTATCACAAATGGGCCAAGTGGCTCCATCAGTCCATTTTTTATCTATTGTACCAGGCCCTAGTGCACCCCCACTTTACCGACAGGCCTTGTACCCGGGTCAGACCGGGTACTCGGGTCAGACTCACCCACCGGGTCAACCGACTACTTCGAGGCATACGGGTCAACTTTCAGGTTAGGAAACTATTTTTCCGAATGCATTTACTGTTGGAACACTTCAAGATCCTGTTGCCGGTAACTGGAACATGGATACAGGTGCGACCTCTCATCTTAATGATTATGTCATAATATTAGTGATGTTTATAATTCATGTATTTATTCATCTATTGCAGTTGGTGACGGGCATTCTATTCCCATTACCAACTCTGGCCATAGTATTTTGCCTACGCCATATAGACTTCTTCATTTAAATAACGTTCTCATTACTCCCAATATTGTCAAAAATTTAATTTTTTTCGTCAGTTTGTTCGTGATAACTTTTGCACTGTTGAATTTGGTCCTTTTAGTTTTTCTGTTAAGGAATTTCAAACACGTTAGATGGTGCTCCGCTGTGATAGCAATGGAGAATTTTATCCTGTTACGCACCCTTCTCCGCTGTGATAGCATTGAAGTTCTACGTTGTGTTATTTCAAATAATATATTTCGTGTAATAAGGAGACGTCTCTCGTGCTTTGTGATGCATGCCAGCTTGGCAAGCACGTGCGACTTTGGTTTTTAGCTCTATTACTTTGGTCCAGTCTTATTTTGATATTGTTCACTCGGACTTGTGAACTTTCCCTATTTCGAGTCTTTCTGGTTTTAGATACTATGTTTTATTTTTAGATCATTACTCGCAATTTGTATGGGTTTATCTGTTAGTTAATAAATATGATGTTTTGTCCAAGTTTATGTTGTTTCATAATTTTGTTAAAACTCAATTCAAGTGTGAAATAAAGTCGTTTCAGTATGATCATTGTGGTGAATTTGACAACCATGGTTTTCATCATTTATTTTCAGATAATGGGATTCAGTTTCGCTTTTTGTGACAATCGGTAAATTTCCGCATTTTAAATTTAATAATAAATTATTATTTATTATTACCTGAACATTTTTGAGCAAGCATTAGCTCACTTGATATAATTATGGGAAGTTATCCCGCACACCGAACATTTAAACTATTTATGATTATCGAAAATGCAAAATTTTATTTTCTCGACCGCTATGAGTTTTCAAACTCACACTAGAAGTTATCTCACTTTATCGAAACACGAGCTCGCTGCACGAACCCACCAATAGAAAGTAGGTATTAGTCTAATAAACACATTTTGAATCAATATTGATGTTTTTATATTTCTTTTATAAAAACACCCTCGAAAACATATTTTACACGTTAACCGTTCCAACGTGTAACTAAAATATTCCAATTCACGATTTTAAAACGTAAACAAAATACCGAAACTTCAAGGAAGTTCACGTTTTAATTTCCAACTCTTTTCTATTCTCATTGTGTCGCATTGTATGCAACGATACACAATCTAACTCGTTTTATACGTATTACGTATATACATTTCTCGTTATGGAATTATCTCCATTCAAACAACAAACCGAAATTTTCCAGACTGATGTTAATAATAAATTATATTTATTATTCCCAAGTTTCGCTTTCGAACTTCTTAAACCTAATTGAGCTCGAAAACGAGAGAATATCTCGTGAAACACGAAATCTAAGAAATAAATGAGCTTGCGCGATTTTAAACTCTTGAATTAATTTGATTTATTAATTAATTTAAATTCGAGAAATTTATACATGTGAATACTCATTTTTATCAGAAAAATTATTTCGGACGCAATGGCGCAAGTCCCGTATTTTTAAACGGTCGTTTGCTACGTCAAATGGGGCCCACAAGGTTTATCTATAAAAGATTATTTAAAGTTTCAAAACAGCCCCTTGGTTAATTTACACAACCACCCCCGATTTTCCTTTGTCCACATTTAGCCCCTCAAAGGGGTATATAAACCCAAAAAAAATAGACTTTCTCTTTTAATATAAACCACCACCCACCGGAGAATATTCCGGCGCTGTCGCCGGAATCCGGCCAAATTCCGGCCACTTAATTTTTTGATACCGACGCATAGATCGAGACACGGGAGTCATTTCTGGAGCGTTTGGGTTCAAACGGGCAAGATTGGGTTCGCTTGAGGTGCCACCGCTCACCACCTCACACCGCCGCCACTACCACCACCTCTCGCCTCCTCCTCCTATCTCGTAAGCCCCGCCCCCTCCTTGCTATTTATTCATTTTTTTAAAACCCTAATCGGTTTTAATTAATAAAACGGTTTATGTTATGAAAATTCAATAAAACTTATGTTTTAGACACTAAAACGCAAGGATTTATGTTCTGGCTCGCGACTGCTGTGACTCGCCTCGAGTCGTTGATCGTCCGAGTCAACTCACGAGTTGAGTTGACTCTGACCGCTTCGTGTTTATTCGGTGTTATTATTTTAATTCGAGCATAATCATGTTCTTGTGATTGTTGTCATGGGTCTTGATATCATTTTAGTCACTGTGGTATATCCGATTGATATTCTTGTCGAGTGAAAACTTGTTTGAGGTTTTCGCTTATTCATTTGAGCACATAAGTGTCCTTGTGGTTTTCCGGATGCGGATTTGGATAATTTTATGGGACTATATTATTGGTTGAATTTTATATATGGGTAGGCATGAGCCGTGACTGAAAGTGAGGCATGACTCGTGTTTGTTGAGCTAGCCGGTCTAGGACTATTGGTGGTCGAGTTCGGTTTGAACCGTGGGATTAAATGGTTATTGGTGGTCGTTTATGGATGAGCCGTGACTCAAGGGAGTCACGCCAAAGCTTGTTGATTTTTATTTTATTGTTGGTGTCGTTAGTATGAACCGTGACTCACGTGAGTCGCGCCACAGTTTTAGTAACCAAGGTGATTAGCCGAGGTTGCGGTCTCGTAAAATAATTTTGAATAAATACTATTGATGTAGGAATATTATATTTGACCATGGTTTTTAATTGAGAAAATATTTGTAAATGGCAATTTCGTAAGTGTCGTATGTATACCACGATACAATGGCGTGGGAATTGGAATTAGTTGTCGCCCTAATCGTAATGTCTTTGTCTTTCGAGTCATGGGCAAGGTTTGGGAAACCTCGAATTGGTCGCGATCATTTATATCGATATATATTGTTTTGGAATTGAATTATTTATATTCATTTTGACGTTGATCCTTCCATTTAATGTTTATTAACGTGACTTATTTTCCTTGTTTTAGTCAATGACGTTTCGATACTTATTGGATCACTACTGGATTGCTATGGGATTTGTTTTTGATTTGGATAACTTGACAAAACGAATATTTAACGGATTAAATATTTTGGACTTGGAAATACTTATTAAAGCCTATGCTTGGATTTGATTATTGGATTAGGACATTATTGGACGAAAACTATTAAAATTTGACTTGGATTATTTTGGACAATAGTTTGTAGTTGTATGAGCATTTATTGGACATTTTGGACTTGAGACGATACAATATATTAGACTCAGAAAGAATTTAATATATTAGACTCAGAATAAACCTAAAATATGCAATAAGCACTTATTCAACTAATAACGAATTGTTAATTATAAACTTGTCGAGAAATATTGTTTTGCAACATGAGTTTTATAAAGTCGCTGATGACTTGGGCACGTTATATAAATGGACGTGTCATGCCGAAATTTATAAAAACGTTATAAACTTATATTTTAAACCAAACCTTTTATTGTTATGAAACTCGACAAACAAATCCAAACACGTATTACTTTTATGTAGTAAAACTTTATTGTTCGAATTGCAAATTGAAACATAACCTTGTTCATTTATACAAACTATTTGGGAGCAAGGGGTAAACGCCGAAACGTACTAATTGACTTTCTCTATCGACATTGTCTTTATCGCTATATCCTTTACTTCTTTTGTCATTCATTCTCGACTCAAGTACTCTTGGTTTAAAAATGCGTGCATCATTGCGTAAATTGCGTGCATCATTGCATTGCTTTTAGGATTTCGCATCATGATACCTAATGCCTGGCCATCTCAAAATGCACTCGATTAGACCGCAATTTGCCGCATTTTGTAATGCTAGCAATGGTATAATTGTCTAATATGGAATTTAGGTCATTTTAAAAATAAACCATTTGAAGAAGGTAAAAATATTTTAATGGACTTTGAAAATAGAAGTTTTTGAAAGACTTCTAAAACAAACACAATAACAACATCCAACTTACCCTTCGGTTCAAGATCATGCACCATTAACATGATTTGAAATCCCGCAAACAATCATCTTATTACAGCTTCATGTTATGCAATAGTACATAATATTCTTTGATCATAAATAATCATATATGTTAAATAGTTGAGCTTAAAATAATACGTGTGATTAAAATTTGACTAAAATTTTTTGTTTTGACTTTTGTTGTTGATTTGGTAATGAATGAATTATGATTGTTAGCCACCTGTATAACTTATCAAGATACCTTTAACATATTATAATATCATGTCATCATGTATATGTATAGAATCATGTATATGTATAGAATAGACTTTAATCATTCATGTTCAACCGCTACATTACTAACAATAACAATGATCTAGAAATTATGGAATTCAAGATCCTAAAATTAAAAAGAAATTAATATGTTCATCCTGCTCAAACTAATTAAAGAAGAAGTTTCTCGCTTAAAACAAAATTTAGTTGGAGTTTATAATGTTATTTCTAAGTATTTTACAAGTACTCTTCAATATTTTTTTTTCTCGATCGTGTTGATCATATATTCTTTATTGGCGTGAGTATAATTGAGTCACTATACGAGTCAACTATTATACGAAAGTTTCAGTATACATTATTCCTCCATCTTTTCCAAGAGCCAAGACGCTAATTATCTTCGCAACTACACTTTTCGATCATTATCGACAATCAAAATAATTCATGAAACCTTGCATGATATGTTATTAAACAAATATTTAAAATATTGGTTCTTAACTTCAAGTATTTTAAAGATCCTAATACTTGAAAACTTTTGCTTTTGAACTTCAAACACTTTCAAAAACACAAACACTGGTAAACTTACAAACGTTGTTTAATCTACACAACATGCATTTGAATACGAGACTTATACTAAACCCATACCATACTTATCTAGGTTGCGTGTCGAAGCCGTGCACATTTATTACTTGATGTTAGTTGTGATGTCTTACATTTCTGCATACCAGGTGAGTTTTCATAGCCCCGTCGTACATGTTTAATTATTTTCAAACCTACGGGGGAGAATACATTGCACAACATTTTTATTACGATACCAAGTATGTTAAATTCATTTACATTGCTTAAGTTACCACATGCCAATTGAAAGTCCCCATTACTTGAACATGAACCGTTAATCTTTGAAGCGAGGATGAGTGGATAGATCTATCGAGGGTGACGCTCCATCCGGTTGGTGAATCCCAACTAGTGCAAACGGATGCATTTCATTTGATAACATTATTGAGTTGTCCGCAAACACTGCTGGGGCATACATTATTGAAATGTCTAGTTTCGTGTCATGGACTTAGAGCAATTGTAACATTATTTGTACGATTGATCGATTGTCATGCATGTTCTATACTTGTGTAGTCGTATAAAACATTTACATAAACCTATGATTTCTCACCAACATTATTGTTGACCGCTTTAGCAATGTATTTTCGTGTAACTAAGGTATACTCATCATGGCATGGTTAAGGAACCCCTTTGAGTCGCGCGTCGACTTACATCATTGTACATTATGGCACTTTCTTTCAAAACCATCGTTTGGACTTGTAATATATTTATATTTCCGCAAACTTTATAAACTTTTGGGACCTATACTTTGTAAACTCGATTGTTTTATTAAATCAAACGATGTTCTTTTCAAACGACACTTTAGGTCGTTCAATATAACTGTGATTGTGGTGCTATGACACTCATCCCGTGAATTCCATTCACGCAAAATGTAATTTGGGGTGTGATGATTGGCATAAGAGCTTCGTTATAGAGAACTAGGTTGCATCATCGACCCTAGACTATAACTACATTATCATAGCATCTCATCATTTCATCATGAGTGCATATTCACTATACATGCGGTTTCATACGCACATTTTGCGAGTTATTTACTTTCATTTCAAATCGATTGTCACATAGATGCCTTCAAATACCCATCCCATCACTTTGACATGGAGAATGCCTTGTCATTCCCTATCACAATTTTAACATCATTAACTCAACACCGATAACATCGATGATGACACCGAGACCTTTAGAGGACTAAGTTGCACCTACACCATCACGATCACTATTGATTCACTGTAGGATCAGGACAATTTTTATCATTCAGTTGGGACAAATCATACCATTTGGTAGAACTTATAGGCTTAGTCCTAATGAACCTATTTTCTTAACTCACCACAAGGATTTCCATTATTATTATTGTTATCATTTTTATCATTATCATTTTGAGCACCATCCGTACCATCACATCTCATACACGATACTCATACATTTGACTTGCAGCTTGGGAAGCATGCATGATTTAACACACCATTACCATCTACCACTAAGACTATAGACACTACACCATCTCATAGGTTTGAGGACTGTGAGAGTTCTAGGACTATTGTTGCTAGACCGCCTCGCCTCGCACTTGAAACACGATTAGACCATCGATGTGAATAAATATTAAATACCTTTCTAACTAATGTAATCTTTATCACTTATTATCTCCACGATAATCACAACCTTTGTTCATTTCATTCCTTATTCCAATTGCCCAATTTTCAATCATTTCGCTGATACCTCACTATCTTACTAGGGTTTAGGCCAACTTTAATTCTTGACCAATTAGAAGACTATTACTACTCGATGAGGTTCTCCCATGTATCCTACAAACCATTCAACAAACTTTATTTCAAGTTATTTTGCTACCATTTCACGAAATTATTTCACTTAATTTTATTTCAAGCTATTTTATCACCATTTTAGAAACGTTATTTTATAAAGTTTTAAAACAAGTTGTTTCATTACCACCCTATCAATTGGCTTTCAGTCATTTTATCAATTATTTAATACCATCCTACGAAACGATTTTCATGTTACTTTGAAAAATTACTGAGCCATTATCTTACAAAACAAAACGTGAAATACCATCTAAAACTTCGGAGGAACATAATACCATTTCAACAAAACCAAGCATCACATCATTTGTCCTCGATTATACATGGCCTGATCACCTATGTATAATTCAGGAAGAATTATGTCATGAAAGAAACAAGTATCATTTCAAATTTCTTAAGACAACCTTCATTCAAAAGCAAAGTTTTGTAATCATATAAATTGTTCATAAACATATCTTTTAATACCACTCTATCGATGCTCACGCCATTCATCCTCACTCAACCGATAAGTTAGATTTGACGAGTGATCTTTTAGGAAAGACTTTCTATACCATATGTGAGGAGGATTCCTCGATACAAGAAAACAATGAAAGGACTTTGGAATTATCAACAAGGACTAGAAGTAAGTAGCTAGATCTTTCAAAACCTAACAAAAAATTTTAAGCCATCGGGGACAACCCAACCACTATCTTTGGATTAGAAGCAAAATTCTATTATTTCAAGAGTACTAGCTAGACCGAGTTACAAGATTTAGTATGAAGCGAATACACACTAAGCAATACTATAAGGACAAACTAAGTCTTCTAATCAAGACTACGTAACATTTCACTAAACATGGCTTCAACAATATGTGAATTTCCTACAATAAGTTTTCCTTAAAGGAAAAATTGGTTAAATTTAGGCTATCCATATAAACTTTCCTAAGGCATTGTGTTCTCTAGAAATTACGGATAATTTCATCTTCGCCTCAAGAGATGCAACAGTTTGAACATATCGGCAATCAATAAACCTCCATCTATAAGTGAAATTAGAACAAACATTCTTCGATATAGTATGAGTGATATTTATTGTCTTGCTAGCATGATAACAATATAAGTAATGAAATAATTTAGAAGCACTCATATCGGACAAATCTTGAAAATCAATCACTACACCACACCACTTAAACATTTAAGGTTTTGAGACTTTACAACATGGAGCATGGAAACACTTCGATAATCAAACAATAAACATTTGAATGAGATTGCTAAGGAGCAAACCGATTCATCATCTATAAAACTGAGGTGTTATAACTATTTGAGGTTAAGAAACAATTCCTAAACTCACATAAAGGACATGTAAACTTCCGACTTGGAACCGATTCGGTGTTGTCGCTCAACTCTATCTAACAAGTTTTTCTTTACAAAAGTCAAGTTCAAGAACTTTCTACATTCATCGAGTTCCCTTTCAAAACTTGATCTAAGTCAACAACTTTCTATTTTCACATCATCCCGATCCGAAAGGACGGGTGACACCAACTAGCCATCATAAGATAATCCATCGATGAGCATAACCTCAATTAATAGGAATTACCTACCACATCGACCTTAAGAGTTATACTGAAACCCAACTCTAGAAACACCTAACATTACTTTACTCCTTTCGATTTCAAAGGATCTATCATCATCAAAACTTAGTGTTGCGCACAACCATCTCCACATGTATAGCTCAAGGAATACGAATTACGAACCTTCATCCTAGTAACCACGTAAATCAAATAGATTTCTACACAACTTGACCACCGAATACAATCTTATCTCATACCACATACTAAAACCGAGGAGACAAACCACGCCATAAACCGTCCTAGGACACACCATTAGAGTTACAACTCTGGACTATTCACCGAGACCAACTACATAACTCTCTGTTTCTCCCCGTAACCTTTCTAGTTCAAAGAAACCTCATGATCAAGTACTTTGGGTATAAAGTACATCATTAAGTCAACCAACAAATTGCAGATAGCAATCAACACCATCCTTTTAGAGGGAACCTGAAGCTTACCAGTAACCCACATTATCATTTTAATCATACTACAGGACATGACATTTCGAAGTCATCATTCAAATGGAATGACCATAAAAAAAAAAACATCATGTCATGAGAAACTACAAGTAGTAGTTTGTTCGGATATCCTCAAGAACAAAAACCTTGAAGAATGAGGTAATAGAAATGACTCTAGAGTACACCTAGATCGAACATCATTTCTTTGGAGGAAATTCACATCGATGTAATGTTAAAACCCATCGAAACCATGAGTCGGGAAGCCAAACGGTTAGAGTATAACCGTATCCCGATTGTCAAACGCTCAAACTCTATCGAGTAACTCAAACTAAAATTCGAGGACTAATTTTCTTGTAAGACGGGAGACCGTGACAATCGGTAAATTTCCGATTTTAAATTTAATAATAAATTATTATTTATTATTACCGAACATTTTGAGCAAGCATTAGCTCACTTGATATAATTATGGGAAGTTATCCCATTAATCGAACATTTAAACTATTTATGATTATCGAAAATGCAAAATTTTTATTTTTCGACCGCTATGAGTTTTCAAACTCACACGAGAAGTTATCTCACTTTATCGAAAACACGAGCTCATGCATCGAACCGACCAATAGAAAGTATGGTATTAGTCTAATAAACATATTTTTGAACCAATATTGATGTTTTATATTTCTTTTATAAAACACACTCGAAAACATATTTTACACGCTAACCGCTTCCAACGTAACTAAAATATTCCAATTCACGATTTTAAAACGTAAATAAAATACCAAAACTTCGAGGAAGTTTATGTTTTAACTTTCCACTCTTTTCTACTCTCATTGTGTCGCATTTTATGCAACGATACACAATCTAACTCGTTTTATAATTATTTCACGATATGCATTTCTCGTTATGGACTTATTTCCATTCAAACAATAAACCGAATTTTCCAGACCGATGCTAATAATAAATTATATTTATTATTCCCAAGTTTCTCTTTCGAACTTACCTAAACCTAATTGAGCTTGAAAACGAGAGAATATCTCGTGAAACACGAAATCTTTAAATAAATGAGCTTATGCGATTTTAAACTTTTAATTTGTTAATTTGATTTATTAATTAATTTAAATTGAGAAAATTATACAAATGAATACTCATTTTATCGGAAAAATCATTTCGGACGCAATGGCGCAAGTCCCGTATTTTTAAACGGCTATTTGCTATGACAAATGGGGCCCACAAGGCTTATATACAAAGATTATTAAAGTTTCAAAACCCCTCATTTAATTTACACCATCACCCTTCTATTTTCAATTGTACACATTAAGCCCTCAAGGGGTATATAAAAAAAAAATAGTCTTCCTCATTATTGATAAACCACCACCACCGGAAAATATTCCCGCCTGTCGCCGAATCCGCCAAATTCGCCACTTAATTTTTGATACCGACGATAGATCGAGACACGGGGTCATTTCGAGCGTTTGGGTTCAAACGGGCAAGATTGGGTTCGTTTGAGGTGCCACCGCTGCTCACCACTCACACCGCCGCCACTACCACCACCTCTCGCCTCCTCCTCCCATCCGTAAGCCACGCGCCACCCTCCTTGCTATTTATTCATTTTTTTAAAACCCTAATCGGTTTTAATTAATAAAACGGTTTATGTTATGAAAAATTCGATAAAACTTATGTTTTAGACACTAAAACGCAAGGATTTATGTTCTTGGCTCGCGACTGTTGTGACTCATACGAGTCGTTGATTCGTCCGAGTCAACTCACGAGTTGAGTTGACTCGGACTGCTTCGTGTTTATTCAGTGTTATTATTTTAATTCGAGCATAAGCATGTTCTTGTGATTGTTGTTGCGGGTTTTGATATCATTTTAGTCGACCAGGTGGTTTATCCGATTGATATTCTTGTCGAGTGAAAACTTGTTTGAGGTTTTTCGTTTATTCATTTGAGCACATAAGTGTCCTTGTGGTTTTCCAGATGCGGATTTGGATAATTTTATGGGGACTATATTATTGGCTGAATTTTATATGTGGGGTAGGCATGAGCCGTGACTCGAGGTGAGGCATGACTCGTGTTTGTTGAGCTAGCCGGGTCTAGGACTATTGGTGGTCGAGTTCGGTTTGAACCGTGGGATTAAATGGTTATTGGTGGTCGTTTATGGATGAGCCGTGACTCGAGGGAGTCACGGCCAAAGCTTGTTGATTTTTTTATTTTATTGTTGGTGTCGTTAGTATGAACCGTGACTCACAGGAGTCGCGGCCACGAGTTTTAGTAACCAAGGTGATTAGCCGAGGTTGCGGTCTCGTAAAATAATTTTGAATAAATACTATTGATGTAGGAATATTATATTTGACCATGGTTTTTAATTGAGAAAATATTTGGTAAATGGCAATTTCGGTAAGTGTCGTTATGTATACCACGATACGAAGTGACGTGGGGAATTGGAATTAGTTGTCGTCCTAATCGTAATGTCTTTGTCTTTCGAGTCATGGGCAAGGTTTGGGAAACCTCGAATTGGTCGCGATCATTTATATCGATATATATTGTTTTGGAATTGAATTATTTATATTCATTTTGACGTTGATCCTTCCATTTAATGTTTATTAACGTGACTTATTTTCCTTGTTTTAGTCAATGACGTTTCGGATACTTATTGGATCACTACTCGGGATTGATATGGGATTTGTTTTTGATTTGGATAACTTGACAAAACGAATATTTAACGGATTAAATATTTTGGACTTGGAAATACTTATTAAAGCCTATGCTTGGATTTGATTATTGGATTAGGACATTATTGGACGAAAACTATTAAAATTTGACTTGGATTATTTTGGACAATAGTTTGTAGTTGTATGAGCATTTATTGGACATTTTGGACTTGAGACGATACAATATATTAGACTCGTAAAGAATTTAATATATTAGACTCAGAACAAACCTAAAATATGCAATAAGCACTTATTCAACTAATAACGAATTGTTAATTATAAACTTGTCGAGAAATATTGTTTTGCAACATGAGTTTTATAAAGTCGCGATGACTTGGGCACGTTATATAAATGGACGTGTCATGCCGAAATTTATAAAAACGTTATAAACTTATATTTTAAACCAAATCCCTTTTATTGTTATGAAACTCGACAAACAAATCCAAACACGACATACTTTTATGTAGTAAAACTTTATTGTTCGAATTGCAAATTGAAACATAACCTTGTTCATTTATACTAACTATTTGGGAACATGGGTAAACGCCAAACGCACTAATTGACTTTCTTTATCGACATTGTCTTTATCGCTATATCCTTTACTTCTTTTGTCATTTCTTCTCGACTCAAGTACTCTTCAATATTTTTTCTCGATCGTGTTGATCATATATTCTTTATTGGCGTGATAATTGAGTCACTATACGAGTCAACTATTATACGAAAGTTTCGTATAAGTTATTCCTCCATCTTTTCCAAGAGCCAAGACGCGCGAATCATCTTCGCAACTACACTTTTCGATCATTATCGACAATCAAAATAATTCATGAAACTTTGCATGAAATATTATTAAACAAATATTTATATTATTTATTTTAAAACTCCAAGCATTTTAACGATCCAAATATATGGAAACTTTTGCTTTTGAACTTCAAACACTTTCAAAAACAAACACTGATAAACTTACAAACGATGTTTAATCTACACAACATGCATTTGAATACGAGACTTAGACTAAACCCATACCATACTTATCTAGGTTGCGTGTCGGAGCCGTGCACATTTATTACTTGATGTTAGTTGTGATGTCTTACAGTTCTGCATACCAAGGTGAGTTTTCATAGCCCCGTCGTACATGTTTAATTATTTTCAAACCTACGGGGGAGAATACATTGCACAACATTTTTATTACGATACCAAGTATGTTAAATTCATTTACATTGCTTAAGTTACCACATGCCAATTGAAAGTCCCCATTACTTGAACATGAACCGTTAATCTTAGAAGCGAGGATGAGTGGATAGATCTATCGAGGGTGACGCTCCATCCGGGTTGGTGAATCCCAACTAGTGCAAACGGATGCATTTCATTTAATAACATTATTGAGTTGTCTCGCAAACACTATGTGGGGCCTACATTATTGAACAGTCTAGTTTCGATTGTCATGGGCTTATAGCAATTGTAACATTTTATGTGACAAGATTGTCATACGAACATTTTATGTGACATGATTGTCATGCATGATCTATACTTGTGTAGTCGTCGATAAAACATTTACCAAACCTATGATTTCTCACCAACATTATTGTTGACCGCTTTAGCAATGTATTTTCGTGTAACTAAGGTATACTCATCATGGCATGGTTAAGGAACCCTTTTGAGTCGCGCGCCGACTTACATCATTGTACATTATGGCACTTTCTTTCAAAACCATCGTTTGGACTTGTAATTTATTTATATTTCCGCAAACTTTATAAACTTTTGGGACCTATACTTTGTAAACTCTGATTGTTTTATTAAATCAAACGATGTTCTTTTCAAACGACACTTTAGGTCGTTCAATATAACTGTGATTGTGGTGCTATGACAGTCTATCCCCAGGAATTCCATTCCGCTGCAAAACAGGTAATTTGGGGGTGTGACACTTTTCATGTCCACACACTTCACAACAAAACGGAAAATCTGAAAGGATAATTCGAATCATTACTAATCTTATTCGAACAATATTATTTCAGGCTCATCTACCCTCTAATTATTGGACTGAATCCCTCAATATGGCCATTCACTTATTAAATATTTTACCATTACGTGCCATTAACAATGAAGTCCCCTTTACCTGCCTTTTTGGCACCACACCCAATTATAGTCTTTTACTTGTTTTTGGGTGTCTTTGTTTACCCCACCTTGACACCGAACACAAACTTGGCGCTCGGGCTACACCTTCAATATTTTTCGGGCATGCCACTAATCACCATGGTTATCGTTTCCTTGACCTTAACACAATAAAAATATCATATCACGCCATGTTACATTTGATGAAACGGTTCTTCCGTTTGGTTCTATCAAACCCAATATGAGTCCCTCGTATGACTTTTTGGATGACTTATCAAATGCTATTCCAAATTTAATCAAACTATCACCTACAACCACTACCACTTCACCAACTAATTCATCTCAAACCCCTTCTACCATAAGCTCCACTGTCCAAACTCCTGAGCCCAGTTCCCCTACTCCCGCCACGTTCACCAGCCCCAAATCATACTTCTACTCAATCTCCTCCCCATATTAATAGCCCACCTCCAACGCTGATAAGAATTTAAAATGTACACTTTTAAGGGGTCATTTAAGCCCTTAATCGCTCACTTTTATATCCGTTACTGCTTAATTTTGTTCCTTTTCACTTTTTAGGTCTCTTGAGAGCAAAATGCTGGAATGATGCATATTTAGACGAAAAGGAGTGAATATATTAAGAAAATGGCTAAGTCAAGATCAAGACACTCAAGCTGCTGAATTTGAAGCTGACGACGTCACAATCCAAGGGCGACGCCGTCCCTCTATGCGTAATTAAATTTGTGACGACTCAGTAGACTTTTTGCTCAAATACACCTGACGACTCAAAGCCAAGAGGAAAGCGCCACTCACAATCTACCTGCACGCCCAAGATCAAAGACTCGACGACGTCGCTATTAAAGACCGACGGCCACACATCTCAACCGACGCCACAAGTCGATCAAGACTATCACAACATGCGTCAAGTAATAGACAATTGCTTTCGCCATAACTTTTGCATACGAACTCGGATTTAGGTGATTCAAAAGCCCACGCGACCGGAACGAGAAATTCTACAGTTTGGTGAAAAAGTCTTCGTGACACCGTCGCTCTATAGAGGTGACGCCATCACCCATTGCCGACAAAAAATCTGCCTATAAATAGAACGTTTTAACTTCACTTTTTGTAGGCTCTAAACCCTAACTCCGATTCCAGGGTTTAGATAGGTGTTTTTCCAGCAACTTTGAAGGTTTCAATCACTCCAAAAACATCTTGTAATGGTTTGTTGATTATATCTTAATCCATATATTCAATTTATCATTATGTATATCCCATGTTTGATTAATTGTATGTATGCTTGCATGTTTAACATGTGCGGCTAAATTTCTTGTGTGTTTACTTATATCTATGAAACCTAGTTATTAATTATTGATTGGTTGTCTCTTATCTTAATTGTAATTGGCTTAGGAGTGCATTAGGCCATCGTTGTGTTTTTAATGCTTGAGTAATCTTTGTGAACCTTAGTTTATAAATCTCTTAGTGGAATTGTAGATTAAACATCCAAAGATAACCTTAGAGTTAGTTTATGAATCCTAGAGATTTCGTAGGCAATAACCTTAAGGTAGTCTCAAAGAGTTAGGGATAAAAGCATACCCTACGACCTTAGAAAACACAACGCGTTAAGAGTAAGGACGTGACAATCCAACCACCAATAAAAGATAACTAGGGAGTAATAGTATTTAGGTACACACATTTTTAATCATCATACGAGCACACATCAATAGACATAGACTACCCCTTAGTTTAGATAATTAAATAGTAGAAGTAATCGGTAGAAGTACCAAACCCCCAAATCAGAACCCCGAGATTTTACCTTAGCTTTCTAAAAAATATAAAAAGATAAAAAATAATCTTCCTCAACCTCGAACGCGTTAATACCTGATAACATCAAATAGTCCTGAATATTAAGTGTCAATTTCCCCAGTTAATACTCGTTATTTATATCATTTATATGGATTTATGCTTGTTTTCCATTGTTTTACACTTTCAGATAAATTGCGAGCATTGGAGCTAAAGAGACGCGGAAATGGAAAAATTACTAAGGATTTATCACAAGATGCTTATTTTGAAGAGGTTACGCATAACTCGTCTCTCACGTTACGCCGTAACTATTGCGCGACCTCAAGTCCAACTCATCAAGAGGTTACGGCGTAACTCCTTCCAAGGATTACGACGTAACTCCATTAGGTCAAAAGAGGTTCCGTCACCGATACTTACACCGAACTCATCGCATCACTTACGACGTAACCGTGTTTATTGAAGACTACGGCGAACCACTTATAAGGTTACGCCGTAACTAGCGATCTAGTGCTTTTACGACGGAATAGAAGGTTACGGCAGAACTCATCTATTGGTTACGCCAGAACCCGCACTTGCCTATAAATACCCCACTAATTCCAAAGATTTCTAATCATCCCATTCCACACACAATACTCGAGAACGTGGGAAAATACTCAAGGAAGGTCTAGGAAGCATACTTGAGTTGTTTCAAGGAGAAGTCACACCATTACGATAAGCTTTAGCGTTTATTATTTCTTTTACTTTCGATTCATGTATTTCGTACCTTTGAATATTGAATTGATGTGCATGATTCATATGAGCGGCTAAGCACCCTTTGGTGCTAGCCTAGTTATGATTCCTTAATTGTTCTTTTGTGTTTACCTTTACTCCGCATAATTATTTCTAAGTGTATGCATGCATAGTTCTTTGGTAGTCACCCCGGTTCGGTAGTTTTGAATGGCGATAGAGGCCAATTGCCTAGAGATATGACCAACCAACCCTAGGTGAGCGGATCGAGACGGAAGGTAAGATATGACCAACCGACGACCCTTTCTCGCTTGTGCGATTTGACCAACCGATCACCTATCGCTTGGATGAACTTAATAATTGGGGGTGTAGTGTCTAAGTTCCTAACGGCCGGGCACTCACTATTTAGAATCTAGCATGTAGCGGTACTTAATGACTCACTTAGGGACCAGAACAATAGAACTTATGACGACGCTACCGATTTCTCTGTGGTGGCATCTTTGCTTATAGGTTAGGCGAATTGACAAAATGTTGTCCTCTCGAATTTGACCCCACCAAGTAATTGGAAGTAGGTAGACGAGACATAACTAGTTAGGAGGATTAACTAGGTTAGCACCACTATTCCTCTATTGATTTCCTTTCTACCATTTAATTGCTTTTATATTACGCATTCGTAGTTTAATTAATCAAACCCTATCAAACCATTTATATTATGTGACAATTAGACTTAGTAATTATCCCACACACATAGCTCTTGGGACGACCTCGGCTTTACCATTTACTACACTACACACGACCGGTACATCGCGCTAGTGCATTAGGGTAGACCATAAGTATAGCGAGACACTATAAATATTAAGACCGGTCAAGAAAACTCGCATCAAGTTTTTGGCGCCACGGGAGCTATATTAGGATTAATATTAAGTCTTTCATTTCATATTTAAACTTTTCTCACGCTCATATTTCAAGTTTGTGTACCATGGAAGCCATTAACATCGATAACCTCACTCTTGAGGAATATTTGGCTTTAACAAGAGAAGAACAAGGGCCTGGATTGTAAGGCCGACCATTGCGATGATGCTCAATTCAAATTAAACCTCAATTCATGAGGGAATTACGTGAAACCCCTTCTCCGAAGCATCGCCGATGATGCCCATGAACATGTGGACAACGTCGAATACATTGTCACCTATTCAAAATCCCCGAGTCTCACACGATGCTATAATGCTACGAGTATTCCGATTTCTCTTACGGAGCCGCAAAAGATGGGTCAATCGACACCGCAGGACCCACAACACTTGGCCTATCTTAAAAAATATTTCATTCGAGATATTGTCCTCCATCAAAGACGGCCAAGCAAATGTAGGAAATTCATAACTTCAAGCAAGAGGAGATGAAACACTATACCAAGCTTGGGAAAGATACAACTAATTGTTATACAAGTGCCCTACTCACGATCTTAACGACCAACAAAAGTGAACGCCTTTTATAAGGGGTGAACATCTATTCAAGACAAATGATTGATTCTCAAGGCCGATTCCCAAGATGACACCCACCATGGCTTTGGAAACTATTCAAAAATGGCGCACCACTCACAAATGGCACAATGGAGGAAGCAACCGTAGTAAAAATAATGATATTGAGGGCCTTGCAGCAATAAACAACAAATTAGAAAACCTTGGAAGAGAAATGAAGAAGCTCAAGAAAAATATGCATTCCATTCAAGTGGAACGAGATGGGGGTCATCCTTCAAAAAATTGTTCCTCCAATGAAGAAGTTAAAAGGATCGTTGAAGTGAACTATGGAAAAGAATTCCCTTTCAAAAGCTACAGTAATTACGAACCTAGGTACCGTGAAAAATCCCCTGGGTTCTACACAAAAATCAACAATAATACTCCTAAACCGAGTCTTGATGAAATAATGCACCGACACATTGAAGAATCGACAAAAAAGGAAGATAGGCTCAAGGAATGGATGACCAAAGTTAAGGAGGACACCAATATGAACCTACATAACCAAGATGCTGCAATTAAGAACCTCGAGACACAAATTGGACAATTAGCTAAGAACCTCACAACTAGTAATGCTAAAGCCACTTCTCGCAAAGCCATATTTGCACAGATAAAGCAAAAAGGAGCAATGCACATCCTCTATCACTAATGATCTCCGGGATTAACTACCTAAGAGAGGATGATAAAGTCAAGACGACGAGTTCCTACCTAGCCAACTTCCCGAGAAGTCGCAGCATCGTGAAAGTTTTTTCTCCTTGTACTATTGGTAATATTAAGATTCCCGCTTTAGCTGATTTAGGGGTTGGGGTTAACCTTATCTCAACTACTTTATTCGATAAAATCAAACTTACCAATTTAAAAGAAACAACTATTATGATTGAAATGGCAGACTCTTCTAAGGCTGTACCGAGGGGGATTGTGAACAATGTGCTCTTGAAAATTGGAAAAAATTTCTTCCCCACCGATTTTGTAGTTATTGACATGGGAAAGCGGGAGGCTTACAACTTGATTGTTGGAAGACCTTTTCTGGCCACCTGTAGAACTCAAATCATGGTTTTTGAAAAACAAATTTCCTTGGGGACTGAAAAGGAACGAATAACTTTTAGTATGGACGAACATTTAAAACCAAAAACTGAAATTTCTAATAATGTTCAATCAATAAACCCCACTCTACACTCTAAGCCTATTACTGATAATCGTAAAGAAAGTGTTGATCATTGTAAGCAGAAACAAGATGAAATTGTTCATAGCATTGAAGAAACTCCGAGTCCTAATAAACACTTTTGCAACTCGATGATAACCAAAGAATGCGAATCGGCATGGCCACCATTTACTCATCCTCAAAAATGTGAAAGAAAAGTTAATGAATGGATTTACCCTCATAAGGGAGAGAAACATGATGTTGAATTAGCACCGAAGATTGGTACAAATTAAAGCTTGGAAGCTCGAAATTGATTAAGGAACCGATCAGCAAAGATAGGTGCAACCATATCACCGACATCTTAGGCGGAATAAGATCAAACATCAAGACATCGATAATATTATTAAAGATGATGACCATGGAGAATCATGTGATAAATGGCTTTCACATAAGTTGGGAACATTTGGGCTCAATAAATCTACAAGAAAAAAAAGGCTTGATAATTGGATGAATGAACACCAACGAGTAATGAAAGTGGGGAATGCTCAAAGACCCCCATAGGAGCCCACGGCTCTGAGTCTAACTTAAAGACTCGTTAATAAAGAAAAGTGCTCTTTCGGGAGACAACCCGAATTATCCCTTTCTTTTGTTTTTATTTCCTTTCTGTTGGGTTTGTGTTTTCTAACCATTTTTGCAGGAGACAATGAAGTAACTACTGCTGCAGTTGCTGATCTGAACAGATTTACGATGTAACTCATCTTGGTGATTACGCCATAACCAACATTTTAGCAAGCAGAATTCTTGACGATTACCAATTACGTGTAATACCATCTCGTTGGTTACGCAGAACTATTCGCTTCTCACCATACCAGTTTTGCAAGTTACTACAGAACTCTCTTAGAGTTACGCCAGAACTCTCCTCCGCTTAATTCTTTCATTTTAAAACACAAGAACCTTGTATTAGTTTTTAAATAAACTTTGTGGGTGTGTTCCTCAAACCCTCACGAGATTTCACTCGTCCACTGGGACACCAAGTGGTTTAAAAGGCTTGTTGCATTCGCTAAATGCAACCGTGATTCCTACGAAAGTGAGTTAGGTTTGTTTTTCATTTTCTTTTTCTTTTTAGAATTATGCTTGTCGGTATTGTGATTTCGTGGATTGAAGTTTGCTCATGACGCTTAACGAAGGCACGATCCTTTCTCGTGGGCCTTCTTCTTTTGGAGCAAATTTCGTGGAAATTCTCGCCTAATTCTACCTTTTCTTCACCTTTATTTTAATGCCTAGTACAAAAGGGACTTTGTACAATTCAAGTGGGGGGACGGGAGTAGAATTATCTCTTGAACTTTATTTCGCCCTTATTTTCTAATTTATTTTGAAAAATTATGCCATTTTTTATATTTTGACATGTTTTTCCGAACCTAATTAGATTAGACATTAGTCGAGCACATACAACCCTTGATATTACATGGTGAGATTAGCCTTATCCGTTTCCTATATTTTACCCCAAATCCACCAAATTATGAGTGTGCCGGTAGCTTGTAAACTTTAGAACTTGGCCTTTGCATCATTTCGAGACCATATACGAGGTATGTTGAGTTAGCTCGATGTATTTGGACTTTTCGGTTTGAAGGCGATTATAGGATTATCACCCAAACAACCTACCATTGTGAGTCTATCGATTAGTCACCTCGACGTTTCGACCCCCTTGTGAAACCCTTTTGTTGCACTCACCTTTAGTGCAAGATACCCCTAGATACACCCTTCTGAGCCATTTCTTTCATTTTGTCACCCCTATATATTGTTTCATTACACCCTTACACCTTAGCCTACCCTGTAGTCTTTATTTGTAATTGGGAAGTCATCATTTTCCTGAGTTTAAGGTTCGAGTGGAAAGGTTTGGAAATCACGCTTTCATCGACAACAATTATGAAGATCATTTAAGAGCCCCCGAATTCCCTTTGTTCATCTCAAGTGGGGGGATGTTATGTTATTAGTTATGATTTAAAAAAAAATAGTTGATTCAGTTATGATTTTGTAAAGTGCAATGTTATAAGCACTATAGTATGAGCTTTATTGTTTAGTATCGAGGAGGCCACCTCGGTCACATTTGAAGATTGGAGTTGGAGTAATACCAACTGAAGAAGAAAAGGTAGTGTGCCCATCACGACGTCCTCTAATGACACATCTACCTTGCATTTCATGATCCGGTCTCTAGACTACTAAGCTTGAACTTTGGGCGGACGGTAAGTGGTGATGACTTAGTTATAGATATAGACTACCTGCTTGTTTTTCATTTTACACCAATTATACATCCCATGTCTTATCCTACCCTTTAGTCATGAAGCATGTCTAGTGATGCAATGAGCAATATTTGGTGTCTTGGCCATGGATTTGGTCATGTATCATTGATTTTGTCCACTTCACCGTGACATGTTAGTAGTGACGAGTCACCCTTAACCTTTGTCGTGTCTACCCATATTGCCTTCGAGAATTGTTTAGCCCTTAACTCCAAAGTGGTGGAGATTTGTGTAACCGCCAAGCTTATGATAGAATACATGCTATGATCATGCGATTGAGTGATCACCCGAAATTGACACTTAGAATAGTTGAGAGATTTGATTGTTTGTTCCCCTTCGTGAGGTGTTCGGCTTTGTTTTATTCTAGCATAAGGGATTTGTAAACTCATATTTTCCGTGTTTTGGGAGATATCTTTTAGGAATCTATCTAATAAGGTCTACTTGAGGGCAAGTAGAGTTCAAGTGGGGGTATTTTATAACATCAAATAGTCCCGAATATTAAGTGTCAATTTCCGTTAATACTCGTTATTTATATCATTTATATGGATTTACGCTTGTTTTCCATTGTTTTACACTTTCGTGTAAATTGCAGCATTGGAGCTAAAGAGACGCGGAAATAGAAACATTACTAAGGATTTATCACAAGATGCTTATTTTGAAGAGGTTACGGCGTAACTCAGATCTCACATTACGCCAGTAACTATTGCGTGACCTCAAGTCCAACTCATCAAGAGGTTACTGCGAACTCCTTCCAAAGATTACGACGAACTCCATTATGTCAAAAGAGGTTCCATCACCGATACTTACGCCATAACTATTGCATCACTTACGACGTAACTGTGTTTATTGATGACTACGCGTAACCATTTATAAGGTTACGCCCGTAACTAGCGCATCTAGTGCTTTTACGACGGAATAGAAGGTTACGGCAGAACTCATCTATTGGTTACGCCCGTAACCCTGCACCGACCTATAAATACCCCACTAATTCCAAAGATTTCTAATCATCCCATTCCACACAAAATACTCGAGAACGTGGTAAAATACTCAAGGAAGGTCTAGGGAAGCATACGGAGTCGTTTCCAAGGAGAAGTCACACCATTACGATAAGCTTTAGCGTTTATTATTTCTTTTACTTTTGATTCATGTATTTCGTACCTTTGAATATTGAATTGATGTGCATGATTAATATGAGTGGCTAAGCACCCTTTGGTGCTAGCCTAGTTATGATTCCTTAATTGTTCTGCTTTGCGTTTAGCTTTACTCCGCACAATTATTTCTAAGTGTATGCATGCATAGTTCTTTGGTAGTCACCCCGGTTCGGTAGTTTTGAATGGCGGTAGAGGCCAATTGCCAAGGAGATATGACCAACCGACCCTAGGTGAGCGGATCGAGACGGAAGGGTAAGATATGACCAACCGACGACCCTTTCTACTTGTGCGATTTGACCAACCGATCACCTATCGCTTGGATGAACTTAAGAATTGGGGGTGTAGTGTCTAAGTTCCTAACGGCCGGGCACTCACTATTTAGAATCTAGCATGTAGCGGTACTTAATGACTCGGCTTAGGGGACCAGGAACAACAGGACTTATGACGGTGTGCCTGATTTCTCCTGTGGTGACATCTTTGCTCATAGGTTGGGGCGAATTGACCAAATGTTGTCCTCTTGAATTTGACCCCACCCGAAGTAATTGGAAGTAGGTAGACGTAGACATAACTAGTTAGGAGGATTAACTAGGTTAGCACCACTATTCCTCTATTGATTTCCTTTCTACCATTTAATTGCTTTTATATTCTGCATTCGTAGTTTAATTAATCAAACCCCTATCAAACCATTTATATTCTGTGACAATTAGACTTAGTAATTATCCGACACACATAGCTCTTGGGACGACCTCGGATTTACCATTTACTACACTATACACGGCCGGGTACACTGACCGTTAGTGCATTAGGGTAGACCATAGGTATAGCGAGACACTATAAATATTAAGACCTGGTCAGTAAAACCTGCATCAATACCCGAGGCTTACCCAATACTACACTAACGATTAGGTTCACTGCCTAGGGTGTTGAAAAACTTGCTCGACGAAAAGGAAGTTCCTTTGACCCCGAACGCGTTATACGCGCATCAAGTTTTTGGCGCCGCTGCCGGGGAATAGAATAACTAGTTAGATTTTATCTCGTTTAGGTTCCCTTGCTTGATTCCTATCAAGTAAGATTTTTTTTTTCTCATTTTTAGCTTCCTTGTAGTCTATCCTCTTTTTTTGTGTTTGTGTTTGTAAAACCCTTTTCATTTGTCGCTATGGCAAGTGAAGTTGCATTTGAATCATTAACAAATGAGGAACAATTGATTTTCATAGATTGGATTGCTTTTTATTGTTCTAATAAATTACTGAGTAATCTTTGAGATATCCAAAAGGAGACGTGTGTAAGGTTAGATGGATTTGATAAATTTTGTGCTTGTGTGGCTTCTATTCAACAATCATTGTTAGGATCAACTCCTTTTAGTGAGACCCTCTGGAAAATTTTTGAGAAAAGCCTCCTAAGCATAAACCATCAGTTGTTGTCTACATCACAACTTGAGGAAATAGATAAGGAGGATTTATCCAACCTTAGGCACCATGAAAAAAAGGACCTAGATTTTAAGAACATGGAACCGAAATCCGAACAAGATTGTGAGATGGTTATAGTTGAACTACCTAGTTGCATGCGTGGGATAGATTTCACCAAAACATATGACACACGTAAGGAATCCTTTAGGCAAATTGAACATAGTAGTCAAGTTTTTTAGAACAATTCTTATGAATCGGACCAAGAATTTGAAATGGCTAAAGAAGGATTTGAGATGCTTAGGAGTGTATTTGGGTTAGATCATCCTAGAACACATGATGAACATATAGGAGATCTAGATATAATGGAGAATGAGGTGGAAACTCCAAGCCCACAAGCCCTACCATCACTTGAGGAACACACACCGCCTATAACTTACCCGGAAGAAGTAGAAGAGACTATAGAACCCCGATTGATAGAGAACCTTTAGACCAAACACCACTGAGAATGTAGGTTTAGATGCTTGTTGTCATGACCTCTCTTAGTCCTAGGAAGTTCCTAATTTTGATGAACAGGAGCCTCAACCAAAAACCTTACCCAATTTTCCGTCTTTAGATGTGAATCTAGGAATTGAATTAGGCCCCAATCTACCCATCAAAATAAATAGTTCGGGTAGTTGCTTGATAAAGGTAGTAGACTCTAGGCCATGTAGAGTGGAAGCTAATATAGGAGTAACCCATGACCTTACACACTTACATCATCCATTCATGGTTGATAACAAGAAACATTATGGGTTTAAACCGGGTTTATTAGGTCAAGATGGATCCTTAACTAAGAATCTTTTGAAGTTGATAGAAGATGATCCATTTATAGGAGAGAGATTTGATTCACCCGCTACACCAATAGAATTAGGTAAGGTTATAATGAATGGAGCACACCCCTTTGAGCATATAAATCACCCATCACCATCTCCTCACGTAGCAAATTTCCACCCTAAGGGTTTGTATCGCTACTATCACCCGCACTTAAGCTTAAGTGTATGAAAAACTTCCCCTTTATCCGTTAAATAAGGGTAGAGTCAAGCTCGTGACTCGAACAAAAACAAGCGCTTCTTAGGAGGCAACCCATGGGTATTTGTTTTTCATTTTTATTTGTGTGTTTATATATCTTTTCATTATTGTATGTTCTCATGTTTGAATTTGTAAAAATGCTTTATTTTGTCTTTAACCTCATCTTAATTACATATAAAGGTATTTTACAAAAAGGATAAGTGTAGGGAGGATTACACACGTTTTTAAAAGAACGTGAACATGAGAATTACGATTATTGAAAATGATATATATGTGTGTTTGTTAGAGTCAAATACTTGTATCGAGTCATAATGGATGTTTTGCGAGAATTTTCCGATTTTAAAGGTGTAATTTTCCAAAATTTTTCCGAAAACGATCGCACCAGTTTACGTCGGGATAACCCGATGGCATCAGATTATAACCACGACGACGTCGAGGAGCGTAAATGTTTTATAACTTTCTCTCATATTCTGTGCTAATTATAAATTTTTGAAAATTCTCAGGTCTTAATTTTCCAGAAAAAAAACTGCAAACATCCATTCCACAAGCATTATATCTTATTTAAGTCTGGAATTACATCTTGTTGTGATTTTTCTTTGTTCGATTTGATGCATTGGGTTGTTTGTTTTCTTAAAGTGTGCAGGTTTTATTTATCAAGAAGAAAAAATATAATATTGGATGGAGCTTATCACACATACATTCTTCTTGGAAAGAATTTAACCACTACTTCACACAGATCCTACCGAGCTAATCAGGGGAGTATTAGTTTCTTTCTCTTTTAATTGCCTTCCATTATCATAACTTTGATACTTTCGGGGAATATTGGGGACAATGTTCAGTTTAAGTGCAGGGAGGGAGAATAAAACGGGAACTTTGAAACTATGCTTATCCTTTATCATTTGTCTTGTCCTATTTCATTTGTGTAATAAATCATGAGAAATATTTGTTAGGGCAATTTTAGCATCAAATTTAAAAATTTTCATGACATGTACGGGTGGGTCTTTAGTCTTAATAAAGCGTCTCATGGATATAAGTTATATGACTAGCACAAAAACCCTTTACCCCTCATATTCCACCCCAAAAATGCGAGGTTCGCCCCTAGATCTATAGGAATTAAAGCATTCACCTTTAATGCTTCGAGAGTGTACCGGTAGTATAATAGATTCTAGAACTTGTTTGGCGATGCATTCCGAGATCGCTAGTGAGACTACACTTGTGTAGTTAGGAATGACTAAATGATAAGAGGCATTAGGATAACCCTTGTTTGATACCCGTATTATAATTACTTCTTCCACATCGGTTGAGTAATTCCCCCACACCCTTGCGATTTACTCATCTTTAGTACACGATACCCCTAGTTAACCCCTCAGAGCCTATCCTTTTTGCGGTTCTCGTGATGTTTCGGTTTTCCGGAATATCAATGAAGAGCATTGTTTACAATTCACCTCCAAATGTACACCCAAATCGCCTTAGCCTACCTTGTATGCACTCACTTTTAGTGCATTATTGTTATCATACTAAATCCTTAGTTCAATTATCTAGTTACTTGCATGGTTGCTAAGTCGAGTCATATCTTTTGTACAAAGTTTTGGGATGATTGGTACTCATGGGTAAAGTTAAATTTTATGGAGTGACGGGAAAGAACGTTAAATTCAAATTCCCTTTATTTAAGTAATAATGTACTCCAAGTGTTTTGATCTTTTCAATTCGGGTCAAATTAGTGTTAGAGTAATAAAAACTCAAGTGTAGGGATGCTCCTATAAATCCTTTATATTTTGATGTTATCGTAGAGGATGGTAGAGTAAAAGTGTATGCCAATATATATATATATATATATATATATATATATATATATATATATATATATATATATATATATATATATATATATATATATATATGGGCTACCATCCTACATCTATCTTTATATTTATGTTTGTTTGTTTCAAATTATCTAGAGTTTTGTGAGTCGAGTCTTGGCTTAGCAACGCCATTCTTTTCATGCTTGTAACATAAGATTTTTGACTTGCCACCACTAAATCGCCTATCCAACCAAATTATTTGTTTCCCTACAGTAAGCCTAACATTACAACCCTTTAAAAGACCTCTTAGATAGTTGTTCTTAGGTGCTTACGCCAAAGCGGTGGAGGTTTGATCTAGTCTCAAGCCTATGGTAATCTATGTACTATGACCGGTTAATGAGTGTTTATCTTCCATTTCCATTTACTATATTTCATATACACCCGAGAGATGAGAGAATCCAAACACCACTTGTGAGGTTCTAGTATATAATTTCCGTGCTTGTTATGACTATTGCGGTGCTTTTACTTGTTATAAATTATGTAAAAGCAATGCTTTATGCCCCTTAACTTATAAATTGATTGGCCAAAAGCACATTTGTTTGAGGATAAGCAAATACCAAGTGTAGGGATATTTGATAAGGATTTAAAACGTACACTTTTAAGGGGTCATTTAAGCCCTTAATCGCCCACTTTATATTCATATCGCTAATTTCGTTCCTTTTCACTTTTTAGGTCTCTTGAAAGCAAAATGCTGGAATGATGCATATTTGGACGAAAAGGAGTGAATATATGAAGAAAATTGCTAAGTCAAGATCAAGACACTCAAGCTGCTGAATTTGAAGCTGGCGGCGTCACAATCCAAGGGCGACGCCGTCCCTCTATGAGTAATTAAATTTGTGACGACTCAGTAGACTTTTTGCTCAAATACACCTGACGGCGTCAGGCTTTGAAGAGGAAAGTCGTCACTCACAATCTACTCCAGACGTCCAAGATCAAAGACTCAGACGACGTCGCTACTAAAGACTGACGGCGTCACACGTCTCAACTGACGCCGTCACAAGCTGATCAATACTATCACAACATGCGTGCGAAGTAGTTAATACTGTTTTGGCCATAACTTTTGCATACGAACTCGGATTTAGGTGATTCAAAAGCCCACGCGACCGGAACGAGAAAATATACAGTTTGGTAAAAAAGTCTTCGTGACACCATCATTATATAGAGGTGACGCCGTCACCCTTTGCCGACAAAAAATCTGCCTATAAATAGAACATTATAACTTCACTTTTTTAGGCTCTAAACCCTAACTCCGATTCCAGGGTTTAGATAGGTGTTTTCCAAAGAACTTTGAAGGTTTCAATCACCCAAAACATCTTGTAATGGTTTGTTGATTATATCTTAATCCATATATTCAATTTATCATTATGTATATCCCATGTTTGATTGATTGTGTGTATGCTTGCATGTTTAACATGTCCGGCTAAATTTCTTGTGTGTTTGCTTAGATCTATGAAACCTAGTTATTAATTATTGATTGGTTGTCTCTTATCTTAATTGCAATTGGCTTAGGAGTGCATTAGGCCATCGTTGTGTTTTTAATGCTTGAGTAATCTTTGTGAACCTTAGTTTATAAATCTCTTTGTGGAATTGTAGATTAAACATCCAAAGATAACCTTAGAGTTAGTTTATGAATCCTAGAGATTTCGTAGGCAATAACCTTAAGGTAGTCTCAAAGAGTTAGGGATAAAAGCATACCCTACGACCTTAGAAAACACAATGCGTTAAGAATAAGGACGTGACAATTCAACCACCAATAAAAGATAACTAGGGAGTAATAGTATCTAGGTAGACACATTTTTAATCATCATACGAGCACACATCAATAGACATAGACTACCCCTTAGTTTAGATAATTAGATAGTAGAAGTAATCGGTAGAAATACCAAACCCCCAAATCCAAACCCCAAGATTTTACCCTTAGCTTTCTAAAAAATATAAAAAGATAAAAAATAATCTTCCTCAACCTCAAACCTTAGCGTAGTACATCTCTCACTAGCATTCCTATTCCCCTAGAGAATGATATCAATACCCGAGGCTTACCCAATACTACACTACAACGATTAGGTTCACTGCCTAGGGTGTTGAAAAACTTGCTCGACGAAAAGGAAGTTCCTTTGACCCCGAACACGTTATACACGCATCAAACGCCTATCTCTAGTCCAACTCATTAAACTGACACCCCCATTTCCGTTTCCTAAGATACCACGACTACAAATGTTAACCCAAATCGGGTTTCGGTTCACCCCATGGTCACACTCTTTCGTGTCGGGACTCATCGTCCCACTCGTCGTCTTACTCTTCATGTTTCTTTAGTCTCCTTTTTACCCAAATCATATAACGATACGTTTAATGATACTAATTGGTAAAATGCTATGTGTGATGAATATAATGCCCTTATTATTATAACACTTGGACTCTTGTACCTCAACCCGCGGATACCAATATAGTTCGTTGTATGTGGTTATTTCGCCACAAGTATTTAGCGGATGGTACTCTTAGTCACTACAAGGCTCGTTTGTGGCGAACGACAGTACACGAATAGAGGGTGTTGATGTTGATGAGACTTTTAGCCAGGTTGTTAAACCCGGCACCATTCGGACGGTTGTTAGTTTGGCTATTTCTAGACATTTTCCGATTCATCAGCTTGATGTCAACAATGTATTTTTGCATGGTGATTTAGTTGAGACTGTTTATATGCACCAGCCTCCTGGATTTCGGGATTCTACACATCCTGATCATGGTTTTTTTTTTATTATGGAGGTCCCTTTTTTGCTACTTTTATTAATTGGGTGGGATTTACTCATAGTCGTTATGACTCAGCATTATTTATTTATCGACAGGGGACTAATACTGCTTATTTATTACTGTTTGTTGATGATATTGTTATAACTGCCTTTTTTGAGAGTTTGTTACATTGGGTTATTGCTTGTTTACATAAGGAGTTTTCTATGACAAATTTAGAATCTCTCAATTATTTTTTTGGGTATCTCTTCGGGGATGATTTTTTCTTAGCGTAAGTATGCTATAGAGATACTTGAGAGGGCTCATATGGTTACTTGTAACCCTAATCAGACTCTCGTTGATACTAAGTCTAAATTGGGTGATGATGGTGACCCAGTTTCTAATCCGACCTTATATATGAGTCTTGCGGGTTCTCTTGAGTGCCTTACTTTCACTCGCCCTGATATTTCTTATGTTGTGCAGCTGGTATGTTTATATACGCATGATCCGAGAGAGCCCCATTTCTCGGCTTTTAAACGGATTTTGGGGTATGTTCGGGGCACTTTAGAATATGGGTTACAGTTGTTTTCCTCTTCTACTACTTCTTTAGTTGCTTACTCGGATGCGGATTGGGTTAGTTGCCCTACTACTCGGAGATGCACTTCTGGCTATTGTGTTTTCTTGGCAACAACTTACTCTCGTAGTCATCTAAGCGTCAACCAACGCTTTCTCGTTCTAGTGCTGAGACAGAGTATCGAGGTGTTGCTAATGTTGTTGCCGAGACATGTTGGCTAAGGAATTTACTACGTAAGTTGCATACTCTTTTGTCTTCCGATACACTTGTTTATTGTGACAATGTCACTGATGTCTATTTATCTTCTAATCCGTTTCAGCATCAGCGCACGAAGCATATAGATATTGATATTCACTTTGTTCTGGATTTGGATGCTGCTGGTCAAGTTCGGGTTCTTCATGTTCCTTCACGTTATCAGTATGCGGATATTTTTACTAAAGGCTTGCCTTCCGCCTTGTTTGAAGAGTTTCGAACCAGTTTGAGTGTGCCGTGTCCTCCCGCTCAAACTGCGGGGGAGTGTTAATTGTAAATTTGTATAGGCCCGGTTGTATTATGTATGGGCTAAAGCCCAAGTGTATCTAGTTAGGGTTTAGTCGGTTTAGTCTCTATATGTATGTATCGGCTTGACTGTATGAAACACGAAAGACATTGATACTCTTACAAAGGATACAGCTCAAGTGGAATCGAGTTCATGTTTAACGTGAGCAACGGATAGACAATAGAAGCTATTATGGGCAGCAAGCCAAAAGTAGGCATAATGTGTTAAATGGTTGTCGAAAGTGGACATCATAATAGAGGAATGCCAAACATGGGCATTACAAGTGAGAGGTAGGCTCATAAAAAGATCATATGTAGCAGTAAAACCCGTAAATGCATCCATGCATGATGGTAAGACCGAAAATGAGTACTTGCAACCTATAGTTGCCCCCGAATTATTCAGTGGAAGCCAAGTTGAAATCGAAAGTGGACTCTACCAACGAGTGGTTGGCAATAGTGGGCACCACATTAGTAGCATGTCGAAATTGGGTGTCACAATAGTAAATATGGTAAAAACTGGAAACGATGGTTGAGTAACTGTCGAAAGTGGGCAACGGGGTAAGGGGCCCGCCATAGAGGAAGGCAAACCGGCCTATTAAGCGCAGCTAAGCTAATATGCGTCGGAGACAGCCGGGTGTCGTTGGTAAGCTCTATTCGGCCCGGAGCATTGATTCCCCATAAGTGATTAAATTATGCATAGTAAATGTTTGTGCTTAGTAATAACCCGTTTACTCATCAAGCTTTATGTTTACGTTGCTATGTTATCATTTTGTGTAGGTCATTGATAAAGTCAAGCAAATGATATGATATGGGCATGTAGCATGTCAAATGGTGTAAGCTCGTGGGATAAAGTTAACAAGCTCCTCTTTGCCTACTCTTGGGCATCAATATGGAATGCCCCAATGTATTTGTAAAGGGTCTTTTGTTGGTGTTATGTTCATAAACAAGTCTTATGTATTTTCCATAAGATTGGTAAATTCCTTAATTGACTTCATTCACAAGATTGCAATATATCGTTACAATGAATAGTTTAGAATCATGCGATATAACATAACTGACAGTCCATTAACTAATAATAAACATCGACTAACACTCTCCCGCAATTTAAGTGGAAAGAGACCGAACACTCAAATTGGTTCGAAATTCTTCAAATAACGCTGAAGGAAGACCGTTGGTGCATACTGGTAACGCGATGGAACATGAGCACATGACCCGTAGCAACCATATCACGAACAAAATGAAAAGAGGAATCACATCGACCGGGAGAAAATCCAACTCAGGTAGCATAAGCAACAAATCAATGAAACCAAGCACGAATGGCATGTTTGAACCCATATAAAAGACCTCTAAGGCGACATAGAAGATCCACAAAACCTGGAGGCTGATGGGAATTGGACTACCCAACATAACTAATAGTCCGTTAACTAATAATAAACATCGACTAACATTTTCAAATCTATACTTTTATGAAGTTATCGCGAGTTGTAAAAGTGAAATGCATTTAGACAATGTTTTTACGTTAAATGAGATTTATAAGATTTGAAACGCTTATTAAAACCCAATTTCTTCGGCTCTTTGCTTACAGGATTACCTTCTCAGTATCTCAGTATCTCCACTACTGTAGGATGATTCTTGATAGCATTTATCATAAGCCTTCTTTGATTCATCAATCGATGCGTTTTGTGGGATCTTCTAAACATGCATTTGCTTATCTTAGACGAGTTTCGTGGTCACGATTTTCAATTGTCACTCGCCATTTGAGCTACGTATGTATCCTATTTTACAACGTGTGAACCATGCCCACTCTTTATATAACCGATCCATTAGGAAATTTGACTGATCAAATTGGCAAACCTATCTTGTGGCCAACTACGTCTACAGGCTAAAACTATATATTTATATTAGAAAACTGTGTAATTAAGCTTTGTGCCTATCAATACCATAGATGATCAGATAGTTAAATGTAAATTTGGTACGGTCGCGTGCTCATGTTCCATCGCGTTACCAGTATGCAGATATCAGCACCAGCGGTCTTCCTTCAGCGTTATTTGAAGAATTTCGAACCAGTACTCGATCGCCTGCAAAAGTGTGAATATGATAAAAACTAGGAACAAATGGTCATGTACAATAGCATTACAAATCTTAATTAACAAGATACAGCATTCTTACACTTGCATCACCTTGTACTTAAACAAAACCTGATTACAAAAACAGTGAAACACGCAATAGCTAGTCAAAAAGAGAAGGTCAGCCACCAGCAGTGTCCCCTAAGACGTTATCTTGAGGAGATCGGGTGGTATAGTTGATCATGACAGTAAATATTAAGCCTATGGAACAGTGGTGAGGTAAAGTGTTGCTTACGTACTGAAAAATAAGTTTAGGATTTATAGGATCCTTTATCGGAACCCGCACCGGCCCAACATGCCATATGTTCCGTGGAAGGGATGAACAAGTCTTGTTCGGGTCCTTTAGTACTTGCACCACATTGTACATGTCCGATTCAAAATTAAAATCTGCACATATATAGTAGTACTCCATATGAGTTTTAGATTCACAAACAAATTAAAAGAAGGAACATTTATTGATCTAGACAAATTTACAATTCTCACATAAAAATTTATTAATCTAGACAAATTTATTAATCTAGACAAATTTACAATTCTCAAAGAGGGAACATTTATTGCTGTATGTACCCAAGTATGATAATTATGCAAGTATGCAAGCATTGATATATAAATGTGTAGTATACATACAGAGTTCGTCGTGAACATGGAAATCTCGAGTAGACGCCCAGTCCTCATAGAAAGTTTTGGTGGGAGGGATCGACCAGATGGAGTCTCCCACGATGTGTGTTACCCCACTAGCATGCGTCGTGAAGAGTACTAGTACCATTAATATGTTTTGTACCACCATCTCAACCGTGTTACAGAATGAGTGAATACAGTTATCAAAAGAGATAATAAAGGTAACGGTTATGAGAGAGGTTTCTTAGTATATAGTTTGGGTAAAAAGTGACTTTAAATAAGTCAATTTAGAGTCACAACATCATCGTATTTTAGGTGAATGTATATATTATTAATTTTTCAACTATAGGTGAAATTCTGTATTAACCTGTTAGTATACTTTTTACAGAAGATGGGTAAAATTCTTTCATATAAATAAAAAATACAAAATAACTTTTAATATATTAAGCCTAATAATGCAAAAATGACAGTAAATGAACAATTTTGACTTGGTGCAAAATGAACAAAATTCATAAATAAGCATGATCCCAGATATGTTAAGTATTTAAAGAGATCTCGGAACATCAAAAGTTGGGTAGTGCTCTATATACCAAAGTACCAAACAATCTCATGCCAGATGAGAGGTATTGTTGCTGCGCAGAGCAACAATGATTTCACATCGGCATAACAGAGGGATTAGGCTGATGGGACACATTTGTTGGAATAAAACTTGCTATGATGAACAAATCACAGGTAATATATATGAATATACTTGATTGATACTTGCAATTTTCGTTCATTCATTCTTACAGACACTTGACCATATATATACATACCGAAAAGACACTAACAGGTTCTATGAACCATTGTGACCCTTCACCAATAACTACCATTAACTAACTTTCTAACTAACTCTAACCGTTATTCGGTTATTAACTAACAAACTAACATGTTCGGCCCTTAGGCTTTGACGTTTATTACATTTGATATACTAACTGATTTATCTGATTTTGTCATTAACTTCCAATATTCCCCCCTAATGACAAAATCAATACTTCTTTTATTTCTTGACGTGTCTTCACAGCAATGTAGGTTCTTCGTTGCTTTGGTAAATGAGATGTGCTTCTTGCTTCTTGTCTTTATCCTTTCATTTGGTGCATTCGTATGCAAAGTGACCAAATTCACCACATTCATAGCATCTCATTTCTTTCTTGTTTTGTTCTCGACTTGTACCTCTTTCACATCCTCTTTCTTCTTTACTAAAGTTTCTTCCTCGAACTCTACCACAACCTTGATTACTTGAACTTGCCATTAGAAGTTTGCTTTGGTAATCTTCTTGCGGTTCATCTTGACTCTTGAGGCGTTTTTCATAAGTTATTATTCTTCCCATTGCTTCTTCAAATGACATTTCATCAACTTTCGAATATTGCTCGATGGATGCCACAATTGGTAGAAACTTCTTTGGAACTGAGTTCAACAACTTTCTTACTAGTACTTTGTCTTTAAGATTAGAACCAAGACTTTTACACTTGCCTCTTATGCTTCCCAATTTTCCCGCAAAGTCATTCACGGTTTCGTTGGTCTTCATTTTTAAGGTCTCCAATTCGCTTCTTAAAGTTTGTAGACGTGCTTTCTGAACTCGGTTTGCTCCAATATAACGTACTTTAATTGATTCCCATACTTCCTTCGCAGTCTCAGACAGCAACTTGCATTAGAATATCTTAAACAATGTTGTGAGGATCATTGCTTTTGTTGTATGCATCTTTCTTTCATCTACTTTTTTTTGCATCTTCAAGCGTTTCCCAAAGTCCATAGGCCTTTAAGATTGTTTCCATCATAATTGCCCATGTGGTGTAGTTTGATTCATTCAGTTTTGGACATTGAAGTGCTATATTTCCTTGTTCTCGAACTGATGCTCTACTTGATGCGTTATCATGCTTGTCACCTTCTACCATGCTTTCTTACTTGCGTACTTTCTTACTTGCTTTGAAACACCGAGGTTTCTCTTATTGGTCGAAACACTACGGTTTCTCTTACGGGGTGAAACACTATGGTTTTCTCTTACTTACTTTGAAACATTAAAGTTTCACTTACTTACTTACTTTGAAACGCTAAACGTTTTCTTTACTTACTTACTTTGGAAACACTAGAGTTTTCTTACTTACTTCGAAACACCAAGGTTTCGTTAAACACTAGATTCCTTAAAAACGATAGGTTTCTTCTTACTTCTTACTATGTGAACCACAATGGTTCGGTTACTTACTTGCTATTTTGTATTTGTAATCTAAAGTGAAAAGATCTTTTTCTTTAGATAAAAATACAAAACTTGATTTTTTCTTATTTTTACTTCTTTCAATTGATTTGGGATTTTATATGTAAATATATATTTTATTTTTCTAATCTAAAGTGAAAAGGAAAAAAAATTAAATACTTAAAAAAAAATCAAAATCCCATACTCCCTATTTTTGATTGACCAAAATCCCCTTTTTTATTTTTCCTTCTAAAAGTCTAAACCTAATTTAGATTAAAGATCAACAGAAAGAAACCAGGAGAATACCACAATGAAATTGGTTCCTTTTCTTTCCGATCGATCTTTCGTTCTCTGTTTTGGAATCGGCTGGAGTGGTTATCAAAGGGTTTTCTGTTTCCTACAATCAGTCGATGATATCTGTGGGAACAACGATCTAATCTGGTCCAGTTGTCTTCTCTGGTTTCCGTTCGTCTTCTTACTTCTCCAATCGACGAGTGAAACGGGTAATCTTTCTCCTTCTTTCTTGATTGATTAAAAGTTGAATCAAATATGCTTTCTTTTTTCTTTCGTTCTTGTGGTTGATTCTTGCTTTCAATCGATGTTCTTCCCTGGATCGATTAGCCTTGGGCTCTGATGCCAATTGTTGGATTAAAACTTGCTATGATGAACAAATCACAGGTAATATATATGAATATACTTTATTGATACTTGCAATTTTCGTTCATTCATTCTTACAGACACTTGACCATATATATACATACCGAAAAGACACTAACAGGTTCTATGAACCATTGTGACCCTTCACCAATAAATACCATTAACTAACTTTCTAACTAACTCTAACCGCTATTCGGTTATTGTTGTTCCCCGTTCACTATCGTTTAAAACAGTTTAAGTATATAAAACAAGTTAATAGTGAACTATGACTGAAATTAACATAAGAAAACACACTAAGTAATTTTCAACATCATATTCTTATTAGAAATAAATCAACAAAGAATATGTTACCCAAGTACTATGGAATAGTACTTGGGATTGAAATGACAAAGTTGGGTGACTCTCTCTAAGCTCGGGCTAAGTCCGAGCACAACTCTTAGAGCTCACCGAGCTATCTCGGGAACTAAGTTGTATTTGGAGGGTGAAAGATGGCTGCGTGTGTGTGTTTTACAATTCACAAGCTTAACCTTTTCACTTCATCTCTTATGCTATTTATACATGTATGATATTTGACTCTTTCCTAAGTGACAAACCGACATCATACAAAGACAAAATCTTGATGTATTTTGTCTCACATAAAGACTATTCTAGGTAAGAGACAAGACTACTTTCCTAAGTTCGGTGATGACACCGAGCCCGATCTTTTGCCATTAAGGAAAGTTGACTTTGGTTGATAAGGACTTCGTCTTATCGATTCAACCTTTTCCGCCTTGTCCCGCTCTTTCTTGATCTTTACATTCTTGATCTTCTACTTGGTTTGTCTTGATGTAAGTAGTTGGAGAGAGTCTTGGGATTCGGTGAGTTATTGTCATCACTCTTTGAATCCATCATCTTCTTCTTGACTCCGTCTTCACCCTTTAAGTTACGCCTTCTTCGGTGAGAGACTTCTTCTTCGCCTCATACTGAGTATCCCGAAGATGACTCACTGAGAAGCTATGCACTCAGTGACTTGATTAGTGTTTAACGAACTAAATACTTGGGCTATTTTTTATTCAAATCCTAGATTAAGGGGTTTGGGTATTT
This sequence comes from Chrysanthemum lavandulifolium, assembly GCA_022545495.1. Taxonomy (NCBI): domain Eukaryota; kingdom Viridiplantae; phylum Streptophyta; class Magnoliopsida; order Asterales; family Asteraceae; genus Chrysanthemum; species Chrysanthemum lavandulifolium. The sequence continues at coordinate 123,538,283 of CM040245.1, forward strand.
ATTGAACCCAACAGTCTCCCCCTATTTGGATATACAAATAGCCTAAGTGATTGATCAGTGTAAGTGAGCAAATGGCTTCTTCCTACACTAAATGTACTGATGAATACAATAAGGAACACTGAATATTTTAACAAAACATACATCGTTTATTGATCAAATTACAAAAGGTTCCTATCACTAGCACAAAAGATAAATCAAAATGATGTCAGTTGAGATGGATCCCCAATGCTTCAAGTTTAGGCTTCTTTTTTAGGAGTGTTTCTTTGTCAGGGTGCTCTCTTATCTTGGCATTCAGGTTGATGACGTACCCTCCGATCAGGTCGAAGGACCCCCCTTCGGCCTCAGTCGAAATTGCATTACGAAGACCCAAGTCTTTCTTTATAAGTCATTGGTGGCGTAAAACCATTCATCATTGACATGGTTACGGTTGGAATTCGCCACCGAAGGCCTATGCCGCCGGTGTCTTCTCTGAAGATGCCAAGACAAACAAGAACCTTGACTTGGTCTTCCCCACGTTCCCACTATGTCCTTAGCTTCCCGCCAAGTCCGAGATAGTGGGGATGAAGCCTAGCGGTTACCATAAATCGGGGCGCCCCCATGATCTCCTAAGCGTGTGCTAACACTCTCCAAGCTATTTTCATCACCTATAAATAGATTGGACGAGTCATTTCAATGGTATGTTCACTCAACACGTCTTTCACATACATCATATTATCCATAACTCATATCACATACTTATTCACACGCCTGGGAGGTGGTTCTCGTGGCCCAACCCTGCGCAATCACTTAACGAAGTGTCTACTATTTCTTATTGCAGATTGACTACAAGTTTGGCGCAAGCACATCACCCTTATACCCTTGATCACCATCGAAGGCACGGTCGTCTAATTATTGTACAATCGGTGGCGCCATCCGTGGGACCCGCTACTATTGGTCTCGTCATTCCAAACTTACACCCGGTCAATCGCTCTCACTAGTTTTACGGCATGACTCGAGGAAGAAGAGACACCCCTCGGGTTTCTCGACCTTGACACCAATCGATCGATGATCCCGCAACCTTCCCAATATAACCGCATCCACTTTTACCACACGATCTCACCACGAAATAACTCCCAACAATCATGCTTCAACCTCGGCTAACCACGAACGGTGATCGGTCCGGCGTTCGTCGAAGCTAACATCAAGCATTAGAATCTTTACTAAGAGCTCGAAGGAGGCAAGACCGGAATGTGGAAATGCGTGGGAGTTAGAATACTCAGCGATGAGTACGACGAAGAGTTAGAAATGGAGGCTAGGCCCTTGGCTCGGGGTTACTCGCTCGGTGTTAAGGGTAGGGTCTCCAGAAGTCGAAGGCCTAGTGAAAGGTCGGTTGGTTTGAAGACGCTCGGGGCGGGCTCCGACAAGAAGGAAGGAGCGATGAAGGCTCCAATGGAAGGAGTCACCGAAGGGAAGCTACGGAGGTTAATTTGCCACCACTCTTGGCGGCTCATCCGGGAAGAAGCGGAGCGGGGTTCCACGCAACCTTCTCACGCATCTGGCGTGGGAGGCGATCCATCTCAATTAATAGGGAGGAAATCTTCCTCCTCATGGTATGTACCCTCCTTTTCGGGCTCAATCTTACCCCCAGGGGTTTATCCCCACCTAGCAGGCAGGCTAACAACCCCAATTTTACTCAACCATACGGAAGCATGCCCTATGGACAACCTATGGTATACCCTTCAGTATCTGTGGGAAGTCACCCACCTTATATACCTGCTGCTTATCCCCAATATGTCAATCAAAACTTTGTTGGAATACCCCTAATCATAACCCATACAATGCGCCTCTACATACATGCCACCTTATAAGCGCCTCTATTCGGAACCCATGGGCTCCACAACACCCTTCGTAAGGTGGATGAAGACTACCCTTTGCACGATGGGTTGAAAATGCCCGCATATTGGTACTTATGATGGAAAAGGGATCCGGATAACTTTTACACTTGTTCGAAGGGGCTATTAGAATGCGAAGTGGGTAATGCATTGCTGTCACATGTTTACATACACCCTACGAGACTACTGCAGATATGGTGGAACGGGCAAAACCGGTAGCATTGTGAATCTGGATGATCTCAAAGCCAAGTTCGGTCACATTTCATCCAAAGAAAAAGTTCACAGAACGCACCTAACGATGCACAACATCAAGCGGAAGGAGAACAAGAGCACAAGGGCTTTCATTACTAGATACACCGATGACACCTTGCGGATAATGGGCTTGCGAAGACCGGCGCATCTCGGGTTTCGTACATGGCCTACTGACGAAGCTTGGTTGAATTCCTTTCCACCGATCTTCCCGCAACCTATAAAGGATTAGTGGAAAAGGCTTACACATGGATCGAAGCAAAGAAGTGTCCACCAATGGGGCTCGGTCGAAAACAAGGAAAATCACAACAAGGCCCGAAGCATCCTTTGTGGGAAGGGTCAAGGAACAAACACAAGAGCGAGGATGAGTTACTCCATACCACAAAACATAAACCATGGCCTCACAGCTAATCTGTCCAAATCCCCAAGGGAAATACTGCTACCGAAAAGTGCGAAGGCCTTTGATCCTCCTTCTCGCTTGGCAAACAAAGGGAGGCCCGAGACACTTCAAATTTTGCTATTTCCATGATGATTATGGTCACGACACCAATCACCGCCGAGAGCTCAAAAGCAGATAGAAGAGGCCGTGAAGTCCGCCAATTGGGACATTTGGTGAAGGGCATAAAGATAGGCAAAGAAAAAGCCTCCGACACGGTTGGGAAAGATACCACACCGTCAAGCACCCATCCTCATGGTTTATAAAAAGACTCTAGTTCAAGAGAAAGGAAGCGAGAGGAAGCCTTGTGCGGAGTAGGAGATGTCACTTTCCTTCAATCACGGGAAAAGTTCTTTCAAATGACCCGTGGTCATCAAAGTCTTGATCTCCAAGCGAGTAAGCAGAGCCTACCTTGTTGCGGTAGCTCTGCGAGTTATCTCTGACGGTGTTTCCTAAAGCTCAAACCTTCAATAAAGTCAAAAGAGTAGATTCAAAGGTACCTTTAGTAGGGTTCTGGGGAACACTCATGGCCCTCGGGAGAAGTCCTCTAGAGGTTACGATTGGAGAAGGGAGGCTAAAAGAGCGAAACTCGGTTTTCACGATCGTAAGGTCGGAATCTCCTACAACTTATTGATAGGGAGAACAACAATGCGAAGATGGGCATCGTTGTCTCAACCATACATGCAGCGGTCAAATTCAAACACCTTTCGGCATTGGAGCGGTTTTCTCCGACTATAAGGTGAAGGAGCCTACAACGAGAAAGCAAGAGGGTCAAACGGGTTTGGAGGAACTTTTGAAAGATGTTCTCGATTGCGCTTAATTTGAAGAACGCATCGTGGTCAATGATCTCTACCCGATCGGACGGTAGTAATCGGAAAGCAACTTCAACCTCCTTTAAAGCGAGTTGGAAAAGATACTTCGTGCTAATGCGAGCGTCTTCGCATGGACCTATTCGACATGACGGGGTCCCGAACTCTCACCATAGATGGACGACCCTTGATCGAACAAAGCTCAATGAGTTCAAACATATTGAACCCATCAAACAAAAGCGTCGAAGCCTAGCTCACGAAAGAAATGCGGCGCATGCAAGGAAGTGGACGAACTCGTGGCGGCGGGTATACTCGAGAGGTGAAGTATCAAACTTGGGTGGCCAATCCGGTGATGGTAAAAAGCATGACGGGGATGGAGAATGTGCGTAGATTTTACCGACATTAACAAAGCTGTCAGAAGGATGTTACCTCTTCCGTAAATTGATTGGAAGGTGGAATCCCTGTCAGGGTTTCGACTAAAGTGTTTCCTAGACGCTTATAAAGGTTACCATCAGATACAAATGGCCGAAGAAGACGAAGAAAAGACAGCCTTTTTTACAGGAAAAGGCGTTTATTGCTACAAAAAGATGCCTTTTGGTTTAAAAAATGCAGGTGCCACCTACCAGCGATTGGTGGACAAAGCCTTCCACAAGCAAATAGGCAGGAATCTAGAAGCCTGTGTAGACGATATGGTCATCAAAAGTAGATCAGAGGAAGACATGCTCTCCGACATCAAGGAAACCTTCGATCAGCTTCGCGCCATTAATATGAAGTTAAATCCCAAGAAGTGTTCCTTTGGTGTGGAAGAAGGAAAATTCTTGGGACATCTGATTACCAAGCGGTATTAAAGCCAATCCTTGAAAGTCAAAGCCATCACAGTTGCGACCTCCTAAGTCCCTAAAGGAAGTGCAAAGTCTCAGCGGAAAACTAGCGACCCGAGGTTCTTGTCGAAGGGTGCAGACGGATCTTGCCGTTCTTCAAAACACTCAAAGGTGCACGGACAAAAAGCGTTCCAATAGAGCATAGATGCGAGCGACCTTTCAAAAGCTCAAGGAATTCATGGCTATTCTACCAACACTTACACCCCAATCAAAGGCTAAGTGTTGTTCATGTACATTGCGACCTCTTTTGAAAGCATCATCCGTGTTATTGGCGAAAGGGAAGAAGCAAATCCCATATACTTTGTTAGTAGAGTACTACAAGGAGTGAGCTAAATTACCCGGCATTGGAGAAGCTAATTTTGGCTTTAGTTCATCTTTGCGAGGCGCCTGAAGGTACTTTCAAGCTCACCCCATAACCGTACTTACCGACAAGCCAATTAAGCGAGATACTTTCAAAGCCGGAGAAACGGAAGGATAGCTAAATGGGCTATCGAGCTAGGAGAACATGATATTGAATACAAAGCGGGAGCTCGGTCAAAGGGCAAATATTGGCGGACTTTTAGCGAAACACCCTCAAAGCGAAACATGACACAAAGGTTGTTGAAAAGGAGCTTGCTATGACAATCGAAGGTTGGAAGCTTTATCTTGACGGAGCCTCCGGCTCAGATGGTTCCGTGCGGTCTCATGCTCGTTGATCCCAAAGGAAGGAATACACTTATGCACCGTTTGAATTCGATGCTACGAACAATGAAGCGGTACGAAGCCTTATTAGCGGGTCTCCGATTGGCCACGATATGGAAGTAGAAAACTTGGCTATTTTGTTGACTCACAACGGTGGCCAACGGATAAAAGGCTCCTACGAGGCGAGACAACTGTGATCAAGCAATTTCGGATAAGGCCAAAGAAATGCTCGAAGGGTTCACATCTTACAACATAGAGCATGTTGAAGAAACCAAAACAAGAAGGCGGATGCACTTAGCAAGCGGCATCAATGGCATTTGCTCATTTAACAAAGGAAGTTTTGGTCAAGTATTGGCGATCGGTCCATCGTTCGAAAGGAGGTGTCGGCGTTATCTTGGAGGAAGACTCGAATTGGATGACTCAATTAGAGAATATCTAATAAGTGGCATCTTTTAGGAGGATACAAAGTTGGCTCGAAGGTGCGCATCAAAGCACCACAATCTGAGATTATGGGAAGTTACTTGTCTGAAGATCTTTTCTATCCCTTGGCTCCGTTGTGTAGGGCCAAGGCAAGTCGCCAACATCATCCAAGAAGTACATGAAGGATCCTGCGGACTTCACGCAGGGCCTCGCTCTGTTGTCTCCAAAATAATGAGGGTCGGATATTATTGGCCTTGATGCCGTAGACGCAGCATCGACATCATTCGAAGCGAAGCTTGTCAAATTCACTCAAGAGTCCCAAGGCTACCAAAGCAAGATATGACTTAGTAACATCCGCATGGCCCTTGACCAATGGGGATAGATATCGAGGCCCTCTACCGGTTGCTCCGGAGGAGTAAAGTTCTTGGTCGTAGCCATTGATTACTTCAATAAATGGGTTGAGCGAAGCCTCTAGCATCCATCACGGGAAGACACATGGAAAAATTCGTGTGGGAACACATTATCTGTAGGTTCGAGTACCTCACATCCTCATTCGGATAATGGGAAGCGGTTTTCGAAGGGTATTCCCAATATTTTGCGAGGCACGAATGTCCGACAATCATTCACTTCCGTTTACCATCCTCGGGGTAACGGTCAAGTAGAGGTTACCAATGAGACATCATACAAGGAATAGAGCGAAGGTGGGATCTTGTCATCACGGTTGGGTAAATGAACTACCTCAAGTGCTCGGGCACATAGAACGCATACAAAGTCAAGTCATGGAGAAACGCCTTTTAGCTTGACATATGGCACGGAAGGCTGTCATCCTTGAGTAAGTGTTGAAGCAGAAGGGTCATGAACTTGAGTAGCGAGATATGAAGAAAGACTCCGTAGTAACTTGGACCTACTTGAAGAGCGGAGAAATAGCCTCCATTAGAGGCTATCCACAAGCAAAAGATTGAAAGGTACTATAATAAGCGAGTTAGGCCTTGACCTTCAAACCAGGTGAATATGTCCTCCGACTAAATAAGCGCAACCAAAGGCGAGTATCGAGGTGGCGGGACCTACATGGGAAGGACCCTACGTTATTAAGGAAGCGATGGCAACAGAGCCTACAAGTTGGAAACCTTGGCGAGGAGGCGTTATTGATAGAACACGGAATGGCACTACTCTTCGTAAGTTCTACGTATGAAACTTACAATGTCTAAGGACACATTTTATTTGCTTTCAATCAATGTATTTGCATTCTTCTCACTTGGGAAAGAAGCATTAATGGTGGCGTCTAGTATTCATTTCTTAAAATGATGTAATCCTCCCTACCCACTTAATGATAATAACACATTTCCCTCAAATCTCTTGTTTCGTTCAATACAACAAAGATTTGCCCACCAAGTCGCTTTATAAGTTTGAATGTCGAAGGGATGTATAAAGACTAAACAACATGTCTTGCTCATATGCATAACATCCATCTCAACTTCACATTAACTTTCCTATATGGCCTTAAGGTATTTCAAACCTTTCGCTGCCCAAAGGATCAAGATGGAGTGGGTCGCGACCCTCTGTCGTGATCAAATTATCGATTGCTAATATTCTTGGTGAAGTAACTACACACAATGAGGCTATGCATCTACCATCGCCTTAGGTTGTAAAAATATTTTACGCAAGTAAAAGTAAAAGAGAAGAATCACACATAGCAAAATTTGAGCCCTAGTGGCCGTTGTAGATTTATGACTAGTTTTACTAGTCTAAAATGAGCCATAGCCTTAAAGCATCCAACGTTATAAACTATTGTCTTAGGCCGTAGCCTACTACCAACATGCAATAAGTAAATTGTTTCATCGAGCACGAAGCACGGGCGAACCTGAGACAATTGTTTTAAGCAGGTACATACCACCACAGGGATCAAATTACAACCACATGGTTGCCTTCTTTAAACCTTGGAATGAGTGGGGTCGGTGAGCACGGAGATGGAACACAGGGTGACGGAGTCCTCTTGGAGGAGAAGGAGGTGAACTTTCCTTGGCTTCTTGCCTAGCGGATCCTCAATCGAGGTGATGGGTCCTTCGTCACATCGCAGGAAAGGAACTCTAAAGCGGTTAAATGATTACCGCATCATCATATTCTTTTCATGAGTTGCCGCACACGGAATTTTCTCGGCTCTTGGTTCCCGTCTTCACCACCTCCTCCAAAGTGGTACACTTGCCATGGAAAATGGCAGCATTCACCACATTCCCAATAGCAATCCCCACATCATCGCTATGGTAAAGTTCCATAGCAATGTAGGGGATCACTTTGGTTACCAGGTCCGCCATGTCCTTATTCAGCATCTTCAGACGGAGGTTTAAGCCATCTACCTTTTCTCGGAGCTTGATCTCTTGGGCCAGCAACTTTGACCTCTCCTGTTCGAGACCTCCACATTTGGATGAAAGAACAGATATCTGTTCTTTGTAACCAACAACCATAGAGTTTTCGACAGTTAACATGTTGCACTCAGCCTCACTCGTTGCCAATTGACCTTTGAGCTTTTCATTCTCAGCTCTAAGATCTTGAACCAAGGGATTCTTATCAAAATCCTCCAATGCCTCCTCACACTTCTTCTCCAAGTCTGCATACTTTTGATCTCTAACCTTCTCCCCCTTCAGCATAACATCCATTTCTTCTCGAGCTTTGGTGACAGCACGGAGCAATTCCCTTGTCCTAGCATTGAGTTGATTGTCAAGCATGCCCTGGCGAACATAGCTTTTATCATGAAGATCACAAAGCCTCTCTATAGACATGTTATTCATCACCTCCTTCCACTTGGAGGATCACATAGCTCATAAGTTGGTGACAAGCTTGGGAGAAGGAAGCTCCTTCGTGTCGTGAAGTCCTATAACAAAAGTAAATTTCATTAATATATGATCTTGGGTATTTAATTTTATTTAACGGTAAGAAGTTTACCATGGAAGTCATCACCGTTGGGCCCTCGATGGTGGAAATACCACACCTTACCCCGAGCACTCTTTCACGGGTAGTTCGAGAGGAGGAGTAGGCGAGCGACTTTCTCTTTGAATCGATTTCATAGCCTTGGCACTAGCACCTTTCACGCTTGAACCTCTCACCTATGCTGGGAGGGTCCTCGATGGCCAACGGTTGATCGGAGGCTGGTTCGTCTGAGTCGACAATATTCTCCACTAGGCGATCTTCTACATCTATGGGTTTCTTTGGTGGAGGAGAGAAGATACAGCTCGGCGGGATGAGCTTCCACCTCGTCTTTGTTTATAGACACCGACGGGAGCCCACGCCATAGCTTGTTTCTTGGGGATTCTTTGGAAGAAAACTAACCTCTTTGGCACCTCCACCACGACAAAGTTCTGAATGACATCTCTGCAAAAAGCGGATAAGATAAATATCGGCAAGATAAGTTTTGTTTCTTATGTTAATTTAAAAATACATACTTTCTCCATCACAAATTATCTCGGTACCAACGGAGACCCTTCCCATCTCTCAAACAATGCCGACCATGAGCAGGATTGGCTCGGGAAAGGTCCGGCGGTCGGTGGATAACGAGCCAACGCAGATCTGTGGGTTTCTTCTCACGGTATAAGGCAATGGATCGATGAACCTTTTCTCATCATATTGAAAGTGCGGGTTTAGCAATGCGAGTATCCGGGAGGGATAATGGTGGTCGAATATAAAAGAACTTGCCTTTCCGGTTCCTTATGTTCGTAAAGGCCTATCTATCAATATGGGCACATCCTTTCACCCTTTTGGCCAAGGTTAACCAATCTCCTCCGGATATAGATTTAAAACCCCTAAGCACGATCAAGGATGGTTCAAACCCATAGGCTTTACACATCACAATGTATGTTGTCGACTTGGCTAGGCCAAAAGGTTGAACCTAGAAATGTACCTCATAATATCGGAGGAATTCTAAAATTAAGGGATGCGGTGGTATCCTAAGATTGGAAGTGGTGAAAGCATGGATATACAAGCCTACATGATTTTCGGGGCATCGAATATCCCTTGATCTTTACTTGGTAGCATTACTTTGTGTTCTTTTGGAATGGGATAATCGGTGAGGAACGCTTTAAGCTCCTCCACGGTTAATGTGCAACCTTGTTGTTTTATCACAAATATTTTGTTGGTTGACATGACACCTTCTACAAAACACAAAATATTTGAAATCTGAGAAGATGAAGGGCGTTTTACCTTGTTTGGTGGGAGGCTTGATCGAAAGGAATTTTAGTAGGTGAAAACTTTGGGCGAGAGTTATTTTGTTAGGGTTATTATTTTTGCAATTTATATACCCTACAAGATGAAGATCTCGGTCCTACACGTGTAACTAATTATCATCTTACCACCGGATTTCAAAACTATTTCAAATTTTGAAAAGACGTTCTCTTTTACCGAGGAAAAGGGGTGGTTAGGATAATTAGTTGCATTAATTACGGTCAATATTAGCGAGACTTTCTATCTTCGTTCGTTCTTGTGACGAAGGGGACGTTTCGTTTTTATTTATGAGTCGTAAGCAATATTTCTCGTTCGTACATATCACTTTCGACTGGGGGGCTTGATGACGTACCCTCCGATCAGGTCGAAGGACCCCCCTTCGGCCTCAGTCGAAATTGCATTACGAAGACCCAAGTCTTTCTTTATAAGTCATTGGTGGCGTAAAACCATTCATCATTGACATGGTTACCAGTTGGGAATTCGCCGACCGAAGGCCTATGCCCTTGGTGTCTTCTCTTGAAGATGCCAAGACAAACAAGAACCTTGACTTGGTCTTCCCCACGTTCCACTATGTCCTTAGCTTCCCGCCAAGTCCAAGATAGTGGGGATGAAGCCTTAGCGGTTACCATAAATCGGGGGCGCCCCATGATCTCCTAAACATGTGCTAACACTCCCAAGCTATTTTCATCACCTATAAATAGATTGGACGAGTCATTCAATGGTATGTTCACTCAACACGGTCTTTCACATACATCATATTATCCATAACTCATATCACATACTTATTCACACGCGGAGGTGATTCGCGAGGCCCAACCCTGCGCAATCACTTAACGAAGTGTCTACTATTTCTTATTGCAGATTGACTACAAGTTTGGCGCAAGCACATCACCCTTATACCCTTCGATCACCATCGAAGGCACAGTCGTCTTTAATTATTGTACAATCAGGTCTTGGCGTAACTCGATGTTTCTTTGGGGTTTGGATTTGAGAGGCCACCGGTATGTAACTCAAGATTGCACCACACCACCGATCAATATCACTCCATCTTTGAAAAGCAGGTTTCCTTAGACATCAATATGGAACAACCCTCTTCGTGCTTCTCAATCACTAGATAGTTCACAAATTGCACACCTTCAGCAGACTCCTGTTGCATTCTAATCCATGCACTTTGATTTCGAGTTGGAACTCAACTCTCTTCCTTTTGCGGAGGATGATTGTGGTTGAGATCCTTGAGGTGCGATTAAATGGGTGAATTCCCAGCCAATGGACAATCCTCGATCTTTCATATCTTTTATTGAGCATTTTCATCGTGTCCTTAACCACCGCATTTTCTTCTTTTCAATAATTGGACCAAGTTCATCGAGTTGATGATCCCAAGTCGGTGAATTTGAGAGGATCATGAACTTGAAGTGCCTTTTATCATCCCTCTCAGACGTTCATGGCGGAGGTTTGGTATTAGGATGATTCGACATCTGTGATCTTTTCGTGAAGCCTTGACTTGTCATTGTCCAGCTTGTAATCCTCAATTACGCTTTGCCCGAGAGCTTGATTTCTTCTTCTTTTCTTCCAACTGCTTTCTCATTGCGGTCATCCGAGCAACTGAGCTTCCTTGAACTTTTGTCCTACCGACCCTTTTGGAGCTTGCTTGCATCTAATCCCATGTTTTCGACTTCTTGGCGACTACCTTTGCGGTGCTTCTCATTCTTTTCTCTTCCTCGCCTAGTTTCAATCTTCTTTCTTCTTTAGCAAGATGTTTACTTATTTGTTGTGGTGTCAGCGGTATTTAGTGTCGCCGATTTTATAGGGAATCTTCTCGTGCTCGAAGTTGCCATTTTGCCTTTTCCTTTGTCTGGCACGATGAAGATGAAGTTGCTACCGGGGTGGTGGTGTTGTTGTTATTGGAGTGATTCTTGTCGGTGTTGTTGTTGTTGATGTTGTTGGTGGGATTGATGAGATAGGTGTTCTTTGAGGCCGGTGGGGATGATGAGATTTGAGCCACTGATGATGATAGTGTTGGCTCCCCCTCGGTGTGAGAAGGAGGTTCTTGACAATATTCTCCCCTCAATTTAGGCTTTGGAGCTTGATGAGGCAAGAGTTGGAGTTGGTCTTTGAGGGGACTGACGGCTTGACCTTGAAGGCCTGATAAATTTCGAGATCATAGTCTTGATGTCTCAAGTGTCGATTGAATACCGGTGACTTTAGTTTCCAAATTAGCCCGAGAAACTTCTGGTGTCATTCTGGGCCCAACATTCCGTGCCGTAGATGAGGATGCCCGAGCCAAAGTAGCCACTGCGTATTCAAAGAGTCCAATGTAGTTTGAAGAGACTGGATCGAGGATTGAAGACCTCAAGATTTGCAAACTTGAGCATATTGAGCGGTTCGGTGAGGTTTGAGGATTGTTTCAAGTGCTCCTCAAGCCTCCAAAGACTTTAGATTTGAGTCTTTGGGTCTTTTGACAAACTCCCCGATTTCATCTATCGTGGTACCTACACCTCAAGATGCCGAGGAATTTAGCCATGTTTTCATCCATCGGTGAATGTTGTCATACATCGATCCTCGTGCTCATGAACATTTTCATCAAAGCCATGTACCTCACCTTTAGATCAAGATAACTCGCGGTGACCTCGGTGTGTTGTTCCACAATCGGTGACCCCGAATATAACCTTCTTGAAGCTTTGGTGATCCACCGAACTAGTTGTCTTTCGGTGAGTGGGAGAACATTATCAAATCTTTCAAATTCATTAGTGGAGGAAGAGGAGTCATCATTGTCGCTTGACTAGTGATTCAAGATGCTCTCGTGGATCAGCCGAGGCTCTTGTTAAACTTGAACCTTAGCGTCCATTTCTTCTCCGGTGATAAGATTTCATCATCGGCCTCAAAGAAGCTCATCTTGAAAATAATATCCGGTGACATCGACCTTGATTAACGGGGTTGGTGATGGGTTCCATATCGATGGGTGGTATGTTTCCTACGAGTCTTTGTCCCGTTGACCCCTCGGACTTTGGTGGGCGTTTCCAGATGCCCTCATTGGAGTCGAGGATTGGTTATGGGTTCCGATCGGTGGGTTGTTCCTTTCTCTCCGAGTCTTTGTCCCCAGTGACCCCGAGACACTGGTGGGTGTTTTCAAGTGCCTTTAGCGAGTCGGTGATAGTTGTATCCTGTCGGTGGTTGTTTGATTCCTCCGAGTCTTTGGGATCGTCGGTGTGCCCTCGGACAAAGGCTTGGATTTGCTAATGTCATCACTTTGGGCATTGCGGAAGGCGCTCCCCTACCAATGGGTTGTATGTTTCCTCCGGATCTTGGGGAGTAGTAGGTGTGACCAAGGGCATTGATCGTGATGTATCGGTGTCCTTCGTTGTCCTTTGGGGTGGTTGTTGCACTCGTCGGTGGGTGTCTTTTGGTCTCGGGCTTTTGTGCCTCTTAGGTTGTGCTCTCAAGCCTCGGGGCCCGAGACTTTGGTTTAGTCTTAGTCCCATCGAGACTTCCCTTTTTCTTTTAGAGCGGGGTTTGAGACATCGATCCACTTTGATTGTTTGACAATCATGTGGGCGTCAATTCAATGGGAGTGACAAGGGATGGGTCCTTTGAAAATTTGATGGGCTCGGGATGCGGTAAATTTCCAAATTTTCATCCCGAGTATAATTTGAACCTAGTAACGATTGCAAGCATGTGAGACAAACCTAGGATACGAAAGCGTGCCGTCCTAGTTTTGCTCTATAGCCGTCACGAGATCACCGTAAATGATCTCCCTATGTCGACGGTGACCCCATTCATCATAAGATGCCATCATCAACCGAATAGAGTTAACTTGTTCGGTGGATGAGTGGTTCCCCCGAGGACCCGAATCACAAAAGTGAAGAGGATCCTCCAAGCCACGGGAATGAGCTTTTAGTGGACGGGGTCTTGTCCAAAAAGTTGGATCTAAAACGATTTGTTTTAACCCATCCTTCACTGTGGAGGGTTCGGGATGGGCGACATAAGCACCTTTGTTATAATCTAACCTGTTGAAGTGCAAATCATTTTGTAATCCAGGTGTATTGTTTCCCCATTTAGACTAAACTCGATGAGATACTCACGAGAGGTCTAAGGTTATTCTCATTAGTATAAGGTGTCGGGTCAAAGGCTCTGTTGTAGCCCAAAACTCCACGAGGTAGTTTGGGTACACTCTTGAGGACATTTACAAAGGCCGTTTGAGTGGGCGATTGAATAAAAATTTATAATGTCTTTATAGGTTGGGACATTTTCGTGATATTCAAAATTTCCTATGACATTATTTGTTTTAAATTCAACGTTAGTAAGATCCCCTACCCATCGAGAAGCAAGCGGAGAGATTGTGTTCTAGCCATTTCCATTAACGAAGATTTTAGGATTTAAAAATGTTTTGACTAGAACAATCAAAGTATTTGGATCTCTTCAAGTTTGAGATGAAAAACTTTGTAAATTTTTTTTACAAGGAGGGTTTTCAAAGGAGGTTTAAAGATATTGAGAACACACAAATATTTCGGATTTGAGAAAGAATTTTGTGAGTTTAGTTGCGTAAAATAATTTGTGTGTGTTTGTTTGTGTTGGAAGAGGTATTTATAGAGTGATAAGAGGGTGTTTTGTGCACAAATGGGAATATTAGGAGTCGGTTTTGTAAGACGCTTGAATTTCCACATTTAATGCTACCACCCATTACCCGCAAAGAAAATCCCATTTTCAAGGGAGCGATTGCGAGGCTGCGATAAAGTGCACTTTGCGAGATAAAATATCAATTTGATACTTTTGTGAGAGGCATTAAATGCCAAGTGGGATGACAGAAGACAAAGAGACATATATTCTTTTATTAAATTGGCATAGTTACCAACTTAGGACATTTAAGTAAGCGATACTTGGATCATTTAGTTACTCATTCAATGCTCTTTGTCAAGTGTCGGGGACCCCGAATGAGTCTTACTTATTCGGTGAGAGGTTAATTTTGGATGTTCGTGGAGAATGAACCATTTCGGATAACTCACCGAGATTGGTTTTCGATACTTGGCTTTCAATGTCAAGCATTCCTAGTTCAAATTTTCGGTCTCACGAAGGTAGGTTCATCCAAAGGTTTGGTGAAGATATCACCATTGATATTCAAGAGGATGAAATGTAGTTCAATATCTCCTTTCATTATGTGATCCCACGATGAAGTGATATCGATATCAATGTGTTTGGTTCTTTGGTGGAGGACGGGGTTGTTAGAGATTGCAATAGCACTAGTGTTATCACGAAGATGGGCACCATTTTGTAATGGATGTCATAGTCACCGAGTTGACTTTTCATCCATAATACATTGGCACAACATCCTGCTGCAGACTACATATTGACGGTGAGGACATAGCCACCGATTGTTGCTTCTTTGCACTCCAACAAACCGGTTTCCTCCAAGAAATTGACAAAACCCCGAGGTACTTTTTCTGTCCATGTTGCACCAAAGATAATCGTAATCGAGTAACCCGAGATCAAACCCCGAGCATTTTGGATAATAGAGTCAAGGTTTGGGGTTCCTTCGTGTACCGAGTATTCTTTTGGCTGCGGTGAGGTGAGATTCTTTGGGATTGACCGATATCTTGCTATTAAGCAGATCGAAAATTGTATGTCCGGTCTAGTAGCGGTTAGATACATCGGTGAGCCAACAATCCCTCCGAAATGGGTTTGATTGATCGATTTTCCGGTGAGATCGGGTCCAAGGTTGTTAGGTGGGACCATTGGTGTCTTCACCGAGGCACGTCGGATATCTCATATTTCTTCAAGAGATTTCGTGTATTTCTCTTGACCGATGGATATTCCTTTATCGGTTTGCACGATTTGTAGTCCAAGAAAGTATGTAAGTTCCCCATCATGCTCATTTCAAACTTCTTTGTCATTAGTTTTCAAACTGCTTGCAAAGTTTGTAGTTTGTTGAGCCAAAGATGATATCATCAACATACACTGGACTAGTATCACATCTGTTGGGTTCTATAGACAAACGATGTGTTGTCTATCTTTCCTCGACAAACTTGTTTTGTATCGTGAAGGCCGAGAGTTTCATACCATGCCCGGGAGCTTGTTTGAGTCCATAAAGGGCTTTGTCAAGCTTGCATACATAGTCGAAATTCACTACTCTCAAAGCCCTGAGGTTCTTGGAACATACACATCTTCCTTGAGATCACCATTTAAGAATGCACTTTTAACATCCATTTGGTAGACCTCAAGTTCATGTATGTTGCATATGCAAGGAAGATCCCGATGGCTTCCATTCTGCAACAGAGCAAATGTCTCATCATAGTCAATGTTTCTTGTTGATCAGAACCTTTGGCTACCGCCCGCTTTGTTTTTAATGATGATGGCTTTTCATCGCTTTTGTTTCGAAAACCCACTTCATTCCTATGACTACTACATCCCGAGGACATTTGATCAAGGTCATGACCTTGTTTTTATCAAACATTGCAGTTCTTCTTGCATAGCCCGAACCCGGCTTGGGTATTTTAGAGCCTCTCAGTGACACTTTTGGGTTCTATATCCGATAGGTAATCAAGATAGAGACATTCATTGGTCAAGTCTGCAGCTAGACTAGCGACCATGCTTCTAGTGAGCATGCCTCGGTGGGTTCACCAATGATGTTTACAAGCTCAATATCCCGAGTTCTTGTCCACTTACTTTGTGGTCCGGGATCCGAGCTTGATGATGTCACGGGTGTTCGAGATGTGAGTTCGGTGCAAGAGTCACGTAATCAATTAGATCATATGTAGAGATGTCTAGTTGTGTCGAGGTTCATGAGTTGCGTGTTCACGATTGTTTGGATCTGTTCCTTATCCCGGGACCGATTGATTATCAATGAACCCACCGATAGTTGGTTGGGGTAGGTTGTGAGGTAAGACATAATATGAGATGTCAAGATCGCCTTGATATGAGGAATTGAATTGGTGTTGTACTCATCGGGAGGATATCTTGATGAGTTATCAATTCCTATTTCCTCCACCGAGGTGTTGGTGAACCGATGCTTTCAAAGACTTTCATCAAAGGTGACATGAAAGGTTTCCTCAACTTGTTGTCTCCTTGTGTTAAAACCTCGAAGGCTTTGGAGATCGTGAGTAGCCTAAGAAGTATCCATCATCGCCTTTTGCATCAAACTTGCCTAGATGATCTTTGTGGTTATGAATGAACATGTGACATCCAAATACATGAAAATAGTGATGTCGTGAAGTCTACCTTTGAAGATCTCATATGGGGTTTTATTATGTCTTTGACAATGATTGACCTGTTTGAGTGTAACAGAAGTTTTGATCGCTTCACCCGTAAATGCTTTGAGAGGTGAGCCATTTAACATAGTTCTAGCAATTTCAATGAGAGTTCTGTTTTCCTTTCTCGCAACCCCATTTTGTTTAGGGGTATATGGAGATGAGAAATTTTAAGAAATTCCTTTTCCATCACGTAAACTCTCAAGTTCTTGATTTCGAACTCGGGCCCATTGTCGATTCGATTTGTTTAATCAGTAATGTCATTACGGTTTTCTATCTTCCCGATGAATGACATTATTGTATCACCGCCCGACTCTTTTGGAAAGAAAGTATACCTGTGTGTATCTTAAGAACTCATCAACAATGACAAGTGTATACTTTCATGTTGGATTGATCCGGGACTGACAGTCCAAAGAGATCCATGTGCAGGAGGTGAAGGCGCTTTGAAGGAGAAATTTTGTTTGGTTTGGAATGATGCTTTGTGGTGTTTACCTTTTTCACAGGCAAGAGCATGGTTTGTCTTTACAAAACCATGATGGTAAGCCAAGGTCCTTGTTTTGTTTTGCCAAGTTGTTGAGGTTTTGAAGTTTAGTGTGAGAGTCTCTTATGCCACGCCCAATTGATAGTTTCAGTGGCTTTAGCAAAGAGACACGCTCCATCTTGGGAGAGTGTTGACATGTCTAGCACATAAACATCATCTCTCCTAGAGCTATCAACACAACTTCCTTGTTGGCATTGAAAATGGTACCTTGTTTATCATTGAATTGTACAATGTATTTAGCATCACATAGTTGATGATAACGATGAGATTGTATTTGAGACCATTGACATAGGCTATTCTAGAAAACTATTCCATTGCGGTTCATCGAACCATAACCTTCATTGGGACATGATGAGTTATCACCAAATACTACCTTGGGCCTGGTTCCTTTACATACTTGTGCGGATATTCCTTCACACCAATCATGCTTCTTGAGCATCCACCGCCTAGATGCCAAATAGGCTCCCGGCATGTCTCTCGCACAAGTAGTAAACCGAATTAGTTTTCTTCGTGACCCACTTACTAGTGGGCTTGGATCTCAAGGTCTCTTTGAAATTTGCAATTGACTCATGGTCGTGAGTTGTGTGCATAGTGCTACCACGGGTTTTGCATTTAGAGGTCGAGGATGACTCGGTGACTGGGTTGTTTGGAATTTCTCCTTGCATGAATGACACCGTCATGTTGGGATGTCTCATAAGCTAGATTACCGCATATATCACAAAGATGTATTCATGAGACAATCATCCCGATGATGATCATTAAACCCACAATGAGGAACGGAGGAAAAGGTTTTGCTCTATTCTTTGGAGCACTTTGGAGGATGAAGCATCTTGATGACCAACTTTGGTATAGTTTGCTTGACCGACATCTGTAGATGGTCTCAGCCTGTGATCATCCTTTTGCGATCATGCAAAAAGGATTCTATAGCGATTGTCATGGTATGGTGGTGTAAAGACACGACTCACACTTTTGTTTTTAGAGGTTGACTTAGACTTTGAGGAACCGGAGGAAGTCGACTTTGTTTCCTTGATTGGTTCAGTGGACCTTTCAATGGATTCCATTTTTTCAAGAAGCTTCCTCACAAGTTCGATCGATTCTTGAATTTGGTCGACTTCATGGGGACAGAGGATGTTGAAGTCTCGGTGGGAGTAGACTCTTGTTGTATTAGTTTTGCTTGTCTTGTAGGATGGTTCTACCAAGTCCGAACTTTCCTTTGGTGAGGAGGATTAAATTTTAGAGGAGTAAGCTCGTAGCTTGATCAAGACCTCAAGAGGTTTCGTGGGTGGAAGCGGTGTTTGATTCGCCTGAGACTCGGAGATGTGTTCAAGACCACGGGTCATCTCGAAGTCCTAGCATGCTCTTAAGAGCTTGGCTCGTGCTCAAGAATCCTTCCGTAATCGAAATTTGAAGCTTACTCGGGATTAACCCGCTCAATCCAATCACTAGAATTTGAGTTGTCAACATGTTGGTAATCATACCACCGCACACAAATGGTTTTGAACTTTGGTCTTTGTTGCAAGAGTCGTGAGATGATCTTCACCTATGACTCTCTTTTGCTACTGGGGCACCCACAACATCAAAGACCCAGGATTCTTAGCAATTCAACTATCAAGAATATCTTGTTCCTTTTAAGTTCATCTTGAAGAGCCCGATTTCTCTTAACTAGTTCGGTGTTTTGAATTTGCAAGGTGTGACCTCAAGCTTGGCTTGTTTTAAAATAAGCAGCCTCATCTCTACACTTGTTTAATTCAAAACTTAGCTTGTTGTATTTTGAAAAGAGATTTAATCTTTGCTCTTCTACGAACTTAAGGTCAACATTAAGATAATTCATATAAGATCGCCAATCGTAGTCATCATCCATAGATAGTAAGATGTTTACCTTCTTCATAGTGATGTTGACCCATTCCCCTGCTTCTCGCATGATTCTTTCCAATCGCTAACTTGTCCTCTTCGAGAGGGCCATCAGCAACCGACATGCACCATTTCATCATCTCGATGACACGGCTCTTCATCCCATCAAGGTCTCAAGAACAAGACCTTTGTTTTACCCGCATGATTGAACACTTTTGTTGTTTCGAGGACTGGCCTCGAGCAATGCAAGCTTAGCTTTGACTTTCTTATACTTAGCTTCAAAATCAACAGTTTTGTTTTGATCGCTTTTGTTTTGAAAATATTGATGAGACCGATAGATTTTGGTTGAAATTTGCTAAAGCCCCGAGGACCGATTTGACCACGATGGTTTATAAGAGGTTCGAAATTGTTTTGAAAACGGTCTTTTGCAAATGACCTCTTTTGTGACACTTAAAGCATTCAAGGTCCTCATTTGCTGGCATTGAAAACCTTTGTTTCTTTTATAAACCTTGAGAGTTAGCAAGGAGTGCCCTTTCCCGAAATTCAAAGGTTCAGTCATTTAGGTACTCCTCACTTGATCTCTCATCGTGCTCATCATCGAATTTTCCTTAAAATCTTGAACAACATTGTTATAATAGAAAGCGATTGATATTGGTGATGAGGTGGTGGTGGGGACTTTTGACTTCCCGAGACTTCTTTAAGTCGAGGGTATCGTCTGCTGATGAGATTTTCCTTATAGACAAATTTCCCATAAATTTCGTGAAGCTCAAGATTTTGGATATGATTAGCATTCCTAAGTCCCCGAGAGAAATTCAACCACTCTCGTGGAGACTCTGACAAAACCAACATTGATTTCATGTTTGGACAACTTAACACCATCATTTGACAATTCATTTAAAAGAGTTTTGTACCGTGTAAGTTCGAGAGAGAGTTTCGAGTCCTTAGCCCGAAGGTGTTATACTCAAGTTTCGTGTCCATTATCCTGCTTTCCTTGGTATCGATGGTCCTTCATGACTATGAACTAGGTCATCCAGTTTGCTTAGTTGTACTACAACTTATAACGAGACTCCATAATATCGCCGGGAAGACAAGATATTAAGATACTTTTGAGTCTTTGGTCTGGTTGACCACTCTCCTTTCATCCTGGTCCACCGAGCTTGTGTTTGGGCAATCCTTCAGTCTTTGGGACAAATGGACCTTCATTTATACACTTGATATAATAAGGTTTCATCCTAATCAAATAGCAAAGCATTCGCTTTTTCCATTTGTTGAATTTGCCAACTTCAAGTCTAGGGCAACAAATTGAATAAGCTCCACCCTTTTATCGACTAGTTGGGGTACATCAATTTCAACCATTTAGGATCCTAATTTAAAACTTTTAGAGGCCTAAAAAGAGTTTTATAATTAGCCTTGCTCGATACCACTTGTTGTTCCCGCTCACTATCGCTTAAAGCAGTTTAAGTATATAAAACAAGTTAATAGTGAACTATGGTGAAATTAACATAAGAAAACACACTAAGTAATTTTCAACATCATATTCTTATTAGAAATAAATCAACAAAGAATCGTTACCCAAGTACATGAATAGTACTTGGGATTGAAATGACAAAGTTGGGTGACTCCTCTCTAAGCTCGTGCTAAGTCCGAGCACAACTCTTAGAGCTCAACGAGCTATCTCAGAACTAAGTTGTATTTGGAGGAGTGAAAAGATGGCTGCGTGTGTGTGTTTTACAATTCACAAGCTTAACCTTTCACTCCATCTCTTATGCTATTTATACATGTATGATATTTGACTCTTTCCTAAGTGACAACCGACATCATACGTAAGACAAAATATGATGTATTTTGTCTCTGCTTACAAAGACTATTCTAGGTAAGAGACAAGACTACTTTCCTAAGTTCGGTGATGACACCGAGCCTCGATCTTTGCCATTAAGGAAAGTTGACTTTGGTTGATAAGGACTTCGCCTTATCTCGATTCTAACCTTTCCCGCCTTGTCCCGCTCTTTCTTGATCTTTACATTCTTGATCTTCTACTGGTTTGTCTTGATGTAAGTAGTTGGAGAGAGTCTTAGGGATTCGGTGAGTTATTGTCATCGCCACCGAATCCATCATCTTCTTCTCGACTCGCCTTCACCCTTTAAGTTCCGCCTCATCGAGTGGAGAGACTTCTTCTTCGCCTCATACTGAGTATCCCGAAGATGACTCACTGAGAGGCTATGCACTCAGTGACTTGATTAGTGTTTAACGAACTAAATACTTAGGCTATTTTTTTATTCAAATCCTAGATTAAGGGGTTTGGGTATTTATTGAACCCAACAGTTATTAACTAACAAACTAACATGTTCGGCCCTTAGGCTTTGCGTTTATTACATATTATATACTAACTGATTTATCTGATTTTGTCATTAACTTCCAATAACATTCACCCCTTTAACTCGAGGAAGATTTGCCCTGCCTTTGTGTGAAATTCAATGACCATGGCCTATCTTTTGATGAATCTGGTGTCTTTTTTCTGAAGTTTTTTTAGTAAGAAACTGTAAATAGATAGAAAATAAACATTTTTAACTAATTTTGAAAGGATACATTTTATTTCAAAATCAAAAAATCACTTTTTTTTTCCCTTAAGTGATACTCGAGAACATAATTTTTCTTTATTTTCTTTCATTTCTTTATTAAGTGATACTCGAAAACACATTAAAAAACTAATTTCTACCACTGTTAAACATAAATTAATTAAATCTTGAGTTTACAACCAACCTTCCAACAAATGCCACTAACCTGTTGCAGCGCGTCCATTTTGTTAACCTCATGTCTCCCATGGTTGGGTCGACTGTCATTACCATTGACTCTTTTGACACAACCTAAAACCTTTTGCCTTTGAAGCTGACAATTTGGGAAAGGTGGAGTTTTTGGTTCTATAAGTTTATGAATTTCCTCTCGATATATGTTGAGCTCAGAAGATGGCTATGGCTATTTTTAGTAGGAAGTCGGACACAAAAACCCAACGCACACAAAACTATAGCAACAATGATGACTTACAAGAAAACTAATAACACTATATTTAAACTCTATCCAGTATTCACTGATTGATAAATGGAATCAAGCTACAATAACCCCTCAAAACTGCTCTTCTAGTGACGTTTGAGAGCCGCAAGCGGAAAAAAGATGAAAATAGACCTAAGCATAGTAAACCGTGAACCGGACTGAACCAAACCAACCAACCAAAACGGCCCAACCATATTTTGATCCGGTCTTTAGTCCACCCTTTTCATCACATTCGGTCTTCGTCACAATTTTACACAAAACTAGCTAATATGCTTAGTTAGACAGGATGGACCGACAAGCCGGACATACCAATGAACCAGACCGACAAAGCCAGACGAAACACATTTTGCTCTGGTCTAGTATTTGTTGGTCCAGTCTGGTTTTTGGACCATGCCCGGCCCTAGATTAAAGCATACATATAGCTATTACAGACACCAGAGTTTAGACCAACATCTAAGTCAATGTTACAAGTCTCCAACCCCACAATAACAGACAAAACTATTTAACTCGCAAGTCTAGCAAAATGTCGATAAAAAGAAATAAACATTTGCTACCGACTCTCACTTACCAGACACACAAACAAGCATATAATGAATATTGGCGTCCGAAGACGCTTCTCAAACCAGTTTTTCAAATAAGCAAATTATCCATACAGCTTAACAGGATCCAAAACAGATAGTCGTTAACGGTATATAGAAAACGAAAATTACAACTGACATTATTGTCTTGCCAAGACCTATAGATGAGAAAACCTTGACCTCATAGCCCACACTTATTGCTGTGCACATTGTACCCTCTGTGCACCACCACCGTGCATCTCATCGTCTTCATCGTAAGCTTCTTGTTGAGCTTGTTGCTGTTTCCTTCTCATCTCCTCTTCGATGTTGACATCATGCAGAGTTGTCTCCTCACATTCGTCCAACTCCATGTCTGTCATCTGCATCGAAGGCCTGGGTGGTAGCACTGCTTCCAAAGCCTTGCACTGCTCTGGGGACAAGGATTCCGGGAACTCCACAGTGAAGTGTATGTACAACTTACCCCTCATAAATGGTCTCTGGTACATCGGCATACCCTCATCATTTATTGCCTTGAATTGATCTACAAAACAATAAAAGGAAAAGAATCAGCAAAATGTCGATAAAAAGAAATATTGCAATGTAAACAGATAAAAGGAAAAGGATCACACAAAACCAAACCATGCAAAACAAATATTGCAATGTAAACAGATAACACGATAGCATAGGAGAGAAAGCTGAGATAATTACCAGGCTTGACAACCTCCCCAGGTTGCGATTTGATGAGAAGCTGCCTATTATCTAAATGGGTCAAGATAAACTGGAACCCGCAAAGCGCCTCAGTTAAGCTCAGTGTGTGCTCAACAAAAATGTCATCACCCTTTCGCTTGAATTTAGGGTGCTCCTTTTGTTGCAAGACAAAAACAATATCTCCGGTAACCGTGTCCGGCTGCAAAACACAGTTCGAGTCAAATAACAGTACAACACTATAAATGAAAACAATTAGCAAAAGATGTTCAGCTTACAGCTTCATCAGCCTCGCCAGGGAATGTAATTTTCTGCCCATTCTGCATGCCCTTCTCGACATGGACCTCAAGAACCTTCTTTTCTTGCACCACTTTCTCACCCTTGCACTGTGTGCACCGATCCTTGTCATTGATGGTTTCTCCAGTACCCTTGCACTCGTTACAAGGATGTTGCATCTGCTGAATCATAGATGGGCCAAGATGCCTGATTGACACTTTCATTCCAGAACCTTGACAACCGGCACATTTCATTGAAGCACCCGACTTCGACCCCTTTCTGCAAAATTGTCAAATTTGGAGTTAGGTTACAAAACAGACCTGACACAAGTAGCAGGTGTATAGTAAACAGAGTCAGCTCTTACCCCTTACACTTGGAGCAGAGTACGCTACGTGAAAGAGAAAGCTTCTTGGAGGTTCCATTGTAAAGATCCTCGAGAGACACTTTGAGAGGATGGACAACATCTTCTCCCCTACGTTGTCTTCGTCCCCTGCTACTACCACCGCCAAAAGGACTACCGCCACCGCCGAAGAAAGATTGGAAGATGTCAAATGGATCATGACCACCACCTCCACCGCCCATTCCTTCCTTCAAGGCATCCTCACCATATTGATCATAAATCTCACGCTTCTCTGGGTCACTAAGCACCTCATATGCTTGGGCAAGCTCTTTAAACTGAAACAACAAATGTAAAGATGTTAACATCCAAATAATTAAAAATTATAAATTTAATACACCAGGGCCACAATAGAACAAGTCTATTTTCTAAGAACCTGCCACATATAAAAGTATAAAAGTCTTGATTGCAAAATCTAAGCATGTAGGTAAAATTAGCATCCACGAATTACACATGGTTCAGGCCTCTAATCAACAAAATCCAAAAAGTTGCTCTAAACCAACTAGGTATCTGTAGTCTACTAATTTATCATTATGCATTAAGCTAAGTAAAAATGCGAATATACAAAAACCCACAACTAAGCTGGCCAATTCATTACTCCTAGGCCACAAAATATAAACATCACATAACTCTATTTTGTTATCCGCACTACATTAAAAAAAAACAGCTCCCTCGAATTCAAAATCATAAAAGAACGCCTCATTCAAAGCATCAAACTTTCAACATAATGTGTATAATCTATTAATTCCTAAAGCTGAAACTTCCAATTATAATCTCTCTTAAGTACAGAATACACGATAAGCTAGAAGACCTAAGTTGACAAATAATTATAGCCTGCTTAAGCATAATTACACTACTTCTAATAACGATTCAATAGTGTATTAAAATTCGATCCAAGATTAAACATCTATAAAACTATATTGTGTCACTTATTCTATAAATCCAAATCGATTTAATTTTAATCAAGTAAGCTAATTTACATCTAATTACCAATCAAATCAACAATCTTTAACCAAAATCAAATCCAATTACAATAAAACAAACAAATCAGGCTTAAAAAAAATTACCTTTTCAGGATCTCCACCTTTATCAGGATGATTCTTGATAGCAGCTTTACGATAAGCCTTCTTTAACTCATCTGCAGAAGCGCTCTGTGGGACCCCCAAAACCTCATAGTATTTTGTGTTATCACTCTTCTTGGGTGCTCTTCCAAACATCTTCTTTTCTTATTCTAATTCTTATTCTTCGATCTTCAATTATTCAATTACAAATCTATAAAAATCATCAAAATCAATATCAGATCTAATATATTATTACACATAGTGAAAAACACATCGTTAATTAATTAAATAACGAGATCGTACCGGTGAAGAAGAAGAAGTAGATCGAATAAGGGAAGACTTTGAGTTTGTGTTTGAGTTTGTTCGGCGATAGAAAGAGGGTTTGGAATAAAGGGGAAGAGTTGTTATTTATTTATAGAGATGTAAGTATGGACGGTTCAGATTGTTTTATAAAAGATGGTAAGTAAGAAGGATCTAGAATGGTTGAGATGAAAGTGTGGTTCTTTTTCATCTACCGTTTATGTGAATCACTTGTTTTCGTCGAAGGTGTGGATTGGAAGTAGCTTTCCAAGATGTTACGTTTTCACTAAACTACGAGCTTTTGTTTGTTTGCATCATGTTAATTTCCCCCGTTTATTTGGGGGTTAGCATCATTAAAACCAAACATATTACGGAGTAATATTTATTTTTTTGTGTTACTTCAGCGCCACATTATTTTAACATCAGAATATTTAATACTCCGTATCAAAAAATCACTCGTTATCATAACATTAAATAACATCATTTTTTAAGATTTTTTTTTTTTTAATTACAATTTACAAATTAACCTCTTAACTAATATTTTAATTCTTAAATAAACCGTTCACTAATATTTCATTCATTAAATATTAATACAAATTACAAATACTTGAAACAAAAACATACTTAATTTAAAAAACATGCAAAAAATTTAAAACTAGAGTAAAATACACGGTTCGTCCCTAATCTTGTACATACGATCACGTTGAACCAAAACTTGACATTTTCATCGTCTGGAGCCCTTTTTCCAAGTTTTATAGCCTAAACTGATCATTTGACCATTTTTTCGTTAGTCAACCACGTCAGTTGCCGTTTGCTTTGTCTTTAGTCTAAGGGCACAATTGTCATTTTACCACTGTCCATTATTTATTATTATCGTGTCAGTCCACTTGTTTATCGTGGGCGCTACAGTAAAACCTTGCTAATAAAAGGGAAAGTTTATCACCACTCATCCTTAATCTTTCCTATCCCCTAAAATCTTATATTCTTCACCGACTGTAAAATCGGAAAAATGGTGCTTTGTTCATGTAATAGAAAGGTTGTCTTTCGAACATGCTGGAACAACACGAACCCAGGAAGAAAGTTCTATGCCTGTCCTAGACAGGTTGGGACACTTAATTTTATTTCATTTTAAAGTTGGCTTGTAGTGGTTTACCTTAAATGTGTTGATTATAGTAATATCTGTTTAATTATAAATTTATAATTGTGATTTTATACAAGTGGGTTTAGTTGGTGTTTATGCTGCAAAGAGATGCTAACATTTTGATTATCAATTTTAGCCTACAACATGTTCATTCAATGGGTGGTACGATCCACCCATGCAAAGGAGAACAAGGGATATGATTATCTACTTGCAGAGAAACATCTACAGGAATGAGGCGGCATTACAAGAATACCAAGCCACCCTTATTGCTGAGACTATAGAGGCTGTCAACGCGGGTGACAGGGCAAACGAGCTAAAGGCTGCTCACCAAGCATCCTTGGCTGATCTCCTTGTTGAGAAGGAGAAAGTTTGTCGTCTGAGGAACTTTTGTGTTTTGTCTTGGATAGTCATCTTCTTGGTTTT
Source organism: Chrysanthemum lavandulifolium (assembly GCA_022545495.1). Taxonomy (NCBI): domain Eukaryota; kingdom Viridiplantae; phylum Streptophyta; class Magnoliopsida; order Asterales; family Asteraceae; genus Chrysanthemum; species Chrysanthemum lavandulifolium. The sequence goes on from CM040245.1 coordinate 123,565,380, forward strand.
TCTATGGTTTTTCTATAGGGTTTAGAAAGTTACTGGTTTTTGTGTGTTGGATCGGTGGTAGATGGTCTGCAATGGGTAAGTTGTGTTTAAGAAGTTTTAGTGTAGGTTAACTAAAAATAGTCTCTTGGTTGACAATGTTTGGTCCTTATACAGTGGTAATATTATATTTCTTTTATGCTTTGGTCCTTATACTGTGTTGCCTTTACTAATAAGTCTGTGCCTCAAAAATTCATATATCCGCCTCAGTTGCCACACAAATACTAGTAAAACGATCAAACTCATAACACAGATACAACTATCAAATATGGATGAATGATCAGAGATGGATGAACAAACAACGCTTTTGAGTATCAACATAAACTTGATATGGTGTTGTTCATCCATTTTTTATTCTTCATTGCTGTTTGTGATAATAGAATAACAGTATCCAACTCAAAACACAGATCCAAGAAAAACATATCCAAGTATCAAAGACGTACGAAGTTGCAAAGATGGGTGAACAGTAATTGACTTTGTAAAAGTCAACAGTTAATATGCGTATGAACTTGTTACAATATGTAAAAATGGGTAAAGTGGCAAATCAATACAATTAAAACATAATTTTACCCATAGACTAACATGACATGATTTTATACATAATGCAAATGGATATATTTTCAAATGCATAAAATTTTGTAGTCTACAAAGTTTGGAAATAGACATTGTTTAAAGACAACAAGTAATGTTTAGGGGAATACATATTCGATGGAAAACATTGGCTTTCATATGCTTAACCAATATTTTTTTGGGGTGAAGACAACTTTGCTGCTATAATCTTGGTCTTAGTTCAAAATTGTTTTGGAGAACCATAGAAGCAGCATCAATTTGACTTCCAGATTGAGACTGGACCACACTTGCTTGAAAATCACCTTGAGATTGAGCATCAGTTTGACACTGAGGTTTTTCATTTCCTTCAAAGTTGTGACTTGTAACATTTGCCTTCTTCTTTGTAACTTTGGCCGATAAACTGCTTTTTGAGACTGCTTGCATCGCCTTGACTTCCTATTACACCTCCTTGCCCAAGACATATTTTCTTATTGTGTCCAGCATTGCCACATATACCACAAACCACACTCTTACTAGACTGTGACAAGTTATTGGTTTTGTCACTATTATCATTTTGAGTAAAAACCCTAGTTCTTTTCTTTCGTGGCCTACCTAATGATTTATGATGTTTAGGTGGAAGAATGCTTTTAGGCACTTGTGACTTATTCCATTATTGATAACCATTTATTGGCTAGATGTAGTGTTTATAAGTTTCTTCCTAAATCTTAAGCAAGTAACACGGATGAACCCATGATTCAGCAGATCCTACTTGCATTCCATTGAAGCTCATATACCGATGGGTAGCAACAACATGTTTACATGGCATACCTGTAAGCTCTCATCTTATACATGTACAAGCCCTAGCTTCAACATTCACAAAACACTTATCTCCCCATCCACTAACCTGATACTTATCTCATTCAACCCGTAAAACGGTGTACTAATAAGCCTCTTTCTTTATCAAGTCTAACATAAGTGTTGCCTTTGGTGTTAATGGTCCGGCACACTTGTCAATCACATTCACAACATTCACTATTCTTTTCATACAATATTCTAATGTATTCCAAAGCAAGAATGATGGGTTGGTGCCTACCTCCCAATAGTTTTCCATTGAACACCCCACACATGTTATTAAGTTACACATCGAATGAGCCTCCCTACACATTTATACAACATGTTCGAGTTGTACAAACAATGTTGTTGAATAATGTCGAGAACAAAAGATGTACACTTAGACATAGATTTGGTTAGTACGAAAAATGCGACCTTGACCAATGAGTTGGTGGTATCTTACTTAACCAAGCATGGGGTGTTCGCTAAAACTCTTGAATGCTAGCATGGCTGCCTCAAATTATTGGACGGTTGTTGCTGCTGCACATCTCCACAAATGTTCCTTGTATGCTTTAGCATTCCATGCAATTTCATATTATCATGGATGTGCTTCAAACAATATTTGTGTTCAGCACTAGGGAATACTGTTGCTAATGATGTAATGATACTGTGACAACTCGCAATTTCAGGTCATTTCTTGAAACAATTTATGCTTCACAATTTCAACATTTATCGTAAACTTGGTTTACGTGTTCCAAATTCGCGTAACCTTAAAGGTTTAGCGGCGAATTCATGATCATAACATCACGTACATTTCATATGGACTAAGATTAGTCTACATTTCATTGACATCATTTGCATCATGATAGTTCATTCATGACATTTCATTTCACATTAAACGCGTAATTTTTATATTAAATAAACGTTATCGCGTGAGTTATTATTTTGAATATTTAATCCGTTACTTTCAAAAATGATTCCGATGTATTTTTATACTTACATTTAGTTATAAAAACTATATTTTTAGTTTAACTAGTGTTTTGAATTTATTTCATATATAAATCGTTAAAATTTTATTATTACGACGTTTTTCTTAAAAACTACTCGATAATTTTTATATCACTCAAATGTTACAAGGAATGTATTTTTACAATTTTTATTATCCCATTTCATTCTATTTTGATCTATTAAAAAAACTTACTTGTACCAAAAATCTACCATTTACCTTCACTTATACATTTTTCCTACACAACCTTTTACTTACATTTTTATTTACAAAGTATATACAAGTAAAAAAAATATATATATATATATGTTTTACCAAATCCCTCCCCCTTGGCCGACAAGGGGAGGGTGGTATTAATGGATTGGCATGGCTCTTTGATTTGTAAAAATTTATACACTACATAAGTCTTACACTTCATTCTTTTCTCATTCATGTATCTCAAATAATTCACTAGAGTTAGCAAAACTTTTTCTTCCTCTCTTTTTGTTCTTCCAAAACCGGTTCTACCAAGAGTAGCAAGGGATCATCATTTTTTTTTCTCAAGTTCAAGCATATATACAATCTAGATAACACTCTTTATTAGGTTTTGAAATAAAAACCAAGAGTGTTTAAGTTTAACCTTGTTCCTTGCACCTCATCATATTCACTTGTAAGCATGTTTCTTTCATTTTTCATGTTTCCTTTTCATTTCATATGTATCTTTTCATTTTTGGTACAAACATGCAAGACATATGTGATTTATACCATTTTTCATGATTTTTAGAGTTATATATATATATGGTCATCCTATAATTATCCCCTTGGTATACTTTGGTCTTGATGATGATTAGGAACCCATGACACCCTAAGAAGGTGTATGGTAGGATTAGATTAGCTTTGGAGTTGATTTGAAGGGATTAGAATAGGTTTTGTCCGAGAAAAACTATTTTTGATAAGTATAAAATGTATTCTGTCCTTGTTTTGATTTCCTGGAAAATCCGACAGTAGGCACGACTTTTTGGCCTTGATATTTAGAAAATATACTTTAAAACGAATCCGTGGCCGCTTGAACGGATTAAAACGGAGTTATAACGAAGAAGTTATGAATTTTTAAAGTTTGGCAACGAAATATATTATTTTCTGAAATTTCAGCATGCTATTTTTACTCTATTCGGGTCAAAAACGAGTCCTAAGCTTCACAAATTAGTTCGACTTGTCAAAAATATATTAGTATACTTCGATACGAAGCTAAGGACGTATTATACGTAGAAAACGGATTTGAAACGACTAAGATATGCACGTTTTCATAAAATTGCCGTAACTATTATTTTCTGAAAAACTATATTATTTTTACGATACAAGTGTTACGTTAGCTGAAACGACCATGTTAGCGGCTGTTTTTATCAATGATGTGGAACTTTTTGAAACGAAATGTCTTCTAATAAAATCTAGATCGCCGAGCATATTTTTCAAAACAATTGACAGTTTGAATAGCGGAGTTTTAATAAATTAATTACGGTTGCTCAAACTTGGCCGAAACTCACTTTTGACACAACAATTAGACAAATCACTATCTTTAACCCTTATTATCTTTATGTTCGAAACCTTTATGTCGAAAACTCCTGAACTGAAACTTTTAGATTTTGATACAAGCTTTCCAAAACCGTCGAGTTCGTTTTCTAACGATCAACGTACACCATTTTACGACTATATTTTCAAAGCCATATTTGTCACTTTTATGAAATTTCCGACGACATTATTTTACGACGAAAAGTGATAATTTCACTATGAATCATTACGAAACCATTGTAGGATGACATTTTGACGTAAAAACTTGTAAAGTGATTTAAGAATGGTCAAGACGTCAAAAGAGTATTTTTCGACGATAAGTATTATTTTTCCAAACTCACAAATGGTATAAATAACATACGAAATGCATGCATAACATTACATCATAACTCATTACGATCATATCATTCATAATAGGTCAAGATTAACGATCACACTACATCTCGGTGTACTCACTTTGTCATCGCCTCATTTTACCAAGTGAGTTTCATAGCCCTACTTTTACTTGTTTTCATAACTGCTTTGGGGAGATACATGCTCTACTATTTTTATAACTATCATGATTATTTGAAACTACATGCTTAACTGACCTTAATGTTTAGTCATATCCTATATCCTTATCATTGAAAGTGAATGTCTTGGGATTATTATTGAGTGAATATCTTGGGAACATCATCAATGAATGTCTTGGGATTATCATCAATGAATGTCTTGGGATTATCATTAAATGAATGTCTTGGGATTATCATTGAAATGAATGTCTTGGGATTATCATTGAGTGAATGTCTGGGAACATCATTGAACCGAATGTCTTGGGATTTTCATTGAATCGAATGTCTTGGTATAAATATGTCAAGTAAACATTGATACATTAAGTCGTGCATTATTATGTGAATTCATTTGACATCATGCGCTTGAACATAAACTATATACATTTTGGCAATGGGTTGTGAATACAGGTTGCAAGTTTTGTATGGGCGGAACTTGAACCGAGTGGTGGATTTGATGCCTTTCTTTGCATAAACGATTTTGAAAGGCTTTACATTTCAATACAAACTCTATGAACTCACTCAACCTTTGTGTTGACACTTTTAGCATGTTTTTATCTCGGTATCTAAGGCATTCACTTCATGGCATGCATGTGGACACATCTTAGAGTCGCGGTGACGACGCGCCTCACTGGGTTTTACTCACTTTAAAACATCGTTTGAATTGTAACAAACTTATTTCCGCACAAGTTGATTTTCATTTGGGACCTATACTTTGTAAACTCGATTGTTTTATTAAATCAAACGATGTGTTTTTCAAACGACACTTTAGGTCGCTCAATATATCTCAGAATCGTGATGCTATGACGATCAATCCCTGTGAATTCCATTCCACGCAAAAGCAGTAATTTGGGGTGTGGTGAGATACCCTAAAAAATAAACATCAATTCATTACTAATAAAAGTAGCATTTATCGAAAATACAAGTGAATATAATCAACTAAAAGGTAACATCACATTTTGCCTATCGCTGATAAAAGTGTGGTTTGAGTTTGGTTGCAAGTCAAGATCATCTCTTAGACATTCAAGAAACCAAATCCACGAGTCTTTGCTTTCAGCTTCTGCAACCGGATAGGCTAAAGGGTATATTCCATTGTTGATGTCTATACCGACTACTGTAAGAAGCTGACCAGGAAAAGGACCTTTCATAAAAGCACCATCTAACCCCAACAACACTCTTTGACAAGCTTTATGTCCTTCCTTCAAAGCACCTAAGCATACATACATTCTCTTGAAAACTCTGGTTGGACTTGTTGCATCTGTTGTAGTTTGTACACTTATCCTAACTATTGTATTTGGGTTTGTTTTCTGCAACTCTTCAACATAGTCACTTAAAAGGGTGTATTGCTGCTTATGATCACCCCTAATCTCATTTTCTGCCTTGTTTTTTGCCCTTAATTCCTTTTGCATAGACACTTGAACTTTAAACTGTTTAGTGAGCTGATCTTGAACAGCCCTGATTGGAATATCTTGATTGACTTGAACTTGGTCAGCTATTTGCTTTGAAAGAAACTTGTAGTCACAAGCTATAATCTCTCGTGATTACAAACATTTGTGTTCATCCCTGAAAGTCCGAACACTCCATACATCTTTAGCTGTATTTTTGGCTACATACAACAACCATGGGCAATCTATTGCTTGCTCATTGAGTGATCGCAAATATACACCCCTTCCAAGGCCTCTAGTTATCGGACCAAATTTCCTCTTTAGGGTTGTTCCGAGCCCAACACCTTCACTTGTAGCACAAACAGGTATTTTTCCAAGACACCTAACCCTGATTCTATGTTTGTCATTCTTAATGAGTTGCAATTTTCTCCTAGTCTTTATTGAAAGCAGGTTGATCTTATCTTTCACTTCTTTTGCAGTTACAAAAGTTTGACCACAGAAAAAGTATATTTCGTCCTCTACTTGTGATGCCTCACTTAACTTTTGTTTCTTGTATGCCATCATTTTTTTCTTCCTAATAACATACTCATCCTCATTCTCAGAACCACTTGCAAAATCATTATCATCTAACAGATCCAACTCACTTTTCTTAAAAAAAATCATATGGTATTTGGCTGGAGCTACCTATATATGGTAACTCTGTAGTCTCAGTCATTTTGAACAGATTAACATCAACATCAGGCTCCTCAAAAGTATTAGCCACATCAATAACTGTGTTTCCATCTCGATTGTTCTCAATATCATCATCATCACTCACATAACTATCTGTTTCACTCACATTGTCATCACTTAAAGCTTCATCAATTTCACATACCGTACATATTTACCTTTTGGATATGCTCAACAGATTACATATTTCCTCCTCTTGATGACCTAACTCTTGATCATTTTGACATACCTCTTCAGGACTATCTATTTGGATATGCTCAACATGTTTATCTATATGTTGGTTGACATCACCTACAACATCTTCAGTTTGACAGACCTCTACAAATGAAAACAAGGGTTCTGTTTCTGGCATCTGACTAGATTCTACCAAAGGTTGATGTGTAACCTGACATAAATCCTCTACCAAAAATTTGTTAACAATGTTTTCTAAGAACAATTTGTTTGAGAAATATGGAACAATATCAAGAGTTGCCTTTTTCTTTATTGCATCCACATCAGCAATAACTGTCCTAATTGACTTTGGTGACATTTCATCAACATCCAATGGTTTCTTACCATTTTCAACATAAACTTCTATCATCTTATGGTCATCAACAAGATCTTTCAATATTTCTAAATTTGCACTCTCACTTAAACTATACAAACCATCATCTAAATTACTACTAGGCTTAACAAAGTAATAGTAACTTTTGAACCAAGCTCGTAACCCAATTCATACATAAGAACATCCAACTCTTCAACTGACACACTATCAACATCAACCAAATCAACTAAATTTTCCATACCTCCAACGTATATTCTACCAGGCCAGTATTTAAAGAAATCGTTGTGATGAACCCTCATACTAAACATATTAGATCTACCTGATGAGTGTCTAAATACTCATCATTTTTGTATCAATTAAACTGCAAAAACATCTGAAAACACTCAGAAATGCATCAAAATGATAAAAATATCACAAATAAGTGTTTTATGTGTTTTAAATGCAAAATATCAAAATCTAGTGAAAACGATAAAATTTGCATAATTGATGCTTTAGTCCCCAAGTTTCAAAAGTTGTCAAAAAGCAGTCCTGGTAAATCCAAATAAAGAAAAATGTCTTTTGAGTCCTTAGGGATTCCTAAGTTGTCAAAATTGGTCCTTGAAACTTAAAATTACAAATTTACAATTTAGGTCCCCGAACTTTCAAAATTGTCAAGTTTGGTCCCTGAAAATTTGAAATTGTCGAATCTGGTCCTTATACTATTAAAGTTTGTCGGCCATCCTTGTGTTAACTTTGAGAATGGGCGATTTGGTCCTTCATGAATTGGATAATTGCAAAAGGTCCTTGTCATTAATACTATAAAGAGCCTTGTCAAAATTGATTGTGACCCCGCCTTATACACTTTGGACCCGCCTTGTGACCCTTTCTTGTTTTTGACCCCCTGGTCAAACCAAACAAGTCAAACAATGAGGTTTCCTCCTTTGGGTTTTCTCTCCACTGCCTCGCTAACTCCTCTCGCATACCTTCTCCCAACACCATCTTTTCACCTTATCTCCTTATCACCTCACCCACCTCATCATTACACCTCTCACCCCCCCGGTTGCGTCTAAAAACCACGAAGTCAAATACCGAGTTTCCGCCAAAATCATCAAAAGGCAAATGTAGTCTCCGTCAACCATTGGTCAAAGAGGTGGTGGGAAACACTCGTGAGACACGTGGAGGTGTCTTGGAGCATAAATAAGAGAGAGAAGGAAGACAAAGAGTAGTTTTGTTTTTAATTTTCTTTGTATGTCGCTTTTAGTAAAAATAATTTAGTTTAAGCTTGACAATGTAAACTCTTGTTCCTTTGATCTAAATTCAAGTTATATTATCATTATAACTCGTGGTTAAGTACAAATCTAAAGTTCTATTATGGTTTCAATTTTCCATATTATCATTGCAAAAATCAAATTTCAAATTCTTGTTTCAAGCTTCTAAATGCTCATGTTTAAGCTCAAATAGGCTTAGGTAAGCTATTTATAGCTTTTGAAAAGCTTTGTCATCAGTTTAAAGCATTTTCACCGTAGTCAACAAAAGTCAAACTGGAGCAATGGAAATGATCAATGGTGGATACTGATGATGGTATTGGGTTGAAATAGACTAGGGAGTGTAGAATTAGGTCCGGTTTTGGCCGCAGCAAACCTGGACTAGTGTGAGTTCTTTACCCTTTCCTGCTTTTTTTTAGAATCGCATTATTAGCTTATTAGTAAAATTGTTAGTATAGTTCAGTATTTGCAAGATTTAGGTGTTGTAACAAGATTAGGACATAATTTGATGATGGTCAAGGTTTAAAGCGTTGGTTAGTTCGCTTTTAAGTTCAAAACAGTGGTTTATAGGGTGTTTGGATTTTGTAACAAAATTGTGTTAGAGGGCTTAGCAGATTGTTAAAATAAGTTGGTTTACATCTCTAGTTATTCGAGAGTCATCCACTCATAAACTTGTGCTCGCTTTAGCAAAAGTCGAATTTTATCTTTGATCCGTCTTAAGCACCAATCGTTAGAATTTTTAGGATTCAAAGTCTTGATTTATGTTTAGATATCATTATCATGGTTTGCAATAGTCTTAACATAACATAAAACATCAAATTCAACTCGTCATTTGAGATCAAAACTCATTTTAGTCAACTTTTCGTTTTGTGCATGGAAGTCAAAATGAACAAAAAGTTTTGGTCCCAACTTCATAGATTGCTCATGTATCCATACAAGGTCTAAATCAAGTGGTAATTTGGAATTCACAAGTTCATTTGGTGGTTATTAATAAGGTGTCATTGGATTAACTTTGAGAATTCTCCTTGATAGTCAAATCGTTGTTCAAAATGAGGTCGATTGCCTGTGCAGGCATCAAGCCCGCATGGGGTTTTCAGATTCTTGCAAGTCTTGCACAAGGCTCATCGTGAGCACATCTAGGTCTAATTTTTGGTTTGCATGCTCTCACCCGTATACTTTAAGTTCCATTGCATTTTTTCCATCTCAGCTTATCTAGTAGCTTGTGATTGAGCCCAAAGTTGCCTACCTAAACTGCTTTTTAGCTTAAATCTTATCTCTTCGAATCTGTTGTAGATTGCTATACAGAGGGTTTAGCTTGTTGTTTCTCATTTCATTTTGGTTCATTTAGCATATTAGACCTTCTGTTTCAGTTTGGTGCTTGTAGTGTCCAATTTGCTTATTTCAAGTGCTTATTTCTAAGCACTTGAGATAGCAGTTTCTAATTCTCCCAAACAAGCACTTGTTTTTCCAATTTTCCTAGCTTCCTAATAATTTTTTAGACTTTTCCTGAAATTTTCAGATTTTTCCAAGCTTGTTAGCTATTTTTCTTAATTTAAAGTAGTTTTTAAGCATTTTTAAATAGCATTTAACACAAAAAAATTAAGAAAAGGTTCAAAAAAATAATTTTTCAATTTTATTAAGTGTAGATAAATATAAATAGACAAAAAAGTATTTTTCTAGATTTTTCTTAGTTTAATTTGTATTTTTAAGCCATTTAATTAGTTTTTAATAGTTTAAAATTCATAGAAAATAGAAAAATAATCATAAAAATACAAAAATAGTTTTGAAAATTCTAGTTTGTTATTTTAGATTTTTCTAAGTCTTAATTTTATTTTTCTAGCTTTATTTCCTATTTTCTTGTATTTTAGGTAATTATTAATTAGTTAAAAATAGTTTTTAATTAATAATAATTAGATAATTAGTTATAAAATAATTTTCTTTTTCTATAATTTTTCTTATATCATTAGGTTTGTAAAATGTATTTTCATATTTTTAGGCTTAATATTGTGTAAGTTTCACTTTTTATTTTGCACGCTTACGTAATTTTTATTTAAACGTAAGTTTTTAGTTTTAAACGCTCATCATTTTAAATATAGTGATAGCGTTTATTTAATAGATTTTATCTTTTTACCTTTCTTTAATTTGCATTTAAGCCCCTGTAGTTTATGGGCTTTTTCGTAGTTATAATAAATCAAAATCCTTTCCCGCTCAAATCCTCGATCACTACACGCTTGACTATTCTCGCACTCGTTGGGACTTAACGACTGGGAAACACTATACTCTCCGATCTTCATTGCATTCGTGTTTGAGCGCTTTTAAGTCGATTACGGTCCGCCATTCACAAGTGGCGTGCTCGAGTAATTTAGCTTGACTGCTTACAAGATCAAATTTTGGCGCCGCCGCACGGGAGCAAGTGCTAATAGTCTTACGTTTAGCAGATTAGTGATTTGAATATTCACTCCTTGTTTATACCATCTATATAATCCAAAAACCCAAAAAGATTTTCATTCTTAGTTTTTACATCATGTTTTTCAAAAATACCAAAAATATTCCTCTTTACCCTCCTACCCTTTTTGATTCTTTATCCCTTTACCCTCTATACATTTGATTCTAAACTTCTATTCTCATGGAATCTCTCGACTACGACGAATTCTGGGATGAAGCTGAAAAGCTTCAGACTTTATCACAAATGTCTAGAATTCGTGTTGTTCGTGATGATCCATTGATTCTGCGTAGGGAAATAGAAAGAGAAACCAAGGTGACAAAGGACCAAGTACTTCCCTCTGATAATGGAGGTACTAAATACGTCCAACCTACGGTTATCCAAAGATCTAAACCCTCAATTGCTTCTGAGCCGTCTAGAATTGATTCTAAACTTTCACGGTTTACGGTTAAAAGCAAACATCCAGAATTCAGACCGGTGACTCGCAAGAATGACTTGCCTAATATTCACGTTTCTCAAGAACCAGAACCGGAGACCATAACGGAAGTGGTTGAAATTGCTAGCTCTCAGAGCACACCACTTGTCCCACCTCCGGATTTTTCAAAATGTTCTTCGAGTCTTAATAGTCATTCGGATCACCATGTTGGTTTTGTTGATTCTTTGAATAATCAGATTCCTTCTCATAATTCTCAAAAAGAATCGTTTATTCCTTGTGTCGGTTGTGGTGAGCCTCTTTATGGTTCACCCTGTCGTTGGTGTACATGTGTACAATGTGGTAATGATATCCGTAACGGGAGTTGTTTATTTTGTGGTTCGAGGAATTCATTTGATTATCATCCTAATCAGAACTCATTTAACGACCCCTCAAACTTTTCCAATTACCCACCACAGCCCGACTCATCTTCATATAATCAACATAATCGCTGTGAATTTTGTGGAGGTCCTCACCAAGGATTTGAGTGTCAATCCGGAACACGCTTGTCTCACTACAGCTTTCGGTAACACTCGTGACTTTGAAATGACCAAAATCCATATTATTCACATGACCACCCACAACAATCATTTTGTTGTGAGAACTGGAGGTCCCCATTTAAGCTCGATTGTCAAACAGGAATCCATTTCCTTGTAACAATTACGACTATCCATATCACGACCAACCTCCACGGTGCCAAATGACTCCAACTCCTCAAAGAAGCCCAACAAGACACTTATCTAGAGCTTCGGAGTTACCGAAAAGAGTGAGGAGTTCAATAAAGCTGCACTTCATAATATTCCCAGATTTCTTGTGTACATTGTGGGGTCCTCATGATGATTATCAATGTCAACCTTCCGCTTTGACAAATCTCCACTCCCACAATGTCCCGTCATTCCAAATTCACATGAGAAATCCATGGAAGAATTGCTAGTCAAGAGGTGTCGCTAAAATAAATTCCCAAATCGCTTTGAAAAATCTATTAGGGAATCAATTAAAAAGAAAAAGCAAATGATCTAGCTCTCAATTTCGCTTTATTCTCGATGACATGATGATGATGATACACTTGATTCATCAAGTTCATCGATGATATCCCAAAGCAGTTGAGATTCCATCTCAAACAACCGCTATCACACCAAGTTCCCACTCACTCTTTGAACATGGGGACGAGCATCTTGACACTGTTCTCGAAAAGGAATCGGACGAATTCATAAAGTCTAGTGTTGAGAACCTTGTCCCAATCCCAAGAGAGTCACAAGGAATTCTTGATCATGTGTGATATCCTCCTCCTCTTGTCTTCCAAAATGATCATATTGAGATGTTCTCCGATTCGATTCGCTATCTTGTGGAGACATCGCTTATGTGGAAGATTTACCTTCCGAGCTTGATAGCTTAGAAGAAGAGAATGATGAAGTTATTGACATCGAAATCAAAGATGAAGCACTTCGTTGCAACATTACCAATGTCGACTTCTCATTTCTAAAATCGAGGCTTTCAATAAAAACCTATTTCATCTCCTATCCCCATTAAGGATAGTGACATTCTTTCCGATGATTCTATTCCGAAATGAAAGCCTTCTGCTTTGATAATATGGGAGAGAAGATTAGTGGCGCATTCACTTTTCATTCTCATAATTCTCTCCCGATTATGAATCATTTACATTGATGAGTTCACCGGTGAACCCACCGATACAAATTTCGAATATGATTCATTTACCTTCGAGGAGTTCTCCTGTGAACTCACTCATATCATATCTCCGCGGAGTATGATAATTTCTACTTTGATCTAGACACACCCATAATATGTCTTGATCAAGTGAGTTTAACCGAGGAGATTCATGAAACTATGAATTCTCCTATTGAGGATGAAGAGTTAGTCATGATTTGTATCATGATTTTCTTTCTTTTCTTCATATATCCCGTGGCTTCTCCTGCTCTTCACTCCTTGGGAATGAAGACATTATCTTTGACCGTGCATTTCCATATACCATTTGTGAGCCGGGTCCATCAGTATCTCATCGGTGTGGAACTTTCGCGTACTTCAATGTTTATCCAAACATCTTGAATGAAAGTCCGATGGAGATTGTCTCTTCCACTTACTTTCCCATGAACCAATTAATTCTGGGTCGAGTCAAGCTAGCAACTCGGTAATCAAAAACAAGAGCTTAACATGGGTTTTCACCCGTGTACCATCCTAGTGGGGAGATGCCCCACATGTTGTATATAGATCTAAAAATGAATGAAAATTGTAAATATTAAAAAGAGAATAATTGTTTGTTTCTACACTTAGCTAGTAATGTTATCTTTTACGTTCTAAGTTTCGCATAACGGTAGGTACTTTGAATATTGAGGACAATATTCATTTCTAAGTGTGGGGGGAAATTCGCTAATTTTGATCATAAATGTACCCTTTTAGTCCCTTTTTCCCCAAAATGGCCAAATTTTAAAAAAATTTTAGTGGAAGTACTTTGTACTAAACACAACAAATGGTAATCACCCACCATGTCTAACCCACAAAAGGATTGGCTAATCCGTAGCAAACGGCTCTTGGTAAAGATATCTCAAACCGTTGACGGCTTACAATTTGCCCAAAATTGTATGGTATTCATTCACCATATCCTTAAAAGTGAAGAGTGGCTAGCCCGCAAGTTTATGGCTTGTGGTAAAGGCAATGGAAAATCCATAATTGGTAATCACTCACCAAAGATAATATTGATAATTTATCTAAGAGTTGGCTAGTCCGTATAAACGGCTTCCGTAAAGACAAATCAAATCCGTTGAAAGTCGATGATTTGCTCAAAATCATTTGGTTATCGGTGTACCAAGGTTCTTACTGAATCGAAACATTTGGCTACTCCAAGTAATGGCTTTTGGTAAAGAGATAAAATCCATTAATTTTTCTCAAAACATTGCTAGGGACTAGCAATATCTTAGTGTGGGGATTGATGAGTGTCTAAATACTCATCATTTTGTATCAATTAAACCGCAAAACATCCGAAAACACTCGTAAATGCATCAAATGATAAAAATATCACAAATAAGTGTTTTATGTGTTTTAAATGCAAAATATCAAAACGGTGAAAACGATAAAATTTGCATAATTGATGCTTTAGTCCCCAAGTTTCAAAAGTTGTCAAAAACAGTCCCTGGTAAATCCAAATAAAGAAATATGTCTTTTTGAGTCCCTAGGGATTCCTAAGTTGTCAAAATTGGTCCTTGAAACTTAAAATTACAAATTTACAATTTAGGTCCCTGAACTTTCAAAATTGTCAAGTTTGGTCCCTGGAAAATTTGAAATTGTCAGAACTGGTCCTTATACTATTAAAGTTTGTCAGTTTCAGTCCTTGTGTTAACTTTGAGAAATGGGCAGATTTGGTCCTTCATGAATTGGATAATTGCAAAAAGGTCCTTGTCATTAATACTATAAAGAGCCTTGTCAAAATTGATTGCGACTTCGCCTCTTATACACTTTGGACCCCTGCCTTGTGACCCTTTCTTGTTTTTGACCCCCCTGGTCAAACCAAACAAGTCAAACAACAGAGGTTTCCCTCCTTTGGGTTTTCCTCTCCACTTGCCCTGCTAACTCCTCTGCATACCTTCTCCCAACACCATCTTTTCACCTTATCTCCTTATCACCTCACCCACCTCATCATTACACCTCTCACCCCCCCCCAGTTGCAGTCTAAAAACCACAGAAGTCAAATACCAGAGTTTCCCGCCAAAAATCATCAAAAGGCAAATGTAGTCTCTGCTCAACCATTGGTCAAAGAGGGTGGTGGGAAACACTCATGAGGACACGTGGAGGTGTCTTGGAGCATAAATAAGAGAAGAGAGAAGGAAGACAAAGAGTAGTTTTGTTTTTTAATTTTCTTTGTATGTCGTTTTTAGTAAAAATAATTTAGTTTAAGCTTGACAATGTAAACTCTTGTTCCTTTGATCTAAATTCAAGTTATATTATCATTATAACCTGTGGTTAAGTACATATCTAAAGTTCTATTATGGTTTCAATTTTCCATATTACTGTTGCAAAAATCAAATTTCAAATTCTTGTTTCCAAGCTTCTAAATGCTCATGTTTAAGCTCAAATAGGCTTAGGTAAGCTATTTATAGCTTTTGAAAAGCTTTGTCATCAGTTTAAAGCATTTTCACCGAGTCAACAAAAGTCAAACTGAGCAATGGAAATGATCAATGGTGGATACAAAGGATGGTATTGGGTTGAAATAGACTAGGTGAGTGTAGAATTAGGTCGGTTTTGGCTCGCAAAGCAAACCGGACTAGGCTGTGAGTTCTTTACCCTTTCCTGCTTTTTTTTTTAGAATCGCATTATTAGCTTATTAGTAAAATTGTTAGTATAGTTGTCAGATTTGCAAGATTTAGGTGTTGTAACAAGATTAGGACATAATTTGATGATGGTCAAGGTTTAAGGCAGTGGTTAGTTCAGTTTTAAGTTCAAAACAGTGGTTTATAGGGGTGTTTGGATTTTGTAAAAAAATTGTGTTAGAGGGCTTAGCAGTTGTTAAAATAAGTTGGTTTACATCTCTCTAGTTATTTGAGAGTCAGTCCAGTCATAAACTTGTGCCTGCTTTAGAAAAGTTAAAATTTTATCTTTGATCTGTCTTAAGCACCAACTGTTAGAATTTTTAGGATTCAAAGTCTTGATTTATGTTTAGATATCATGATCATGGTTTGCAATAGTCTTAACATAACATAAAACATCAAATTCAACTCGTCATTTGAGATCAAACTCATTTTAGTCAACTTTTCGCTTTGTCTGGAAGTCAAATGAACAAAAAGTTTTGGTCCCAACTTCATAGATTGCTCATGTATCCATACAAGGTCTAAATCAAGTGGTAATTTGGAATTCACAAGTTCATTTGGTGGTTATTAATAAGGTGTCATTGGATTAACTTTGAGAATTCTCCTTGATAGTCAAATCGTTGTTCAAAATGAGGTCATTGCCTCTGCAGGCATCAAGCCCGCATGGGGTTTTCTAGATTCTTGCAAGTCTTGCACAAGGCTCATCGAGCACATCTAGGTCTAATTTTTGGTTTGCATGCTCTCACCCGGTATACTTTAAGTTCCAATTGCTTTTCCATCTCACTTATCTAGTAGCTTGTGATCGAGCCCAAAGTTGCCTACCTAAACCGCTTTTAGCTTAAATCTTATCTCTTCAAATCTGTTGTAGATTGCTATCTGAGAGGGTTTAGCTTGTTGTTTCTCATTGCATTTTGGTTCATTTAGCATATTAGACCTTCGTTTCAGTTTGGTGCTTGTAGTGTCCAATTTGCTTATTTCAAGTGCTTATTTCTAAGCACTTGAGATAGCAGTTTCTAATTCTCCCAAACAAGCACTTGTTTTTCCAATTTTCCTAGCTTCCTAATAATGTTTTAGACTTTTCCTGAAATTTTCAGATTTTTCCAAGCTTGTTTGCTATTTTTCTTAATTTAAAGTAGTTTTTAAGCATTTTAAATAGCATTTAACACAAAAAATTAAGAAAAGGTTCAAAAAATAATTTTCAATTTTATTAAGTTTAGATAAATATAAATAGACAAAAAGTATTTTTCTAGATTTTCTTAGTTTAATTTGTATTTTTAAGCCATTTAATTAGTTTTTAATAGTTTAAAATTCATAGAAAATAGAAAATAATCATAAAAATACAAAAATAGTTTTGAAAATTCTAGTTTGTTATTTTAGATTTTTCTAAGTCTTAATTTTATTTTTCTAGCTTTATTTCCTATTTTCTTGTATTTTAGGTAATTATTAATTTGTTAAAATAGTTTTAATTAATAATAATTAGATAATTAGTTATAAAAATAATTTTCTTTTCTATAATTTTCTTATATCATTAGGTTTGTAAAATGTATTTTCATATTTTTAGGCTTAATATTGTGTAAGTTTCACTTTTATTTTGCACGCTTACGTAATTTTTTATTTAAACGTAAGTTTTTAGTTTTAAACGCTCATCATTTTAAATATAGTGATAGCGTTTATTTAATAGATTTTATCTTTTTAACTTTCTTTAATTTGCATTTAAGCCCCGTAGTTTATGGGCTTTTTCCGTAGTTATAATAAATCAAAAATCCTTTCCCGCTCAAATCCCTCGATCACTACACGTTTGACTATTCTCGCACGCACTCGTTGGGACTTAACGACTGGGAAACACTATACTCTCCCGATCTTCATTGCATTCGTGTTTGAGCGGTTTTAAGTCGATTACGGTCCGCCATTCACAAGTGGCGTGCTTGAGTAATTTAGCTTGACTGCTTTCAAGATCAAATTTTGGCGCCATTGGGAGCGATGCTAATAGTCTTACGCTTAGCAGATTAGTGATTTGAATATTCACTCCTTGTTTATACCATCTATATAATCCAAAACCCAAAAGATTTTCATTCTTAGTTTTACATCATGTTTTTCAAAATACCAAAAATATTCCTCTTTACCCTCCTACCCTTTTGATTCTTTATCCCTTTACCCTCTATACATTTGATTCTAAACTTCTATTCTCATGGAATCTCTCGACTACGATTTAATTCGGGATGAAGTCGAAAAGCTTTAGACTTTATCACAAATGTCTAGAATTCGTGTTGTTCGTGATGATCCATTGATTCTCGCGTAGGGAAATAGAAAGAGAAACCGGGGTGACAAAGGACCAAGTACTTCCTCCGATAATGGAGGTACTAACACGTCCAACCTACGGTTATCCAAAGATCTAAACCCTCAATTGCTTCCGAGCCATCCGAATTGATTCTAAACTTTCACGGTTTACGGTTAAAAGCAAACATGCGTAATTCTGCATCGGTGACTCGCAAGAATGACTTGCCTAATATTCACGCTTTCTCAAGAACCGGCAGGAGACCATAACGGAAGTGGTTGAAATTGCTAGCTCTCGAGCACACCACTTGTCCCACCTCCGGATTTTTCAAAATGTTCTTCGAGTCTTAATAGTCATTCGGATCACCATGTTGGTTTTGTTGATTCTTTGAATAATCGATTCCTTCTCATAATTCTCAAAAGAATCGCTTATTCCTTGTGTCGGTTGTGTGAGCCTCTTTATGGTTCACCACATCGTTGGTGTACATGTGTACAATGTGGTAATGATATCCGTAACGGGAGTTGTTTATTTTGTGGTTCGAGGAATTCATTTGATTATCATCCTAATCGAACTCATTTAACGACCCTCAAACTTTTCCAATTACCCACCACACCGACTCATCTTCATATAATCAACATAATCACTGTGAATTTTGTGGAGGTCCTCACCAAGGATTTGAGTGTCAATCCGGAACACGTTTGTCTCGAACGTTTTCGGTAACACTCGTGACTTTGGAAATGACCAAAATCCATATTATTCACATGACCACCCACAACAATCATTTTGTTGTGAGAACTGTGGAGGTCCCCATTTAAGCTCTGATTGTCAAACAGGGAATCCATTTCCTTGTAACAATTACGACTATCCATATCACGACCAACCTCCACAGTGCTAAATGACTCCAACTCCTCAGCAAGCCCAACAAGACACTTATCTAGAGCTTCTGGAGTTACTGAAAAGAGGTGAGGAGTTCAATAAAACTGAAAGACAATTGGTCAAATTCCTAAAGAGGCTACTCAATCTCTTTTCAATGCCCTAAAGAGCTCAAAAAGAGGTGAGGAGTTCAATAAAACTGAAAGACAATTGGTCAGATGTTCTTTAGACTCAACCTCTTCTTCTTTATGCCCTAAAGAGCTCAAAAAGTATGCCAATATACTTCCTCTCACTGAAAGACAATTGGTCAAATTCCTAAAGAGGCTACTCAATCTCTTTTCAATGGCCTCACTGATGAACTCTTGGATCAGCATTGTGAAGTTGTTGTTAATTATTCTGATCTCAGGGCCTCTGTTGAGGAGAATTTTGAAGACAACCATGAACACAGAGAACTCATGTATCAGTCTCTTCATACTTTGGAAGAACATCTACAGAAGTTTCCTAAATCTTTTCAGGAAGTTCACACAAGGCTTGATACGATCAAAGAGGCTGTTAAAGAAGACTCTGCTCTGAACAAGAAGATTCTTGAGGCCCCTGACACCTACATCAAGAATTCTTCGAGCCTCACTGAGCTCATAAACATGTTGAACAGCTCAAACATTCAGGGTCTCAGTTCATCAGTGGTGGAGATCAAATTTACCCTCAGTCTTCTAAAGCAACATATGGCTACCTGGGCTAATCTACAACTTCTATGACCTGAAATCTTGGGCCTAGAATGTCAGCTATTGAAAGTTCTCAGGCCAATCTTGAGGCCTAGTTCTCCACTCGCAAACAAGAAACCTCAAACATCAAGTTTATGATGTCTGAGCTTTATCAAGCTTTCAAGGGTCAAACTACCTCATCAGCTTTAGTGTCAGAGCCAACTCCTGCTCTCACTGAAATTCCAGCAACAATTAAGGGGAGAATGCTACTGAAGCTTCCACACAGGATCCAACTCCTTCTCACACTGAGGGAGAGAACAAAGAAGCTGACACCGGACCAACTGCTGTTATCCTAATCTCCACTTACCAATCTCCAATCACTGAAGCTCAACCAACATCAACATCTGCTCCCCTAGACAAAGGCAAGGGTATTCTCACAACTCCCAAGCCTGAGCAAGAATGATGATTAGTGAAGGCTTCCTCAGTCGTAAGATCGGACCCTGATGCACCTGTCAGGGTACCTTATGAAATAAATGGGAAAATGGTATATCTAACTGAGGGAGAAATAAATGCTTATCTAGAGAAGGAGGAGTTGATAAAGAAGGCAGTTGAAGAAAAACATCTGAATAAACCAACCTTGATTTAGGTGGTTCATGAGGAGGCTGAAAAGATTGGGATTGACCCTAAGACACTTCGTGGAAGGAAAGAAGGGGAAACCTTCAAAAGGGCTCGGGATGCTAAATTACTAGCCCTCAAGAAGTAAAGGGATGAAAAGCTCAAGAGATGTGCTAAACTGAAGAAACAAATGATTGATCGGTATAGATGGACTATGACCAGCGGAAGAAGGCCTGAAATAATCACTAACATCAAAATCCAACCAAAGACCAAGCCTGCAGTTCTCTGGGTCTACATAGGGCAGTGACAAAAGGGAATTTGAAGTACATGATCCATTCAAATTCTCTGACTTTGGGATCATTGAGCTAGATGAGTTGGGTCCAATCATTGAAAAGAAAAGAAACATAATTTTCAAGGACCTGATAACATCTCTAAGCAAGAGATATGAAAGACTGAAAAAGATGCCTAATGCACTTGGCATTTAATCTGCTCTTCCAGCTCTAGTGACTCAACATGCTGCCTCCTAGTCCTCCAAGAGAAAGAGGAAGACCTTGGAGCTTTAACCTGAGGTTAAAATTCATGGCCTTGACTGTAAGTGAGCCATCCTTGAAGGAGTTAGATTTGTGAACAACCTAGCCATTGAACAACCTGAAAGAGGACTCTTCTTCACTAATGCCTTTGGTGACTCTACCATCCAAATATGGAGTGATATTGACTTGGCAGGGATTGAAGCCATGGTGAGTTACTTGGTGACGGCCTCCCAAATCCAATCTCAGGAGAACCTGAGATTTTGCCATG
Source organism: Chrysanthemum lavandulifolium (assembly GCA_022545495.1). Lineage (NCBI taxonomy): Eukaryota > Viridiplantae > Streptophyta > Magnoliopsida > Asterales > Asteraceae > Chrysanthemum > Chrysanthemum lavandulifolium. The sequence continues at coordinate 123,586,293 of CM040245.1, forward strand.
ACCTGAGGATAAAGATCAATGAGAACCTTGACCAAGAGAAGCTGAAAATCGAAGAAGCCTAAGCTTGAAGCCCTTGGATACCAATTTACCGAAGTGACATATGCTGTATATTTTATCTATCTTTGTTGTAACTAGTAGGACTAATTAATATTAATGAATGAATGATGTTTTATGTTAATTATCCTTTAGTTGATTTGTAAAATTCTTCAGTGTGTGAAGAAGACCTTTGCTCACTCACACTGAGCTTAGAAATACTTATGGTGCATTTGGTTCACCGTATTCCAGTGTAATTGGATGTAATTGTAATTTGATTACATTACGTAGGCTGTTTGGTTCGCAAAATGGAAGGAATGGTAATTCATATTACCTTACGTAGGCTGTTTGGTTTGTGTTGTAATTGTAATTCAATTATTACAATTACATCAAAGAAGGGAATTCAAATTACATAGGATGTTAGATGGAAAGTTTTGAATTACGTTGTAATTCGTAGTTTTATTATTATTATTATTATTATTATTATTATTATTATTATTATTATTATTATTATTATTATTATTATTATTATTATTATTATTATTATTATTATTATTTAATAATAATAATAATAATAATAATAATAATAAGAATAACTACTAGTATATAAATATGAAAATAATAATATTTTTATAATAATAATAATAATAATTTATAATAATAATAATAAATATTTATTATAATAATATTTTAATAATAATAATATTATTAAAATAAAAAATAACAAAATATTATAATATTAATATTTATTAATATAATAATTATAAATAATTATTATAATAATATCTATATAATAATATAAACAAAATAAAAAATAAGATGTTCATAATATAATAATAATAATATAAGAATAATAATATAATAATAATAAATATTTAATATAAATATTAAATAACAATAATAATAAAATAATAATAATAAATGTTTATTATAATAATATTTATATAATAATAATAATAAAATAATAAAATAAAATATTTATTATTATAAAATAATAAATACTTATTATAATAATATTTATATAATAATAATATTAATAAAATAATATTATAATAATATTTATTATTATTATTAATTTTATAATTATTATTTATTATTATTATTATTTTTTATTATTATTATTAGTATTAGTATTATTATTTATTAATTTATTATTTTGATTATTATTATTATTATTATTATTATTATTATTATTATTATTAAAAACATCACTCATTGAAGTCAAAGGAAATTACAGAAGTTAGTGGGGAGCCGATAAACTAGCGGGCCCCCACCCTCTAAAGAATAGCAGAAACAAACTCTACAAAAATATAGTTAGCACCACGCGCACCAATATCTCGAGTGACCGAGAACTTTCGGATCCGCTTCAACAGGTCACCGCCTCCTTCTCGAGTTCACCCAAAGAAGAGAAAGAAGGGATGAACCCATATCCAATATCGGCAAGATTTGGTTTCAGATTTAACACGTTTCATACTGCAGGCTTCAATCACGGCACGCCATGCCACAAAGTCACCATACCGGTTTGCGTTATGGCGACAACCCAAGAAATCCACACACATCGAGGCCCTCTCCCATGAGTAAAGTAACAAGTCACCGGGCGTAGGTGTTTGTCCTCTCCGCAGAGCCCGATATCAATTTCTTTACGAGCCGAAACCCCTACCCGGGAGCAGATATCAGCGAGAGTATCACGCACCATATTATGACGATGTTTAATACCAATAATACATGTGCATGATACATCATGATCCCCATAGATATCACCCGTAAAAACCTTGGAACAAGCAGAGCACGACATCTGAGTGGAGAAAAGGGGAACACCTAGACGATAGCATAAAACACAACGGTAGGTTTTAGCATTCATAGTCTGCCCCAACCCAACTATCGGGACTACTCTGAGCCAGTCTGAAGTATGGTCTTCCATTTGCGATCTCCATAGGGCCATCTGTCTAGCAAATAAGCAGAAGGTGGATTCAGCCTCTTTTGTAACACGTGTGAAATATAAACCGCCAATTTCTTCACGAGTTTGGGGCGCAATCTCACAAGAGCTACCCAAAAGGTCGGTCTCCATTTTCTCGTTAAAAACATGCGGGGCATCATCAAAGGAAGATCCGAAGCACTAACACCGTGATCGCTTGAGACGCTCACCCAGTCGCCGATTGGAGTCTAGAAGCAAGGAAGGCATAATTCAAAACATCGCCAAGAACAGATACACCAAGCCCCAAATTCAAAGGAAAGGTGGCCACTCTCCATTGCCAATTTCTAAACCCGGCCTAGAGGCAAGGACAATACGCCCAAAAGGAGCGAAGTGCTTCATCGAATGAAATCGAGCACGCTCAAAGACACGGGGAACATGTGCAAGACAGAGAAATACAACTTGGAAATGCCAAGACATGCACGGAGAAGCAAGAACTCACATCGGGGATCATTAAGCTTAGCAACAGCGTCCATAAGTTCAATGGTTTTAGAAACTCGCTTCAAAACGAGCTTACTACTAAACTCAAGGTCTACACCAACAGGCCCACCCAACAATTTTACACCATGCAGAGGCCGGGCAATATTAGGAGGGAAAACACCTTCAAGTCTGCTTCTAGGATCTTCCTTTGGCAAAAAAACCTCAGTTTTATCGACGTTGAGGTGCAAACCATAACAAGGTCCATCTATCATAATGAGCTCCAAGGCCTTCCCAACAAACAGAGTATCTCCAATGATCGTACCATCATCTAGATTCCAAGCTTGAAAGGGGAGAGAAAAGGAGTCTTTGATCTTGCGAGCCAAAGGATGTAGCACCAACGCGAAAAAGGAGAGGTCCAAGGGGGTCACCTTGCTGCACGCCTTGGTGTGACCATAAAGTGTGTTCCCATAATATAACTAATTTGGAGTAGCAAAATTCAACCCAACGTGATATGGCAGGACAACGGAGGCGAACCTCTTGTAACATAACCTCACGGTTGTTAGGTCACTAGTTTTACAACACAAGCTTATGAGAGAAGAGATGAAGGCGATTGAACAAGTAAATCACACACACACATACGTATAGTAATACCGGTTATGCAAAGAGTATGAATGAGAGAAAAACTTGAACAACCAACCCTCAAACGAGGGTTTACAAGAGTTTATATAGGCAAGGAGCTAGGCAACACTCCTCTCCTTCCCTATTCCTTATTGGACTTGGATCTGCTTATGGGCCTTCTACATAAGCTTGACCTTAAACAAACATAAAGGCCATAATAAAGCTACCTATTACATATGAAATATAAATACTTGAAATATCGTTTAGGAGTGATTCCAACAATCTCCCCTTAAGTATATATGAATGTAAACGGTGAAGGCGTTGATGTAATAGTAGTCATGGCGCCTTCCGCATTCTTCTTCTTGTGAAAGGAATTGCCTTGATTCAAACAATCTCCCAAAAGGTAGAGATAGTTATCTTTGAACGGTTAAGCTTCACGTCATTTTAACTTTGTTCTTTGATCATTGTTCTTTGTGGTGAAAGTGATAGTATGTTGTTGTTCCGCATTAGTCCGCTTCAGTGCGCTTCATTGCTCAAAGGTCTCCACGTCATTCTTCAACATGCTCACATGCTCTTTGACGGTGGAAATCAATATCGATGAAGTTCTTTAAGTCTTTGACTTTGTAGATTCTTTGATTTGATGAAGAATCATTCGACGGTTGTGTTGCTTTAGAATAGGACTTCCATTAGTGATGATGTTGGCGTGAGCATGAGAAGAATCAAGATGATCATCCCGCCCGGAGCTTCCATAAGAAGAAAACATTTCAAACGGTTAGTAATAAGCGGTTTCCTAAGACTTACAAGTTTGAACTTCGAGAGTGTTAACAAAGATAGTGTGAAAACACAACTCTAATTTTACAAAGGCCGTTCTCGAACCGAGTCCCACAAGTGAGATAACGCGATGTACCAAAGTACATCTACAGATTCAGATGAGTCCGAGGTACATCAAGCATCACCTCACGATCAGACCGTTTGAGACACACCGCGTAATCCACGGGAGTTACCGGTGACATGCCGCCGTGGTCTGTTTGATGTCGACCACGGCGGGAGTTTCCATTCAATCACCGAGGATCACGGATGTGAACCTCTCATAAATGTTCTCGATGATTGCTAAGATCCGTGAAGGACTCGATATGAACCATCGATGATCTTATTTTTGATCATCAAATGATTAAATGTCAAGTGTTCCTAAGAGATCTTTGATGAATCTCGTGGCTCTAGACTCAGCAATGCGTTTTGGTTTACCCGAGGAGACTAGGGAGAGGGTCTCCTTCTTCAATACCAAATGATCTCCAAGAGAAAGCCAATAGTT